>OY974082.1:56083466-56683466 GCA_963854165.1 Sylvicola cinctus
CTGTTTTATTATTATGTGTTCTTATCAACGCACTGTTTTGGATCTCAATTATTTTTCATTTAGTAGAGTCTCATTAGGAAATATGTACGTAAATAGGCAATTATTTTTATTGAATGAATTTCTACTAGTACAAGTTTAGCCAATTACCCAATTAAAAGTAATTTAAACATTTACTTCTTCAGGTTTATTTTAATTAATTATAATCTTAAGTGGAAATAACTCATTTAAAAAAAAATGTTTTTGTTGAACCGGTGTGCAATGTACTCACACATACATATTTTATATTTACAAAACATTTCAAGGTCGCATAACTCAAACTCAAGCCCTATTTTCAGCTTTCTTTTTTGTCTTACATATTTAAGTCGAACTTGAACAACTTCAATAATATTCAAGGTAAAAAATCACAATTGCAATAAATTGCAAAGTCTTAATACCACCAAAAGTAAACAAAACTTATTCAAAGCAAAAAATTAAAATTTTATTAAACTCGCAGTTAAAAAAAAAAATAAAAACCTTAAAAAAATAAAATTCGATTTGTGTTTGGATTAGAACCAATGTGGATATGCAATAGGTATATGGTTTAAATTTAAAATCGGGACAGGCTTTTTAGATATGTTGAAGGACATTTTCGAAGTACATGTGTATTAATAAGTATTCGTAGTCATTTTTTTGAAAAATGTTTTCTTATATCGTCTAAAACGAATCTAAAAAATTTTATATTCTCAAACAGAAAAAAACGTGTTTTTGCAATCCTCAAAATTGGTGTTGAAGAGTACTACTTATGTGATAAAAAGTAATACCACTTAATATTCATTATTTCGTTTACTTTAATTTCTTGCTCTGTGACTCTATTGTACACATACTTAATTCGTTACTTACGAGTTTACTATTTCGTACCAATCAGTTTTTCTAGGAATACTTTTCGTTTCCAGAAATTGTTTACATGCTAATATTGGCAAAAGTCCAATTTTCACATGTTCAAAAAAGGTTACGCTAGTCTTTAAAATACTTTATTACAGTAATCGGCAGGCGCCTTTAAATTTTTCGCTTAAATTTACTGAACCTGTAAGTATTTATTTCACACAATTCGTGTTTGTTAAAATACGCTTTGTGACTTTCGGAAAACTGGTTGTTTGCGCAACATATTCAACGATTGCAAGTCAGCCCAAGGCATAAAACATGAATATTTATTATATTTGTTTATTTACCATCTGTTTACGAATAATTATGATGCATCGACTAAGTGAACTCGCAAATAAAAGTATGTCAATTTAATTCACCTTGTTGGATGACGCACTCGAAATTTTAAGTTTTTAAATGAAATGGTGATCTTGTTACATTTTTTAATGGTAATTTATTGCAATGTTTGATTGGAATGGTGGTGTGTGTTCATTCAACAATAATCATAATATCCGCAGTATGTTATAATGAGTCGGTAGTGTACCGCAAAATTCACATTGCAATGACTATTTTATAAACATTATTGAATATGCAATTTTTATACTTTTAAACTTATTAATAAATAACATGTGTTTGGAAATTTTTGAATTACAATTTTTTTTGTTTAGTTATTATACTTGCATGATTTTGTTCCTAAAATATTAAAAACAATTAAACTCCTAAATTCTATCCACTCCATATTTTGGAGATCCGAAATAAATTAAAATTGTTTCATGCCAATTTCCAATATGCTTCCATGTAATTTAATCAAACGCCAATTCGCAAATTGAATGCCAATCAATACTCACTGTTACTCAATCTGGTATACCTTTGTCTCATTAAATTGATAAAAGAATTCCGGATGGTTGATTTATTGAATTACTTATACCAAAAATATCGAAAAGGTGACAATCAGTGCAATTTGTTTGGAATTTCCTTTTTTTCGTGTATTTGTTATTTGTATTTAAAACATCTCCAGTTTCACATCCAATCAATTCGGCAGGTATTTACAGTTTGGTAACTTAATGCTCTCAACCTAAATTCATGTTATTAGACTTTGTTTTTAAAAGAATAAAATATTTCCCACATGCAAATTTTGTATTTCAAACCAATTTTATAAATAATGCTTTTAATTGTGCTTTGAAAAACGCCAATTATATAAAATATTTAATAACTTTATAACAAGCTTTGTGCTTGTATGTATTTCCTTTTTCCGATTCGTTTTCCGAGTCGTACAAGAAGCTGCAATTTAAACTAATAAAAACAATCTTAATTGAAATCGTGCAATGTTTTTCATCACTGTTACAACATAGACAATTGGCAAGTGACAGCTGTTGCAATATAATGCAATTTAAATCAATTAAATAAGCAAATACAAAATATGTATACGATCACACCATGCAATCCCACTTTATACAGCCGATTTTGAGTTGCAGTGACCACACCGAATAAAAGTTTCCATATTGTTTGATTAAAAAATCCATTGACATGTTTAAATTTAATTGCTTGGTGTCAATGTTTTTCATGTTGATCCTCCATGATTAGTTACATAATTAATTTTTTATAGCTTACAGCTTAGGTATATTATATGGGGGGAAAAAACTAAAAATTTTCAAAATTTTAAAATTTGATTTTAACCATGAAGATTGAAACTTTTTTCCAACTTTATATGGATATAATTTCTAAAAAACCTTAGAATCACTTTTTTAACAGTTCTGCATCAAAATTTTGAACGAAAGTTAAATTTTTGGTCCAAAATTGAAAAATTTACAAGGGTGGGGGAAAAAATTCAAAATTTTCAAAATTTTATAATTCGATTTTAACCACGAAGAATCATCATATTTTGTGAGGGACGAATGCCTTTTACTGTTTTAAAATTGTGTTTTATATTTTCACTTAAAAATATTACTTTATTTTATTTCGAAATTATTTTTATTTTTTACAGTTACAGTGAGAATAATTTATGAAACTGTTTCTACTGTATAATGTATATAGTGCAAATAATTATAATGTAATGTTTGTGTTTCTGCACTTGCATTGTAATTAAACGGTCAACACTCGAGACAATTGAGTTGCGGAGCAGCTTTCTTTTTTCATACCATGATAAATATTTGTATTAGTACATCAATTAACTTGCACATGTGTCTCATTCCATTGACTTGATAATTTACACATTTTTCATTGACTCACATTTGTGTGACACAACTGTTCATTCAAAACCTGCTGATTTTTATTTTTATTTTATAAATGTACGTAAAACCTAAAACACGTGCACACACCGCAGTAGTGTTTTTATGTTTTCATGACAATGTAATAAATTGTTCAGGAAGTGCTTAATGCTTTCTGACCGTAGTAAAGTATTTGTCAAACCATAAAAAGTGCACAAGTAGATTGCACTACGTCAACAAATGCGCGTGTATGTAAAATATGATTTATTTTAAACCCCACCACTAATATGAAAATTTGTCAAACAACGCACATTAAATTTTTTCATTAAGCAATGTACGGAAGAAGACATAAAAGCACATTAAGCCTATTTAATTGCGGCATATAAACCAACTCCAGTATTGCGGATGGTAATTTTGCAGATTGATGAATATTGTTGTATAAATTTGTCCAAGTATGGATATACGTTTTTGTACTTGAAACTTGCATTTGTTTCTATAACTACTTTTTTGATTTGACATAAATTTGCAACGTAAGCGTCTTTTAACGAACATCATCATAATAATTATTATTATTAAATTTTATACGACAGCATTTTTATTGCAATTTTTTTTTTAAATGCAAACTTTATAGACATTGACAGGTACTGGCTACAAATGCATCTAGCGAGTGCTTTTATGGGGATTTCAACGAAAAAGGTCATGCTGTTTACTTTGTTCTGACTGTTATTTCCTCTACACATATATGGTGTGTGCCGTGTGGTGTGCGTGGCAAATGATTGTCACTTCAGTAATTTATGATTTGAACCTGATGTAAATATTTGTTGCATTCTTTTATTCGCAACACATCTTGATGACTTATAAACTATAAAACAAAGTACTTTACATAACCTAAGGGGTTTTGCAATTTAATTAAAACATCATGGAGCGATATTTTTAATGTAATTAAGCACAAATTTTACATGGATAAATGACAATTGGTGACTTCAAAACATGTTTAAAAAGCCGTTTATGTTATAAAATGCGTATCCTTGTAACATTCCGAGGTTATCGACTTTCATTCTTCGGCGTAAAAAATATATTTGAACAAAGTTAAGACCAAAAAAAATGCATATTATAAATAGGGCCAGCAAGCATAAGCATTTTTTTTGTTGTTTGCTATTCCCAGCACAGCACGCCAAAAGCCAATTTCATAAAATGCGATGTCACGAAGTACGTACTACATATTTTCCATTCAAAATCAACATGTTCTTCTATTTTTAGGTTACACTATACTGTGCGTCCACTTCCCCCATCTCCTTAAACTATAAGGAAGCACACCAAGTACTTTGTGCTTGTTTTTAAGCCTCAATTGATCCACTTAAGTTTCGCTCTCATCTGCACATATTGATTCAATCGCATTTTTTTACAAAGCGTAATCGATATGTTATAATAAGGATGGTCTGCTTGCCGGTTGCAACGCGATTAACAAGGATGTGATTGTTATGTTGTAATTTGAGTTTGGACGCTAATCAATATATTAGGCTGGATGAAAAGTCCCCGGTCTGACCCATAGATGGCGTTACCAGAATTTTTTCCATATGATTTTCATTTAGTACCAACCTTCAAACGATACGTGTAAAAATTTGACAGCAATCGGACAATTAGTTCGTGAGTTATAGCGATTTGAGTGAAGCTACTTTTGTTATTGTTGAAAAGATGGAAAAAAAAGAATTTCGTGTGTTAATAAAGTATTGCTTCTTGAAGGGAAAAAATACAGTTGAAGCGAAAGCATGGCTTGATGAAGAGTTTCCGGGGTCTGCACCGGGAAAATCCACCATCATTGATTGGTATGCTAAGTTTAAACGTGGTGAAATGAGCACTGAAGACGGTGAACGCAGTGGACGCCCAAAAGAGGCTGTTACCGACGAAAACATCAAAAAAATCCATAAAATAATTTTGAATGATCGTAAAATGAAGTTGAGCGAGATAGCAGACATTGTAAAGATATCAAAGGAACGTATACATCATATCATTCGCGAATATTTGGGCATGCGAAAGCTCTGTGCAAAGTGGGTGCCGCGCGAGCTCACAAGCGATCAAAAACAACAACGAGTTGATGATTCGGAGCAGTGTTTGAAGCTGTTTAAGCGCAATAAAGCCGAATTTTTCCGTCGATATGTGACAATGGATGAAACATGGCTCCATCACTATACTCCAGAGTCCAATCGGCAATCATCTGAATGGACAGCAAGCGATGAACCCAAACCGAAGCGTGGAAAAACGCAACAGTCGGCTGGAAAGGTTATGGCGTCTGTTTTTTGGGATGCGCATGGAATAATATTCATCGACTATCTCCAAAAGGGACAGACAATCAACAGCGACTATTACATTGCTCTATTGGAGCGGTTGAAAGCCGAAATCGCAAAGAAACGGCCGCATTTGAAGAAGAAAAAAGTGCTGTTCCACCAAGACAATGCACCGTGTCACAAGTCTGGAAAAACGATGGCTAAAATTTATGAATTGGGCTACGAATTGCTTCCTCATCCACCGTATTCTCCAGATCTGGCCCCCAGCGACTATTTCCTGTTTGCGGACCTTAAAAGAATGCTCGCTGGCAAGAAATTTAAGACCGATGATGAAGTGATTGCTGAAACTGAGGCCTATTTTGAGGATAAACCGAAAGAGTACTACAGAAGTGGCATCGAAAAGTTGGAAAATCGCTATAATCGCTGTATCGCCTTCGAAGGCAACTATATTGAATAATAAAATTGAATTTTGCAAAAAAATGTTTTTTACCATGGTAGACCGGGGACTTTTCATCCGGCCTGTTACTTACAGTAGTTACATGCAAATTTGAGTTAGAAACTTTTTGTTGCAGAGAAATTTACTTCTTTTATGAATTTAAGCATTGTTATAAAGTCGCATTCAATGTTAAATTATAAAAAATTCACATAATGCCTACTGTTTTCAGCCACTGAAGAGTATTAGTTTTCGAAAATAAAATAAAACATGTTTTCTATCACTTTATTTCCTCTTTTTTTTCTTATTGTATGAAAAATAAAAATAAATCCAAAATTATGTTCTTGAATATGTAAAAAGGTTCCCTCTTAGATTTTAATTCTACCTAACGTTATCAAGAAACCACGTCAACTTATTCTTCAAACAACCAAGTTATTTTAATTAAATGCTTCAACTTTTTACTAAAATGCCAATCCAATTATTTTATCTCCTATTAATTCCACCCATAAATCCAAATTTAAAAGTCTCAACATTTTTCAATGACATTTGTAAAACATTCAACAGCAATTTGACTGTTCCTTCAACTTGTACAGTATTCTAGGACCTAGGTTATAATTTAAATATACACATTTAAAGGACGATAATTTGTTGAAGGTCGTCTACACCATTATGTTCCTCATATAAATATAGACGATGCATATATTTTGTGTTGTTTCATATTACTGCGTCAATCAATAAGTATCTTGCAAACAAGTGAAAAACAAATCCCCGTAATTACGACGATACTATATTACGATTTATACAAAATTCATAAATATAACATTTATTCTATTGATCAATGTAATTAGGGACGCCCTTGAGGGAACTTTCTTGAAACAATCCAATATCATTGAAAACAAAACATAAAAAACTTACCGCAATTCCCATAAGAGTCATCGGTTGCCCCCCAACATCAGCTGTTGTTATTCACTCAAATTCGTTTACATATTACACTTATTATAGTTATGCCGGCATAGTCAACAGTCACCACACACATCATCAGCATAAAATCACTGTCTAATGGATATGCGGTGGTGTCTCTTCCCTATTTAATCAATATGCATTTAAAATTTATGCGTGTAGACAAATAAGCTCATTCAATTGTATACACGACATCACACCACCCATATGCCCGAGCCGCCTGTTTTGTCGTATGAATATGTAAATGGTATTCCCTTCGTCGTCCCCCACCCCACATAATATGTAATTTGTCCGGGTTGACGACGTAAACACCCGGGCGGTAGCATGCCTTCGCCAAACCAGCATCGCTCGCGTTTGATGGCATCAACTTCACATGAATGTGAAAATGTTTACTTGTCCATGTTAATTGTGTTCACGCAACAAGCATACAAGTGCGCTGCACAATATTCCCAATTCCACCATACACCGCCCATGTTGTTTGCATACAAATCAGCAATGTGCGGCTGAGCTTTATGGAGAGAATATGGCCCCCCAATGAAATGAAATCATAACGCGCGGCTGTTGTCGCCGTAAATATAAGTGAGTTTATGATTAATTGCCAACATTCTCAGAAAGGTCAACAATTAAAACAACATGTGTCTATTGTTTGTTGGGACATTGTGGCTTGTGGCTGGTGTGGACGCTGATTGGTTTGGATTTGGCCACCAACAATTATTATTGTTATTTCTTCACAATTCACATCGTTGTATTAAAGCTTAGTACGAAAATTATTATTAATAATCCAAATTGTGTGTTTAGGATGAATATTTAGAACTATAAGGGGAAATTGAAAATAACTCGATTTGTTGGCAATCTCAAGGTCTGCCAATTCTGGCACTTGGCCATTTCTGGTGCTTTTGTATGACAATGTATTTTGTATTCGTATTGTGGTTCCCTTCAACAATATGATTGCACACAAACATTATTTATGTATGAACATGTGTTCATAAAATGCAAAAAAAATGCAGCTTATTGTTTTATGTTGGGAAATAAGAACTGTTGCCGTGACCTTAACTTTAAGATTTATTTTGGCATCGAGACACAAGCTCTTTACAAATAGTTATTCTATATTAGGCTGCAGTTTTCTTTAATTAATTATATACCCCGTTTTTAAATTTCGGTTTATTCAGCCAAATTATTTTTGAAAAACAATTTTTTTCTATTTTTACATTTCAACAATTATGAATTAAATTATAAAATTGCGGAAAATGTTTTAATTTGTAAAAAACAACCACGAAATTCAAATTATTATTTTTTTTTTTTCAGAAATTATCAACACAATTTGCTAAATGTATTTCAAATGCTTTTTACACTAAATTTTAGCAGTACGCTATTAAGTGTTTTACTTTTAATCATTCTTTGTTAACTTCCGCTGTTTCTGTAACATTTTGAATTAAATTTAACGCGACAACCCTCCGGCATTTGACCTTATTCAATTAATTTTATTTCTCTGCTTTATCACCAGTTTCGCCTTTCTTTCTTCGTAGACACATTCTAAAGCGTTTAAAAGTATTTAATGATGTGGATTGTCGTGGTTGACAACAAAAAAGGTCTTGCAAGATGCTTTGATAGGAAAATTAATTAATCTGCTGATAATGAGATTTTAAGAATAATTTACATTTTCTGTTATATAATATTACAAAGATTTATTAATTACATTTGTTTAAATCAAGCAGTATTAAGCGAAAACCATAAGACATGATTACGCAAATATACAGGGAACTGAAATTCGAATTTAAGAATTGTTTAAATGTTTCCAAGTACAAACAAGTCGTCTTCTAACTAAACACAAACCTGAATTCTTAAGAAGTCTTCGTGTGACCCTTCACATACTTTTACATAATTGATTGGTTCAAAAATGTTGTACTTGTTGATTGTTGTGTTTCCCATGATGCATTATTGATGGCTTACTTCATTCGTAATATTTTGTGTCGCTTTTATGCATTTAAACACAATCATGTGAATTAAAAAATGTGTTAATAATTTTTAAGACAATAAATATTTTATTTTCCAGGCGTATGAACGACGCTTTCCGAAATGCCCGCAAATGCCCATCGTCCTAGATTGCATTGTCGTCACTGATGAAACGCTGGATAATGGTGCACGTCATAATACAACGCGACGCTGCAAATTGGCAGTCGATGCTCCCTATTTGTTCAAGAAGATCATCGGAATAGATGTGTGTTTTTTTGTGCAACAAAACTTTCTGGACAGACGAGCACGCACTCTCACCATTGAAGCAACAAATGAGACATTCTCATCACGCATTGAAATATTTGAGCGTTGTCGTTACTACACCCATCCCGATAATCCAGAATGGACTTGCTTCGATCAGACCGCCACACTGGATATTAAGAACTTTTTCGGATTTGAGCACTCGATGGAGAAAATGGGCATGAAGCAGTATACTCAGACAACATTAAAGGGCAAAGAAATTATTGAGTATTTTATTGAGGAACTTAAAAATGAAGGAGTTACCCATGTAGAAAGGTACAATAACATGCCAATATTGTTTTTTATTCTAAAAAAAACATGAAACAACTAACTAAACAAAAATTTATATTTTTTTAATTTACATTTTCAATGCTACTGTTTATTATTAGATGGACAGGCCCTGAACCCGAAGAAGAACCCACCTCTCCAGAGGCCAAAGTTTCTGTCACGTCCGATCAATCACGTCCAATCAGTCCAAAAGAAGAAATCACCATCGACGGAGAGTACATCTCCAGTCATTTGGGTCATTTGTCACCCATGCAGGAGTCCAAAATATTGGAGACACAGAAATTTATTGCCAGCCAAAATGTAACAAATCCGCCCGATTATCCCACCATTTTGAGATTCCTGCGAGCACGGGACTTTAGTGTTGAAAAAGCCAGCCAAATGCTGTTGGACTCGCTGGAATGGCGCGAACAAATTCGTGCCGATCATTTTCTGGAAGAGTACAAAACGCCGGCAGTTGTGCAAAAATACTTTCCCGGTGATTGGCACAAACATGATAATGAAGGCAGACCAGTGTTTGTGTTGCGACTCGGACATATGGATGTTAAAGGCATTTTGAAAGCAATCGGCGAGGATGGCTTGCTCAAATTAACAATTTCGATTTGTGAGAACGGTCTGAAACTTATCAACGAGGCTACAAAGACTCAGGAGAAACCCATTATCGATTGGTGTTTGCTCATCGATTTGGAGGGACTCTCAATGAGACATCTATGGCGCCCTGGTATAAAGGCATTACTCAAAGTTATTGAGACGGTTGAAAAGAATTACCCGGAGACATTGGGCCGTGTTTTGATTGTCCGCGCACCAAGGGTGTTCCCAATTGCTTGGACTATTGTCAGTGCGTTCATTGGTAAGAAATTGCTCTCCTTTTTTACATTAATCCGATTGTTTCAATTTTTTACTATTTTTCTGAATTATTCTTGTATAGATGAAAGAACGCGTTCAAAATTCCTCTTGTATGGTGGCCCCGAATGTTTGCACATGCAAGATGGCCTTGAGCATTACATTGAAGCTAATGATATACCCGACTTCTTGGGTGGAACTTGCAAGGTAAATGCTGACAACATAAACGTAAATTTCATTTAGCAGCAATAATAATAATTATGTTAATTAGCTTAGTGATAGAGAGGGAATTTTTTTAAATAATTTGCACAAATTGTTGCTAATTAGTAATCGCAGACAGCAAAACATTTAGTTTAGTTTATTTTAATGTAACTAATCTTCAACCCTTTATTTATTTTGGGGGTGGGCATTATTATATTGTGTATATGTACAGTTTTCTCTTACATTATTTCCTTCTTTAATAGCCAAGCATACCAACTATTGTGGAGGCAATTCCGCCGATATTCTACACGCGTTGCTATTTCGAATCATGTCAATGTGTAAGAGCAACTACGAAACAAGAAGAATGTGCCAATATAAATATTTAAATTTGTGTGTTACATATTATGCTAAATGACAATGTGAAATGTCAATATGTTTGTAGGGCTCTCATCTCATTTCACTGAATGTTTCCCCCATGTTGCCCACACGGCACACACACATGATGTTATATTTAATGTGCGCTTCAAACAAACAAATCACGAGAAGCATCTCATAATGATATATTTGCATTTTTGTGTCATATCCTTCTGTGTGTGTTTTTAAGTACAAATACTCGTATGTATAATAATTCACAAAAACATTCATTCACCATGTCAAGTTTGTGAATAATTGTTGAATCAATTAATCGCAAACTCATCCACAAGTCACAGCCGCGTCTTATTTAAATAGTTTTCTGTAGTTCTTTTTACATTACAATAATTGTAATTTCATCATTTGATTTTACATTGAACATTGTGCATAGAATGCATTAAAACATCACACATCGCAGCAACATTTAAAATAATTAAATAGCAATTATTAGTAATAAATCACCACACACGTTATGTTTGCAATTTCTATTTATAGCTTGTTTTATTAAAGTTATCTTTATTTAAAATATATTTAAATTTGCTTTGTAATTCATTGGAATTTAAAATATTGGCATTTTTTTATATACTCACACGAAACCAATAAATCACCTAATTTTATTATTAACAATGACAAATAAAAATCTTAAATTCTGATAACAATGTCAATAAGATTTCTTGTCACATTTTTTTTCAATTCAGTACTTGATTCCCCTTCCGTTCAATTCAAAATAACACTCACACAAAATGCCAATAAGCAAATCTCTTTTTAAATGCAAAATCACTTTTTCCATTAAAGTCATGGTATCAGAATATCATTAACACAATTTTCTAAAAATTTCCCGTATAGACATTGATCCACGAAAATGGCTTGGTGCCAAAAACATTATATCGAACGTTCAGCCAGGAAGGAGATGGTGAACATCATCCGCAAGGACAACACCATGGATTATACAGCACAGTCGATATCTCCGGTGGGCAGACATACGAGGTTGTGGTAAAGAATGACGATCCCAAAAGTGTTCTCACTTGGGACTTTGACGTCTTAAAAAATGACCTTCATTTTACGGTGTACAAAACAAGCATACCAATTACAATTACAGGTAAAATTTTTAAAAATAAATAAAATGATGTTGGAAAATATATTGTATTTCTAATTTGAATATTTTATCCTATAATAGATCCTTACGTGTCAATATTTGATTTGTCAAATTTTGTGGAAGGCAAACATTTCAGTCGTGTAGAACCAACACTTGTATGTCGACACAAAGAAAGCGTGCAGGTTTGTACAATAAAGTTCTTCTTCAATTACTACTTTACAAACATTCTAAAAATACTCATCCTTCTCATTTTCCTCCAACGCATAGGGTTCTCATGTAATGGCATCAACTGAAAATTACGTGATGCAATGGTATTCACCTCCATCCGTAAAAGACGGATCTAAACTGGCATTCTTTCATGAAATTCTCAGCTCAGCTAACTACAAAGGATCCATGTCGAGCCTTCAATCGGGACACTCTTCTGCCAGTGAGGCATCATCTTGTCAATCTCGATGATAGCAGTAAAACGAATGTTTGCACGTAATTTTGAGCGCAAATATTTACAAAGAAAAGGATGAACTGAGATAATCTTTAAAAGCATAATTATTTTATAACAATTACAAATATTTGTGTGTACTTTGGCCAAAATCTCAATTAAGGAAATACATAATTAAAATTATATCAACTGATAGGTACCTCTACATATAATAGATATATTTATATAGACAGAATAATTTTTTATTAATGAACGAGAGTAGAATCTGCACAATAATAGTGTTTACCATAGTTGTGTGTAAGTAGATGCGTGAAGTGTAGACTTCTAATTTGCAATTGTCATTAATTTATTTATGTAGTATGTTAAAAACTATATTTATTGTCGTCTAGCACTTGTTTAACAAATAAGAAAGTCACGAGGAAATTTTTTTAATGTTTATTTACCGTTTCATGATATTTTTCACAATTTACGAACAACAAATACAAAATCTGTAAGATGTGTTTAATTTCTAAAAATATTTAAATCGTTTGTAGTCCAAATTACCTTAAAAATTGTGCAAAATAAATAAATGAAAGTTCAAAATTAATTGGTTAGAATTTTGATTCTAACCTGGATACAAACTTTATGATATAATTAGTATTTTTTTAGTCGCAATAATTTAAATTTATTACAAATTATCAATAACATAATTTTTCATTGACCTCATAAATTAAAATAAATAATTAAAATTTTCATTAAATATGAAAACAAATAATTTGATCAATAGAAACCTAAAACATCGAATAATATTTTAATTTATATGTAATTTAATTTAAGCAATCTAAACAAAAAACTAATTTCAACGAAAAATGATACATAATTAAATAAAATCAAAGTTTTATATTTTCCTAACTTACAATTGTTCAACCTTTAAAATAATCGAGAAAATTATTTTGTAAAAAATAATCATTTGCATATTTAATTTATAAAAAATGAAAGTAAATAGTTTTGGTATACATATATTATATTTAAAAGAAGTCGTAGTAAAATGAGTCCTAACTCCTAATTAGAGACTAGTACAATAAATGTACATAAAATATTATTAAACTAAACCATAAAATGTTAAAATGAAGACGCTACGTAAAAGTAAAAATCATTAAAATAATCGCAATTCTAAATAAACTTTGCTAAGTGTATATATTATAAATTGAAACCAGATATAACTGTTTATAAAAGTTCAAAAGTAGTTTGCTCAAAATAAAATTAATTAACATCAATTTGTAATTAATATGTAAGTTGTTTTTTTTTCAAGAAAATGACAATGCATACATCACATTCTATTATAAATGATATTTATGATAATAAACAAAGTAAATTAAAAAAAGAAATAGGATGGAAAACCGATCACAAATAACAGTAAATTTTATCCTTAAAATATTCATGTAATTCTAGTAGTGCAATAGATTTACTTACATAATTATTTGAGTACTCAAAAAAATTTATCAACGCTTTCAAAATGTAATGCATACGTATTTTTATTTTTAAAAAAATTAAAAGAGGCTTTATAATAAGCTTCTTCAAACTGAAGCTGTTATGTACTGAGAGTGAAATTTAGTGTTGTGCATTGTAGCTTGTACTGGGAATTGTGTTGATAACCTGAAAATAAATAAACTCTAATTCATAATACGACTACATATTGACAAAACAGTATTAGTGGCTATTATAATAAGTAAATGCGTATTTTATTCAAATAAATAATAAATGGGACAAATAAATCATATTTTTCTGGATCACCGCAATTTTTTTTTCTTAGATACAACGTCTTATAAATTTTAAATAGAGTTTTTTTCTAAAAACGTCTACCTAAAATATTGAATTTCAACAATGAATATAATTGATAAATTATATGCAGAAGATTCGGTAATTTGCAAAGAATGTTTCGTTATATTTACTGTAAAAACATGAATTAAATATGATTCGTTATTCGTAAATCGATATAGTAATTAGTCAAAGTAAATTTCCTATAATCACACCTGGGCCATGGTAGATTCAAATTATCTGTAAGTATATGTACTTAAGACTTGTACTTTAACTGCCTTAATTAAACTTATTGCTACCAAAATTTAGAAACACAAACATATACATCGAAATGTCAAAAATTTTTGTCAAAATCTTTTCTAGCCATTAGGTTGGTGTACTTGCGCTGATGAATATATACATTTGTTCACTTTTATCAACGGCAATTGTGGCAACCCGCGTTCAAATAATTCCATCACAAACTGAAAATAAAAAGCAGAGCAGTACTAATTGCAATTTCTAAACGAATTTTATACATATATTTATTTATATTTTTTGCGATGTTATTTTCATTTATTACAGTTGTTGTTTATGTCTCAAAATTATTGTTATCATTTTCTCGAAGAGCTTTAATTGGATTGGAGCTTAATCAAAGATGTATGAAAGGTATGATATGACTTAAATCGCAAAGCCCAGATTTATTTTTTTCGATATTTGGTTCATTGTATCGCCCCATAAACTATCAAGCCTCTACGACATTCTATGATAATAATTTTGAAACGACAATTGCATGGTAAGAAGATGATCACCATTGGAATTGATTGGAGCCTAAACCCGTTGCCGGATCACGAGTTGCATTTCTGCTTCTCGGATGTCGTAACTCGTACATCCTAACGCCGACTAGTTCACTTTGTCGCCAGTTTAACTCGATTTTTACTGTTTCATTTGGTATTCCGTGGGTACTTGCAGCCATTCTAGTACAATAAATAGCCACAATAATACCATATAAAAGTAACGTTACAACCAATGTGTAACAGAACATTAGTTTGATAAAATATTTCATAATTTCATTTTCTCATGCGTTAATCTTAATTATATTTTATTGTATAAAATAATTCATATAAAACAAAAATGAAATTCAAATATATATTTGCATAAACGTGAACAAATTGCGCAAAAGCCACAGTGGAGTTCTGAAACTCCCATCGGTGGTTATTGCGACGTCCTTGAAATGGCGCTAAATGGAAATGCAAATTCGTATGCGTGCGTAACCGAACACAGTATGTAGATGTGTGTGTGTTGCGCATGCTGATGTATTGAGTGTGTGTTCCAAGAGTTTTACATTGAAACTGGCTGTCGGCCATCTTTACAAAAAAAACAGGAAAGAAAATAAAAACTTAAGAACCTAGAATAGGAATATAAAATAATCCATAAATTCTAGAATAGTAATTAGGAAGTGTTAGGGAAGTGATTAAAGTTGGCTAAAGGTGCTAGATATTGTAACAAGTGAAGCGACAGCGAGGCCAGCAACTTTCGGCGGAGGCATTTTTGAGAGACGACGAGAAAAGAAACGACACAGAAAAACGCAAAAAAAGCAAAAGCAAAAAAAACGAAATCAAAAGCTGTAGAGAACAAGGAACGCTTTAAAATTGATATGAATTTGCCTTGTTTAAGTTATTAACAAAAATTGCGCAAATTTGGAATTGTCCGTAGCAGATGCAGTGAAGGGGGCAAATTAATTTTCGAAAGGTACCATCAGTGGCCCAGCACAAAGCACACACGTACAAAACGGATTCATTTTGAGCAACCTCCGGAAACTTCATAACCGGAACGACCCCGCGAGAAATTGTTTTACAGTTCGATTGCCCAAAAGTTTGACTGCAACGTGAATTTTTTGTTTTTCTTTATTTGGCGGAAAGCTGACGATAATAATTTAGTTTAGTTTGTGTGTGTGCTGGTGTGGCAGAGACCCGGACCCAAAACCACCAACATATTGGTTGTGGAATTAGACTATGTCTGTGAACTTGTCCAGAACGTTTTCATAGCGCTATGGCTGCGACCCGAAAGCTGCAAGGTGAGATTGTTTGTTAAAATGCCAATTGCATTTGCCCTTGATTGTATGGCGAAAAACCCATTTGTCAGATTGATGGTCGCTCTTGTGTTTTAAAAATAATGTGCATTCTTGTGGGAATACTAAAAATGATGACAAAAAAAAAATTAGGCAACATAACCAAACTAAAAAAAAAAAGTCTAGTGGAAGAGTGATCTGCTTTAAATTGTATAGTTTTTAAGTGTCAAAATTGCCGTTTTTCTTTCTAGCCATCCCAAAATTGTTATGCATACAAACTTTCTTTTGTGCGTACACTCCGAAAACACGGCGACCCACTCCAATCGTAATCACACATTGCATATAACAACGACAACGCGTTGCGAATTGCTTTTGTGGTGTTTCTTCTTTTTCGTTTTTATTTGTTGTATTTTCTGCTTTGAACTTGCCTCATTATTAATTCGCTAATTAAACTCGAGTTTGTGCTATTACAACTGACTGGTGGTGCTGCTGCGACTCCCATTTGCGCATCGCATCGTTGGTCGTTGTCATCTTTGTGTACGCGCGTTTTTTTCTTATCAGTTTGTGCATTATTTATGTGTGCATATTGTGTTGTTTTTCTTGTAATACTTTTGAGTGTAAAATGCAATTATTCGTCCATAATCTTATTTGTTTTCCTCGTCGCAGGCGAAATAGATAGATGTTTGAAAAAGGTAACGGAAGGCGTTGACACATTCGAGGACATTTGGCAAAAGGTACACAATGCAACAAACAGCAATCAAAAGGAGAAATACGAGGCGGATCTCAAGAAAGAAATCAAGAAGCTGCAACGGTTACGCGACCAAATAAAATCATGGATTGCGTCTGCCGAGATCAAAGACAAGAGCACACTGCTCGAAAATCGGCGGCTAATCGAAACGGTAATCATCCGTCCCAACACCATAACCACCTTCTCCACAGAACAAGCAACAACATCAACACCACACACACTGACTTTTTCTTTCATCCCTTTACAGCAAATGGAACGATTCAAAATTGTCGAAAGGGAGACAAAAACAAAAGCCTACTCGAAGGAGGGACTGGGCGCTGCACAGAAGCTGGACCCAGCTCAAAGGGTAAAGGACGAAGTCCGCAGCTGGCTTAATTCATCGATAAGCGCCCTCCAAATTCAGATCGATCAATACGAAAGTGAAATCGAGTCATTGCTGGCGGGCAAAAAGAAGCGTCTCGACAAAGATAAGCAGGAGCGTATGGACGAGCTGCGTGGTAAATTGGATCGTCATAAATTTCACACGACGAAACTGGAAACTCTATTACGATTGCTGGACAATGACAGTGTCGATGTTGATCAAATACGACGCATTAAGGATGACGTCGAGTACTATATTGAGTCATCGCAGGAGCCTGACTTTGAAGAGAACGAATACCTGTACGATGATATTAGCGGTTTAGATGAAATTGAATTATCTGGAACGGGACTTGCTTCGTCAGGCACCGCCGACAGTAACAACAGTAACGAAACGGGAGGTTCACCTAGCAGCATTACGTCCACCAATAGTCCGCCGCAGTCACCCATTCACAATTCAACGTCGAACGCCAACAACACCCACAATCACAGTTCGGACTCGATGGGCTTTGAAGCGGCTGTTGAGAAGCGTAACAACAACAACAAGAGTGAGAATATTACGAGCACGTCAAATGTCAACAATAATGCCACCAAAATGATGGTAAGTTTATTGAAATTGGCTTTTTTTTTCTTTTGTCTTAATCGCCATACTATATTTTAGCCAGTCAAACCGACCGCAATACGGGCGAACAAATCCGATCTGAACACTTCTGCCTCGTCCACAACAACGACGTACGAATTACGATCGGCATTATCAGCATCCACAATTGGTGTTTCCTCCTCATCGTTGTCCACCTCTACTCTAAACAGCAGCTTACTTAATAGCAGCAGCCAGTCAAAGAGCACCATTAATTTGACGCCAAACAAAAGTCAATCATCATCATCCACGATTTCAGCGACAGCATCAACTCCCCAACAGACAGTGGCGGCAGCGGTCGCGGCCAGCCCATCGTCGGTATCGACATCGTCAAATACAAGTGCATCTTCTTCAGCACTTGCAGTTGGTAGTGCAGGTGTTGCGCCATTGGCCAACAGTAGCAACAGTATCACCAGTCAAGCGACGACACACATTGCATTTTCGGCTGTGGCCAAAAACAACAGTACAACATGTAAGTTTCGTCCTCCTTTTTTTTAATATTTTAAAAGAAATTGTAGCGATTTTGTCACTGCATTTTTTTACACATTTTTTTTTTCTTATATCTGGAATCTTGATGGTTAGATATTGAGTGTGACCACACAGTTTCATCACTTAGACCATTCTATTCAATCAGAATCTCATTTCTATTTTTTTTATTGACTTTTCTCAAAATGGTTCAATTTCGGATGAAATTTGCAACCTTGGCTGGGAAATTAGTTTGCTTCGTTTATTAGTCCTTATTGCAAGCAAGTTAATAATTTTTAATATATCATTATTCTGCAGCACATACGGAAAATGGGCCAGTTTCTCAACTGTCTGGAGCGTATGCGCAACCGCATCTCGCGCAAACGACGCCACTTCAATCGACGCCGAACAACATTCAAGCTGCTTCAGCATCATCCACAGTGCTGCAACAGCAACCATCAGCTATGAGTAAGATGTTCAACTCTCATCGACAATTATTAACAATTAACATAACATTAAGTGTTTTCAAAAAAATATTCTAATAAAATCGTTTTTCTAGATTGTGTTACACCGATGAGCAGTGCTGCCGTCAGTTCAACTGTAGCTTTATCCGCCACAGCTGCAACTGTAATAGCACCGAGCGCATCCATACAACCCACGGCGGTCTCACTGCAACATAATTCGCATAATTTAATGAATTCAACGCCCGATGGGCATGTGATAACTTCCGTCACTAGCACGACAAACAGTAATTGTAATATTATTGAAAACACGATTATTAATAATGTTATTAATGTTAATAATGTTGTGGTCAATCCCTTTGATCCTGCGCAATACGCAGCACTTAGCAGTAGGTAAGTTTCGAATCCAAAACCTGAACATTTCTACCATTTTTTAAAATAAAAACTAAATTAAATTTTGTAATTAGAGCCTCGCCAGGACTTACGTCTCCGAAACAACCTACAATTCAACAAACTCAACCACCACAACAACAGCAGCAGCAACAACCATCCCAACAACCGCCACAGCAGATAATAAATGGGCCATCGCAAGGAAATATTAAGCATTCAGCTGCGTCTACTGTCATCGATCCCATGTCCCTGTCAACGCTTAAGACAATTGCCCAAGAGGCAATTGATCGGGCTGCTACCGATAACACCACAACGACACAAGCACCATTGGTACTAGGACAGCATCAGCAACAACAGCAGCAGCAGCAGCAGCAGCAACAACAACCACCACAACCTGGTCAGCAACAACTTCCACTGGATGTGAGACAACAACAACAACAGCAACAGTTGTATGAAGCAGCTGCAACAAATGGCCCACATCCGCAAACGGGTGGAGTTGGTGGTGGCGCTGGCAATGGAAACGGCAACAATGGGCCAGTACCCCCGACACTGACTCAAGTTGGCAATAAACTGACAACTGGAGGCAACACTCCACAGATAATGCAGACAACCGAGGCACACATTCCGCCGTTATTAGGCGTTGCACCGCTGGGCGCATCTCAACTTCTTAAGGAACATCAAATACAAGTAATTTTTTTATTATATTTGAAAATGAAAACCATTTTTACTAACACCAAATGGATGTTTCTTTTAGTTTCAAATGATGGAGGCCGCTTTTTATCATCTTCCGATGCCTACAGATTCCGAACGGCTGCGGACTTATTTGGCACGACAGCCCTTTGCAACACCTTCATACTATCCACAGGTAGTGTTCTCTTTCCCTCCAATTTGCATTTGTTTATTTATTTTTGCATTTTTATAGTCGCAACTGCCACACTCAGACACCGTTGAATTTTTCCAACGGTTAGCTACGGAAACACTGTTCTTTATATTTTACTATATGGAGGGCACAAAGGGGCAGTATCTAGCGGCGAAAGCGCTCAAAAAGCAAAGTTGGAGATTTCATACAAAATATATGATGTGGTTTCAAAGGCACGAGGAGCCCAAGATTATTAATGAAGAATTTGAGCAGGTTAGTCATTGTGTTCATTTATTAATTTAGTATTCTCAAATTAATATTATATATTAACTCGAGTTTTATTTAATTATTTTAATCATTTTCACAGGGCACTTACATTTACTTTGATTACGAGAAATGGGGTCAACGCAAAAAGGAAGGTTTTACCTTTGAATATAAGTACTTAGAGGACAGAGACCTGAATTGATCTACAACGATACATCCTATCACATTGACGATGCACAGCGTCATACAACATCAAACAGCAACATCAGCTGCCATCATCAATGCCTCATCCACATCAATCTATTACAGACATCTCAGCACCTGTTTGCTTTTTGAGTAGAAATGCGTATATGAATGAAACAAACATTGTGAAGAGTACTACAATTATCTACCCATATAGATGCATGAAAAATAATGGACAGTAAAGGGTCGAGCAAAACAGACATTCAAACATGAATAAAATCAAATTAAGAGAAAAACTTTTAAATGTGCGTTCAAAAATTTGTTTAAAACTAATTATTTCTCTCAGATGTTTGATTATCAACGACGTGAGAAAAGGAGAACAGTGAATTTTAATTACAAAAAAAAAAAAAAACATAAATAAAATGAAAAGAACAAAATATGAAAGAAACAGTTTACCAGCAAAACATTTAAAATGGAAAAATTAATAAATTTAATTAAAAAAACAAAAACAGATTAAATAATAATGTATTCTTTAAACAAAAAAAAAAACAACCAAAATGATGATGACATTGCCGCTAAATTTAAATTGTAGAAATTGTATAAAAAAAATGAAAAATTAAGAAAAAACTCAAAATATTTAATTTTTTCGCTTTTATTTTTCCATTTATCAATGTTAACCGAGGACATGATCATGGATAATAATTATTTTTAACAAACATCATTCATCATCCACATGTTTGCAGGCCTACTGGCAATTCTAATACTTTAGGTACGATACGATGGTTGGAGAAACATTAAAATTCAAATGAAGGAGGGATGATTAGAAGTTAGTGTTTAGGCGAAAACATAAAATAACATTTAATACTATAATTGTGAGACAAGACCGAAACGAATGGCCACTTTTTGCGCAGTGATACTATTAATTGTTTTATTATCATTTATTATTTTTTTCCTTTTTTAAATTAAATTAATTTAATAAAAACTCGAAACGATTGTATTGATTTAACACTTCATCTTTTTATTTTTTCCATTGAGCACAAATTTTATTTTATTTCATAATATAGATATTTTTTTGACTAATTTGTTTACATTGACATGGTAGGAGTATCGTCGGTCTCTATTTTACACATCACCAACATTTTGGAAGCTACAGATTTTAATTACATCAAAAGTCGCAAACTGGATGAACTGAAAACAGAAATAGTATTGGATAATGGATTATTATTAACATGCAAATAATTATTAACACATAATCAAAACAACCAAAAGAAATATAAATTATATATGCTATTTTAAAGTCCTATAGCAGTCTTTTTTGGAGAACTTACGATGGTGGTCCTATAAGTGCCAGACCTATCACCTAGCAAATAAAACACAAAAATGAATTCTTTCTTAGTCTAGTTAAGGCTAATTTAAAGCCCGATAGACAATCCTCAACGATGCTCAATCATTTCGCTACCCCGTAATTTCATTTGGAGATAATTCCAGACTCATATCTATCCCTAGTAATGAATAGAATTTCTGAATCTAGCTCAGCTTTGATATTTGTTTTGATTGACCTCTCATATTAAGGAATCAAATGACAAATACTAAAGACCAAATATCTTCATTTTTTAGTTTTTTATATGAAAACACCACTCGCAGATTACTTTACATTTTAATTCTACCACTCACAATTTTGTTTTTTTATTTTAACCTAAATATAAATTGCAATCTGACAAAAACAAAGAAATTTTTTAAACAACAACAATCTTCATTTGAAGATAAAAAAACAGCAACTACATTCCAAATTAAAGTTCTTCACTTTAAATATTATATTATTAAATACAATTATTTTTTGATTACAAACTTCCTTTATTTATTTTTCTCACTTTTCCTTTATTTGGAAACACTTGTTGCAGCAGTCGTCAAATATTATAGCCTTCATATTTAACACCTATGCTTAAACTAATACCAATCCCTTAATGGTTGGGCGTTGTGATTAATGCCATTCGATTGCTTTTGTTTAAATATCAACTAATCCGCTCACAATTTTCTGCACCCTCCAACAAATTGCAGATTGATTTTCTTTTACGTTTGTTTGTCCACAACTTCAACGGATGTAACTTAAACTACAGATAATCCCCGTCATTGAAAATAGCTTTTTGTCACATTCATGCGTCCGTATTTAGGCCACCCACCTCCTTCCCAACAGAGCGTGATCTCCTCATATCCACGCATCGGCTTTACACTGTATATGTATGTCAACCAACCATCTGTGGAATTATCGTCTTTTTGAAAGCCCGAAAAAAGGGTGCATTATGTGAGGGATGTCATTTCGAAATGCACAAAGTGTGAGGTAATTTAGTTAAACATCGATACACAATTTCAAGTTGAGGTGCCCGTAAAGACGAATCGAATGGGTGCTTCAGCATATTATAGGAGGGTAGAAATTATACGCGGTTATTTGTTAGATTGTTGTGAACAACACGTGGTCCAGGTCACAGGCTGTGCATCGGAGGGAGGTTCATTTCGTTTATTTGGATCAATTGCTGCACGAAAACATATTATCGCTGAATGCACTGAAGAGGTTAACGCTTTTAATTACTGAGGGTGCCACTGCATTGATCTGCTTTCATTTTTGATATGGTAAATTAAAATAAAATGTTTTTATTTCACACCAGATAAAGTTTAACCATTAATAGTATTTTAGTTTTGTTTTGCTTCAAAAAACACGTGCATTTCGAATATTAATTGATACTTGCCACCCTCTGACATGTTTTCGGTTTCTCGGTCATTCATCATATTCCATTGCAGATTTTTGTGTTTATGTATACGTAACAACTCGATCGACCAGGCCACACAATGCGTGACTTCAATCTGCTTCGATCCATCACGGCAAAATGTATACCTATAGTAGTTGTCTTACACCAATGAACAACTCATCGCACCCCCACTCATTTAGTAACACGTATAACACCACCCATTTGTATCGATTTGCTACGCATCTTTGTTATGCCATTGTAAGCGAATTTGATGGCAATTTCTCGTCGGAGCTATTCATCCCTGCCGCCTCAATCATCAAGCAAACAAAAACACGCATGAAACCATGAACAACAAGATCAAATAGCTAAACCCTTGAAAAAATAACCACATTCTGAATGACCTTATCACCCCTTGTGTGTGGTTTTTCGTTCTTTTATACAACGAATATTCTTGATAATATGTTGCTTTTATTTCTTACTGACATGCTGATAAAATACATTAATATAAAAGGTAACATCATCGCTGTAATATTGCGTGCAGATTTCATACGTAAAGATAATATAGGGAATGTAAATTGCAATCGTTGTAACTGTATAGGAAAGTTATAAAAAGATAAAGGTAATAAAGGTATGTTGTGGTTAATTTTTTTAATTTATTTATAATTCTTTATCATTTTTTAAACATTATTTTTTTGTGATTTTTGTTTGTTTTAAGATGCATATAATAAACGTGTAATTAAAGACTCTTTAATTCTATTAGGCAAATATTTCTTAAATATAAGTACATACATTATTTTGTTATTTTATTTTATTTTAATAGCTGTTATTGTTTAGTTGTTAAATATTTAATAAATTTTTCGCCTTTAATATTAAATTATATTTTGTTTAGTGCGATAATGTGTCTTGTAATTGGTGTAATTAGGCCTCGAAATCTTTATTTTGAAATTGCAGGATTTAATAAAACTGAAAACTCTTATCCAGTTTTTAATAATTTAAGAAGAACCCATATTAAAACTTTCGACTTTTTTCCAAAATTAAATCTTAAAACTTTAAAGTTATTATTTTAATTTTTTTTTACCATTTCTGGCTTTCAGAATTACATATGTACATTCAAAGGAAGTCACCAACCTTTATAAATGTCAACAAATTACACTTCGACACACTTGACACCAATTACATGCACATTTTAATAATAATTTGGTAAATTGTTTAAATTTCACATATTTTTATTGAGATTCAAAAAAACACATCGTATTGTGTTTAAAACAAATTCAATTAACAATATCCATCAATGTCGCTGCAACATGAACACGCCAATTCACCTCAACAAAAACATAAGAGTTATGATTTTACTGAATATTATGTAAATGTTTTTCTTTACATTTCCGAACGAGAAAAATAAACGGAACTATAGCATGAAAAATTGGTAAAATATGCTAGGTCGAAGATTTTTTTAAAACGGAATACGTACAGCTAAAAAAAACCGTCAGCATCAAACTCATCCGGCATTAGATCATAATTCAATTCGAACCACCGCACTCACACACACATGCATACGTAAAAAATATAAGGGAACAACCACCCTCCTGAGAGAGTAATTGCTTGGCCTTCCCCTAAATTTAATTTCGCCGTTCTTTTAATTTAAAACAAATATTTCATCTCTATACGCATTTACCTGCGGCTGTTATTGTTCACTTTTGCTGTAACGCGCACAAAAATCATTCCCGATTTCACCACTCCAGTCCACAGATGGTGGATGACAACAATGAGATGCATATTTGTGTTTTAAGCATTGAAATACACTTTTACCGTACAATTATTATTTTTGATAAATGCAATTATTAAATTGCATGATGGATATGATGAATTCTTGCATTAGTTTAATCCTAACCTTGGGCAATTATTAATTTCTATAAAACACAATCAAGAATCACTTTTTATTTTCATTTTGCCACCTCTGAGTACTGCTCCATTTGGTACATGTCGCCCAGTAACCGTGCAACGGGCACTGTTCCAATGGTCTCTTTGAAAAACAACGACTCAATTGTTGATGGCCGTATTGCACGCAGTGACGGCAACAGCAATAACAACCGGCCAAAACGGGTGGGTTGACGGGGATAGCGCAATCGCACATGATCCGACAGAATACATTGTGCTTGGTCTTGTAGCATTTCTACTGGTTGAACATCGCACAGACCCGGCGTTTCAGGTGAGAACAAAATGACGGCTTTCATGCAACCCACTTCACTGCCGTCGGGTGAAATTTGTCGAAAACGACACATTATTTCCTGTATGGTTTTCATTTCGGTGGTGGTGAGTGCGTCGTGACACAGACGCTCCTGCACTTGTGGACTGTCAAGAATTGTGGTGAGATCCCAGGGTACGCTCCAATGTGCAAAGTTTAGCAAGAATAACTCTTTCCAAGATTCCTGTAAAAAAAAATCGTTTTCACATTTCATTAGGCGTTTCTTTTAAAATATTTGTATGTCCTTAAAAAGGATTTCAAATGAAATTTTAATAAAGAAAATTGAATTACCTGCAAGAGAAGCTGTTGATCCGTTTTAGAAAGCGTTTGAAATGGAATCAAACATCGGACCCATCGAACTGCCATAAAAAGAAGTCGCGCCGTCGTCTCTTGCAGCACCTCCCAAGATGGTAAACATGATTTGATGTCATCTGTTGTAGGAAGTGCTGTGAAATTGGCTGCTGAGCTTTCATCCTGCAAATAAATTGGAGCTTGTGTAACAAGAATTAAGTTTAAGGATGGTTCATCAATATACCTGAAATTTATCAGGATTTCCAAGGATATCAATAAGTCCACCAGTTGGATGCAATGGCGTAGTCATCTTTTCATTATTGTTGTTGTTGTTATTTGAATTATTGTTGTTGTTATTGTTATTGCTACTGATGTGAGGTTGCATAAATCGCCCATCCCCAAATGTTCTCGGGCTTTCAATACCCTCACTGGGACTACCCATCGACGATGAACTTTTAATAGTGTGCGCCGGAGATGCTGGTGACGGATTGGTACTGTGCTGACTTGTCGGCATTTCAAATGCTGACATTTTGCTGGCCTCCAGACGAGTTGGTGGCACAAGCAAATGTACTGGATGATGCATGGGTGCATTTACTGGGATGGGACGTGTTGCTGCGTGATGCTGCAGTGCTGCCGATGTGTGAAATGGATGTGGTGGATGGGCCAAATGTTGATGATGATGGTGATGATGCGGATGATGATGATGATGCGAATGATGATGTGCATTGGCCATATGCGGTGAAAAGCTGAGTGAGGTTGAGACACTGGCCACCAGTGACATGGGAAATTGTTGTTGCAAACTGTGCGGTGTCGAAACACCGCCCGAATGCATTTGGTTGTGCAGTTTGGGTTTGCGTGGACCTCGTTCGTGTTGTACTGCTGTAGAAAAGGGGGATAGGGGATGTTAGTTGAAATGTAAATGGATTAAAAAATTAAACTTTTGTTACAACTATTCTATGGTGGTAAGGCTGTATTATTTGCTATTACCAGCACCCTAATATTTGTAGACAAAAAGTTAAAACACAACCCTCAAGCAAATGCATTCAATAGTATTTGTGGTGCATTGGCAACAAAGGCAATGGGAGTGTTGAGTTGCAAACACCGCCATTACAGATTGGCCCGACAACGTTGTGGTTTAGCTCCTGTTGATGTGAGAAGCAGATAAACGTTGGAGACTATTGCATGTATATTGTATATATTGAGAAATTGGAAAATGTTCGGAAATCAATAGAGCAAGTAAACCACCTGCATCATGGTCGACAAACTTACACATACATCAGCATGAACACATTCAGCTTTTAGCATATTCTCCAAAACACCAATACCTGCACGTACGCATTCATCCCCACCCAAACCATATAGCAATCAAGTCCATTAGCTCTTATGTTCGAGTGATTTAGTCAACAGGATAACACTGACTGACCGTTCAAGTTCATCTCCATTTTAATCAGAATTGTATCACCAAGATAATCTGCTTTATTTCATGTTTAACTTAACTTTTTACGAGTAGGATACAAACATTTTTATCACATTCATCGTGTATCAGTATACTCGTTATGTGTTAATTTTAAATGCAACTTGGATGAACGCGCATTTTTGTAAGCTTTGGTCAAACACGAATTAATTCGTTATGCTTTCAGCTTCACCCCTCAATAAGCGAAGCTTTGTGTTGAATTTTATATTTCAAAATATATTCGAGCAATACTCAGCTCACACTCTTGATCTCGGTGAAAAAACAGATTAACACTAACAATTTAATTTCAAAGCAAAACATCACCAAGTATAATCGCAAACAGAGTTCATGTACCTTCAACACCCGCATAAAAATGGAAACGGTTTCATACGAAGCATAACATAGAACTGATGTGAGTGCATAAAAACCTTCGCATTAAAACCGGCCTAACATTGTCCGCAAAAAAAATCTCCTAATTTAATTTAATTTGCCCTCGTTTTTACGCAGATAATTTTTCTTTTATGCGTACATATAGTATTTGACGACGATGTTTTTCTGTGCCTTATTCCCATGAATCTCCGCCATCATCATCATCATCAACCGACAGAAAAAAAAAACTCTGGCACGGTAATTTTCGACTCTCTGTACAAATCCGAATGTAGCACCACATGCTGGTCCATCGACAGGACAAGCCCACACCCTACAAACAGCTGGAGCTGTGAAAGCTGCAAAGTTTCGCACATTAAACAATTAATGAGGTGGGCATAATCAGGAGTGGGGTGTATGAGAATGTGGATGCATTATTTTCGGTCGTACTCGTGTGAGTCGTACGCTGACTGAATGTAGGTGTTTTGCTGTATATTTATGTTACTGAGTTATATTAAATGTGCACATTATGTACGTTGTTGTGTGCAGGAGGTTTCAACAAGCATATATGCCCTGTGCTCACTCATTCCCCAATCACTTTCTTTCTCTAATTTATTTATTCGACGCTTTTTTGCTGGTTGCCAGTTACATTTGGGTTAATTTTTTGTGTTCACACTTCCACACCATTTTGTGTTGGGCTGACGCCTAAAGCGAGTGGTGGATGTTTGATTTTGCTTGTGCGTTTTGGTTTTAGTTAATTCGTTTCTGTACATTTTTTTCATGGCACTTTATTTTGTGTGAATTTTTAGGCAACAATTTGGACGCTTCGTTCATTTTAAATATTTTTATTTTCATTTGTAAATGTTTTTTTCTTACAATTTTAAATGTTTAATGTTAACTAATTAACTATTCATTCAAAATACTTTTGGTCATTCTTTTTTCAGAATTTTAACAATTTTCAAAAAATGAGCTAGATTAATAATTGTTTTTGTTTATTTTTAAATATTGAATCTGTTTCCAGGAAGGGATTAAATTTACTCACTTTTGTGCGTAGAGGGGGAGACTGAAATAAAACTGAAACCCACTATCCTCATTGATATAATGGGTTCTAGATCTGTTGTTCAAGTTGTCGAGTTTTTATAAAAATTACGAGTTGTAAAGTGAAAATATTAAGTCTTGAGATTCTGTTTTATTACTTAAAACTTTGCTTAAAACTAAGAAGAAGATCAATAAAAATCAGGTCGCAATTTTTTTAATCTCATTTTTCAATTATAGATTCCAGGTAAAATCTGGATGAGGAAAAAAATTTAATGATGAAAATATTTTACAACTCAACTTTAAAATGCATCATCTACAAATTCCAATTATTAAAAAATGTAATTGACAAAATTGTGTTAGACGTTGACAGTGTATCCAGAAAGCCACTCTAGCTGATGGAGCTGAATATGTGTATAGTTTTGTGTAAAGATTAGGACACATAACAACTCAAGTTCAAATGAATAACTAATGCCATCAACATACACGCGAGGGTCTGTCACGCACAAGGGTGATGGCACGACTTATATTGCAAAGTGTAACCAAACTAAGAACATTGTACTGTGTTTATAATTCGTACAAAACAAGTAAAGCGAAAGATATTGTGTGTTTAGTGGGCACGGAGACTGTATCTTCCCAACCAAATGTATAGAAGATTAATTTAATGATGAAGGCGTGAGATCCATTCCATATGAAGCACACATCGAGAGGGGTTGCACATAAGTGAAACAATTCAGCAAGAGGGTAATAAAATGACTATTTGTGAGGAATATATGTGCTCAGCCAACTCTGTGCTAAGTTTTATGGCAAAACCATACCTTAAACGCTTTTTGTTTGATTTCTTCAGACCTTTCAAGCAATATTTTTGAAAGTACATACATATTTGTAAATTTTGATAAAGGTAACTAAGAACTACTTTCGATAGGTACTACCACCTTCAACATTTTGTAAACATTAGTACAAAGCGCAGCTGCATGAAAATTACCCTCATCTGCCTCAACCACCCTACTGAAGCAAATTAGACATGCTCAAGTAATTTCGTGTGTGAGTTCAAACCGATTTAAAGCTTGACAAAATAAGTACATTTGTGATTACTTGACGCCCGATTTAAGATGTTTGCGTGGGATGTCAGCATATTGCGTATATACGCAGCCTTTTTGCAGGAAACATTTTGGTGCATTTTGTAACGAATCTGCTCACGTACAACGCGCCTTGCCGACTTTTTAAAATTTTTACAACGATTATTCTGCTTTTGCATTTCTTGAAATTTGCTGCTTTCGCATTACAACGAAATTCATTTGATCTAAGCAAGAGGCCTATAATACATACACCAGCAAAGAGCAAAGGAACATCAATCAATTAACCCCATCCACTGTTCCAAACTTCGGGTGTGTATGTTTAATTCGCTATCATCGTATGAGCTCCACCTCCGCACGCCCTTAATCCTCTATATATGTATATTCTTTAGTTGAACTTTGCTTTTCGTAAATATTTGCCAAGATGGCAAAAGTTTTTGATGAGCTTCGAGCGTAAAATTTTCGCATCTGGAATCTGAAGATGAAATTGTGTATGTGTGTGTGTGTGGGTGTGTGTTTTTGTCATGGGAAGAAAATCGTCTATTTGCATATGCAAGGCATACAAGCTAAATACTTATGTGCTTAAGACGTTGGCGTTGCCCCAAATAATATATGGCCGATTGTCTCACAAAGGAACTGCTGATGAATGAACAATGCGGTACTAAAATGTGATGAAAGTAAATCGCATATGCTTATTCAACCAATATTGTATGTAAATGTATTTGTTTTGGAGAGTGTCCTTTATTGGACAAAGGGCAGTATAATAATGTTAGAAACTGTTTAAGACAATATTTCCATTTGCATTTACATTTGAGGCTGTACGAGCAATATGGAGATGAGCTGTAGTTCATCTTTCCATAACAAGACGGAAAAGCTTGGGTATGTCTTTGTTTTTCAATCGCCTAAAATAATGTGCTCTAATAATTTAATATAAGAAAGATCGTTTTACTAAAAATACAGTTAAAGAAAAAATATAAATTCAGTTATTATTTAGAAAATTGACTATCAACGTATGAACTGTTACTAAATTAATTTATATTTTAATAAGTCCTTCGTGTTAATAATTTTATGGCAATTAGTTTGAGGTCATAATATTGAAAAACGTATTTTCGCGGTGATGCCTAAGTGCTTAAGAATTAATTCTCACAGTCGCAATCAAAAGATCAATTTAATTTATATATCAAAATAAAACCAACATGTATTAAAAAGTCATCCGCAAAGAATAACAAAAGGTAATTTAAATAATTGCAGATTTGAGGTAAATACCAAACTGTTATTCCTTTTGTATATATATTTCGGCTAATTCGTTAAAGCAAATCAAATTACGTGCATATTTTATTCTCAAATAACAGTTCGCGTCGTTTCCTTCACCTTTACAATATAATACACATAATCGGATGTAAATTATTCACAAAAGGCTCTCCCCAAAGTACGATGTTACAGCCGCCCTGAATCACATTAAAATATTCTTTAACACTATACACATCGGCAAAGGAGTCGACAAAATTTAGCGTTGGGGTTTTGTTTCTCACACCCCGAATCCGCATTGCCCACAAGAACACGTCGTACCCCGTAAAATAAACCATTTTGTTGTTGATGCGACATGCGAAAATTCGACATCTACTCCAATGTGGCAGACACAAGAAAATAACACGGCAATGCGAAAAGGGACGTAGCACAAAAAATAAACAAGTGTCAACCAAAGAATAAGACAACGTTCGACAAACGGGCAAGTGTTGTGTGTGAAAGGCGGGAAAGCCACTGGTGTGGGGGAACGTTATAAGAGGGCTAAAGAAAACATTGCCTTTGTTTGTCATGTTCTGTTGCTACAGTTCCGTTTCAATGGAGCAAAAGGACAACGACGATGATGTGAAGGGATGTGCATGCGAGTTGGAATTCATGGCGAAAATTCGGGTATTCGTTTTGATTGGGGGGAAATGGGAGGGAAAACCACAACATTAGAAAGATGGTTGTTACTTAACGCCTTTTGCTACGGCTTAGTGGTGAAAGGGTTGTGGATTAGATTTCAATTTTGTTACGAGGTATTCGTTGTTGATATAGAAAATAATATTATTCATGTACAACACGTCAATATGACACAATCCTTTACTGTAACATACTCGCATCGTTCAATACAACAAAGTGCAAAAAGTAAATAATGTAACACTAAGTACATCCCTCTTTTTTCTTCACATAAATGCTTTAGTATTGAAATTCCTTGGATAAACCCGTTAAGACAAATCGAGCTTCCTAATCTTTTTCGAAAATAAAAGTATTATCCACCACTCCAAATTTGTGCATTGCCTTCAGCAATAATTCACTTAACAAGCTCAAGACAGCTATTCCAAAAAACTCCCTACTTTCAGTAAATGGGGATTAAGAGAAATTCTTTTAAATGGCGTTTGAAGGATTTACCGCAAAGCTTCTTTCTTACAAATACTTTATCATCTCCCCCATTCGCTGTTTTATTGTTTGCCTTGGTTCAATGGAATTTAAAATTGAGTGGTGACAAAGCTTCTCGCTGCAGATGATGATATTTCGCATGTTTTGTGTAATCGTCCACAAATGGGGCGAATAATTTGACATAAAATGATGCGGAAAAATATCAAGACTACTCACCATCTTTATTCATTGCCGACTGAAAGCACTTAGCCAAGCGGCAAGAACGACACTGATTCCGATGCGTTTTGTCGACTGGGCATCGACCCTTCAGCTCGCCAGTTGCTTTGCACGAGTAAACCCGATTTCGATGTATGCTTCGCTTGAAGAATCCAGAACATCCTGTAATGATTTGGCACTCATCAAAACTGTTTCGTAAATATGGAATTAAAATTTTTATAGAAACTCACCATCGCAACTGTATATTCCGTAATGTTTGCCCGAACTTCGATCTCCGCAAACTTTGCACGGAATATCCAAAAGGCGGTCACCTAAAAAGATATCCCTTCAGTTATTATATGATTTAAAATTACGTAAATAATTAATTTAACAATGTGTGGAAGCACTTTTGTATGTGCTGGATAAACTAACATCTAATCTTTTCTCAATCATAGGTTTTACAGTGATTACAAACAATTACATTAAGGATTATCAGACATAACGCCAGTGTTTGGATATGTAATTCGGCACAATGCCAGTATATCCGCAAACCAACATTCAACCCAATTTTTGTTGGATATTTCAATTTTGATACCTAATTTTCGACCTTTATATAAATCGCATAAAGCTTGTTTTCATTTCAGATCAACCACGTTTGTCACAACATTTTCGCATACTGAAGATTTGATCCCAAATGTATCATCGGCTTATATGAGCAGATATGAAAGAGTACTTCAAACGATTCAAAATAAATGCTGCGTACGTAAACCTATTCCCTTAGAAAACCTTATTATTAAAGCAACCCATTTTTTTTCTTTCTTTTTTAAAGCTAATTTTAAGTAGAATGATTATTTATAGATATGTTCATTAAATGCATTGTTTTTAATTAATAAATCAGTTTTTATTTTTATTCCCTTGGAAGCTTTTAATTTAATGTGAAAATATGTATTTTACTCATTCTAATTCCGTAACATTAAAGTTTTATAATTTCAATTTAAACGACTAAAACTGACGACTCAAAACAGCTTATTATCGAAAATCAATAAAATTCACCTGACAAATATTTTGTTAAAAATGCTATTGTATAACTTTAAAAAGATTGTTTTGTCTTGCTTACAATGAAACTCTTGCGAAGTATTTGTGGAAAATATTTGTGATTACTAAAATAATGGTATCCAGATAAAGCAATTATTTAAGACAAACATCAATCTGTCGCAAAATTTAACATGGTGTGTAATATTATTACTTCGTACATGTTAAACGAATTGACGAAGTTACAATTATTTGCTGGCTGCTTTAGTAATTTTAAATTGTAATTAACATTAATTGAACAAATAGTAACTGATAACAAACAAATTTAAATAGTATTTTAAAGGTTAAGAGTCCACTGCTTTAAATTTACAATGCACGTTAAAAACCATCGGCAGGGAAGCGACACGAAATTGTGTTCGGTTGCAACAAAACTTAATTTTTTTATATTAGTCATTACATTTTTTTGTATTCGTTATATTTCAATCATTAATGAGGAATATATGTCTCATGTTTTTACTATATTTTCCGTTTCATTGAAACTAGTTTAATAATAATGTTAACATGATAACATCCTAGAATTCAAGGTTTCAGAGTTACAAGCACTATAAAAACCTTAAAAAAATTGGATTTTATGTTAAACTTCTACAAAAAATCGTTTATTTTTGTTTTAAATTATGTTTAATATGTATGACATAATTTTGGTTAATATAATTAGCTAGGAGTGTGACTGCGATATGACAATTTCTATAAAAATCGGCTATGTTAAATACCAATAACTGCAATATTATACTCAAAAAACTTAAAAATTTTAATTTACTTTTATTATACTTCCCAGTTTTTATCCAAAATTTTTTTTATAATTTGCCTACAATCTTTTTATTTTTTTAAATTAATTTTCATAACGTTGTTATACATAATGGCTCTCCCGGCACAAAAGAGTTTTTAAAATGATCAATAATTACAAAATTCATAAAATTAAAAATTGTAAATGTACTAATTCTTAATCACGATAAAAAGACATAATTATATTATTTAGTTAGGTTCGGTACTTTATAGTACGAGTTACTGTTAATTTAAATTAAAAATATTTGTCATGTTTAGTTCTTAAGTTTCAAGTGGTGCAGTAGCCAGTAAGTGAATTATTTCTGAAAATTCTAATAAAGCGTTTTGACATAGCTTGATCTCTAAAAAAAAAATTTGCACCAAACCTAAATCAGCAAATAATAATACGTCCGTTGTTTTTTAATTTAATTAAAAAATTTTGGAAAAGAAATTGTTTAAGATTATTGAAATATAGTTTAAAATTTAATATGTATTCAAATTTACACTGCAGAATGTTTTTTACTATATTTAGTTTTTAACATAATTTTTTACTGATTTTGAACCGAACTTTACTTTTTTCTAACTCAATATAAAAGTATCACGGAATTTGAAAGAAATTATGCGTGGGTACTGTAAGTAATTTCAAACGAGTTTAATAATGGAAAAAAATTCCGTACCAAACTCACTTCGTCTTGTTTCAGAATTTCCAAAATGAAAGCAATCACTGTTTTCCATTTCAATAAGTACGTTTTAAAACTTGAACTACCTGTGCCCATTCTTTGCGTAAAAAAAACGCTAGCCAATGCCACTTTGAACACTCAATTCACCACACTGTTTAACTTTAGTTAAAATTTAGTAATCCACAGTAAGGTTTATTCTTTTTCAACGAATTTTTATTATTTGCAATGAATTTAAGAATTGTCACTTTTGCAAATATAAAACTGAAATACTGGAGTTCATATCTTTTACTTATTTTATAAAACACTTCACAATATATTTTATTTCAATAATAATTGAAGTCAAAAATAAAATGTTAGAAGACACAGCGACCTATGACCACTCAGCTAACACGGTTTGATAAGGACTAATTAAGGTGGGACCTATTGCTCTGCACATAGACAAGATCGTCAGTCAGTCAGTGAGTCAGCGAGTGAGAAAGCGGACTCGGTTGACTTCAGGACAGAGTAACTGACGACGCCAGTCATGTATGCCCTCGGTTTTCTGACATTTTGCCCAACGATTACAGCAGCAGAAGCAGCAACCCCTAACAGCGGAAGCATCACCACCATACCGCCACCATTACACAACATCCCTGATGATAACGACAAAGCTAGATATCGTGAAAAGGAACAGAACGAACACACACACTCATGGACAAATGATACACGGGTAAAACTTAGACGAGACGAGGCGTGGCGTTGTTGCCTTTTTAGTACAAAATGCCAGAAATTCAGAGAAATTCAACTGAATAAAAACGATTACAACGATAAGCACATACAGCAACCCTCATTCCCACCCCACCCGTTAACACAATACACACGTACGGATGCGCTCACACACATTCATAAACTACCTCACCGCATTCAGAGCTAAAACTGAAATTGTCCAATTGAGGGTTTCAAAATGGAATGCATATCAAGGGATGGTGGCAAAGTCGAGAGTGAGATAGTGGCTGACTCGGTCGTATTGGCATCCGGTACACGCACGTATACAGACAAATTGAGGGTGTATGTGGCATAGAGAACCAAAATATGTATCCTATATATATATGCGTTTATGAATGGTGAAAGCGAGCATTAAGAGAGAGAAAGTCACTATGGCAAAATGAAGGCGGAGTTTTTTCATGCGCGAAATTCCAGGAGTGTGAGGAGCTGAAATGTTAGAAAGCGAAAAACGACGAAGTTGTGTTCGGAAAATGAGAGGAAATGTTGCCTCATTTGGGTGTCTTCTTGGGCAGCTTTCGAACTTTCCAATTCATTGCACAATTTCACCCCAAAAATATTCCATTATTTAACCGCAAGCGATTGGAAAACTTTACGACAGCGGTTAGGCTAATTGAAGTTCGTTGTGGGTGCGATGGGAGGGTGGCCTGTAGTAGATACACTCATTATATGAATGTATGGAGATAAGAATGGTGGGAAATAGCTCAAGGGGTAATAATCAGTTTCAGCGACAATAAAATTTTTGCCGAAATAACAAGAGAGATTATCTTTCTAACACCACAATGAGAAATTAATGTGGGGGAGAAATATGAGTTGCAGTGGGGGTTTAAACCATTTTCTCAATTTGAACAGCAGTGTTATGTACTATCAGGATTCAAATAATATTGATTCAAATTCAAGCGACATTATGCGCGATACGCAAAGCCCTCGCGTATCTGCACACACATGTGCATTTTGCAGGTGCTGTTCTCCTATATATAGAAGCATTATATGACGTTCGTGAACATGCTACTTATTGCGAACCACTCTTGTAACATTCCGCTCCCTTACATCACGATGGAAGTCGACCTTTAGGCACCCGTTCTGCTTTTGCGGTCATATTAGCCAGTCAGAAAGCACAGCAGTAAGTCGAGCCAAACAGGCGGGCTTCGGGCTTGATTTTTGCGCAAGACACGCCTTTCATGCCACCCTTAACATGCCACCCGCACAGTATGCTCACACAATATACAATCTACATGTACTCTCGTGCATATACCAACTGTTCATACGCCGCATACATCAGTTAACAAAAAGGCAAAAATAAAGCGACGACTGAAGGATCTAAAACGGGTGGTAATGGCGTACACATTATATTTCCTTGACTATAATATGTACATCAAGTCTACATAACTGGTATTTGAGTATGTACTCGTATAAAGTGTTTTATTTTTAGTATTTCTTCCGTTTTATTTCTGTATTCATGTTTTTCTTTTTGGCATAATATTGATGAATGATGAGATGTCTCGTAAACTAATCAGTGCAGACATAATTTGATATTTCATAAAATGCAGTTAAACATAAAAAAATTAAATACAAAAGAGGAATTTTTGGAAAACTTATCAATATTTTTTAAATTTGTTTTATCCAAACTATTATATTTCTTAAGTCTTCAATATAAAAAATATATTTCACTTATTTATTAAAAGCTCTTTAAGCTCTCAAATTTCAAAATGCTCACAAATGAGATCTGTACCATAAGAGTTTTAACATATAGACCATTACATCAAGCAGATTCAAAAATTTTAGATTACAGCCATAACTTTTAAATATATTAAATATTTTGTATTTTAAATTAAACTTTAAACGAATTAATGAATTTTAAAGTTCAAAAGCAAAATTTAGCGTTATTATTTATTATATTTTTAATATTTATATTTCATGGTAAAGACAAAAAAGGACAATATCCAAAATGAAAAACAACATCGAATTGGGATTGAGGTGTGAATTTTAATAGGACTGCAGCTTAAATAGAAATTGATAACGGTTTTCTAAGATATGAAAAATGAGAGCTTGAATTGGTTTACAAATTAATATTAGCAATAATGTAGAACATCATAAAACAATTGAATAACCACTATTTGAATAATTTTCGTTATGAAAATTTGACCTTGAGTTTAAAAATTTTAATTTTGAAATGTGCAGCCAGTTTTTTTTATTTAAGTTTTCAATATTTGACCTTGAAATATTCTTTTAGTCTTTTATTGAATCAAAATCTTCAATAACGTGAAAGAATTTATTTTTAAATATTTAACCGTATTTTTATTTAAAAACAGTTTGACCTTGAATTTTCTGATTTTGACATTGACATGTTTGACAAATTTTTGAAAATTTAAAAACGCTATATACTCTCATATGAAAGAACTTTTTTCGTATCGTGTAGGGTGTTCCTGAAATAGAAAATTTGTCATTTTTCCACCCCCTTTTTTGCAAGAAGGGATTTGGGAATATCAGATGAATTCAGATTTGTTCTGAAAGTAAAAAAAAAATAAGTAAAATTATGGGAAATATTTTTTTAATTGATAAATTTAAATATTATTAAGATATTAATCAAATTATCGAAAATTATGCGAAAATTTAAATTACCTTCAAATATAAATTAATATAAATAAAATATAATAAATTATGTTGTGGGTATACAAAGGAGTGTAAAGGAATTAAACTATAATATTTAGTAGTTTCTTAAAGGATAAATAAAGTTATGATACGCCTAAAGTTATGGTGGTTGTACTTACTTGGATAGAATTCTCATGTTTTCATAAAATTTAGTTAAGCTTTTAAATTATTTGAATAAAAAATATGAACAATAAAAATTATAAGATCGTTTATAATGGACAATTAACTTAGATTCCGATTAAAAGCAACCACGAATATAATCTTCCTTTTTTTAGAATGTACAATTTATGTAGATGATAACCCCTTCAATTAAAAGTGTCTGTGTAATCTTTCTTAAAGTATTAAATTCAAATTTATTTCCTGAATTCATCCTTTCGTAGTACTTTTTTCTCACAATCCATTAAAACAATAAACGACACATTATTTTGCATAGTCACGAATTTAAAAATCTGACCACTTGAGATTGTTGATTTTTATTCAATGTTTAACTGCGTTCATTTCAGCGAGTACCATAAAAATCAGTTTAAGTCGCTGGGATTTATTGCTAATGGGCGGCACGTGCTGTCACGTGTACACACCCGTCTGTTGGCGACCTTTTTTTTTGCTTAAAACCGCATTTCCATATTATTTAAATGTTTTTACAAAATCACGGCATCCCGTTTCTTTTTGCCAACGCAGCGCGATGTAATGCTCGATGTTATTTTTGTGCAAACGACAAAGCTCAACACAAAAGACGTCAATTGTTGTCTCAATTTAGCAGAAATATGCGCGCCCACACCACATCGGCTTTGGGCGACTGCAAAGGTTGATGGTTGCGTGCACATACTGCATTCAAATACTGCTAAGGGAATTGAAAATTTGGTTGGGGTGTGAAACTGGAAGCATTTAGTGTTTGCCAACTTGATGTGTTGAGTGCGTTTTTTTCCTTTTGTGCGTTGATCCTTTTTTGCATTGTGTTGTACAATGTACGTACACTCTCATATGGGAGTACTGCGTGTAAGTGTTGTTGCATTGACCTGATTAAGTGGTTCATAATGCGGATAATAACAGTCACCCCTAAAGTAGCGACAGCATGGATTAAATTAAATCCACATTCTCATTGCATGTATGTTGAATTGTTACGTGTAACATTGTAATACATAAATGTTACAATACATACGAACTGCACACCCCTTCGCAAACACATTCAATTTTGTATAATATGTGTCGTCCTTTTGCATATTGTTTGTTCAGATCCGTGTATATTATATTTGTCGCCCTGTGTGTTTGGTTTAATTCGTACAAGAGTAATTCCGAATGTATCGAGATTAATGGAATTGTGAATGCGATCCCCTTTTATAAACTCCACCACCCAACCACGGCGCACCACATCAATGCAATGGTTGGGCTTTCGGGATTGCCATCATCCATCGAATAACAATGCATGGCAAATGATTTTGCATTTATGATTGTACGAGGGCCGTGTATAGCCGCGTATTATTATTGTACTGAATCGGCTTTCACGCTGTCACCTCTCATTCACCTTTTGTGTGTTATTATTATGTATATCCTCCCACGCACCCTTCCACCTGAACTTTTGAATAATGTACTAGACTGAGTGGTTGGAAGTGCCGAAACTATATAAATAGACATCTTTACACATAAATTTGAGCAGAATTGAATCTGAAAAATTATATTGTCAGGGAATGTTCTTCATCATCATTCATTGTGGATTCGCTTCGGAGTTTTGATGAGTATATGCAGATGATCAGGCGGATTAAGTGGTGCGATGCGAATTTGAATGATATGTCTTATGACAAGTGACATAACCGTGAAATGAAGCGAAATGATCTTTGGATTTTTTTGTCACACCAAATAAATGTTCGATTTTTCTTTTCAAATTATTTTCCATTCCTTTAACTAAGTGGAAGAAAAACAAATTAATGATTTGAGGCTCAAATTCGACCCCTTTTAGGGTGAGTGGCAACACTTTTTTGTGTTTAAGGAAATTGCATGGAAATTCAGACGCTACTAATTTAAGATAAAATGCTCAGAGGGATTAATATTTTTGTCAATTTTAATGTTATAACTTAATTTGATTTTTAAATATTTACTTAATGTTTCAAATTTCTTTAATTGTAAATACATTTTCATAAAACAATTGGGCAAATTGTTTAATTTATAAATTGGAAATTCACATTTTTGTTCAATATATAAATTAAAAGCCCACTCTCTTCTCCCTCACAAAAGGAGGCACAACATCCAATGCATCAACATTCACCGACTTGCCGACCACTGTTCAATTGACAAATATTTGTCCAAAAATCAGCCAGCTTTTGTTTAAATTGGCAAAATGGCACGAACCAGCAACCCCCACACACAAGCATTTAAAAATACACACACTCATACGGTTACCTTTTTGGGGAAATGTATTTTGTGTGTGTATAATGCGTACAGATTGACAATTGGACATGAAGCACAAAGAGCCATGCACCCACTGCAAACCCCACATCCCCCATATCGACGTTTCAACCACCACATAAATGGGCATACAGTCGTATGTATGTAGATAATATAATTGCTATTCGTTTGAACATTGCAAAAGCTTACGTGTTCAAATAGGATAAATGGAAAAGTCGATGATGTTGTCGACACCCCCTTGCATAGTTGACGGTAAGCTTTGGTTCCTGACAAATGATCCACTAAAAAGCTATATTGATCAACGACCCATTTAACATTTTACCACAAAATTATAAAGGTATTTTATTGTGTATATTTAATGGTTATAGTGACATTATTTAAAAACAAAGAGTTTTTTATCAAATTTAATGACAACCCCAAATTAATTTATTAAAAATAAAATAAAAACCACAGATGTGGAAAAAACTACAGCATAAGAGAATTCAAGTGAACATATAAAGCGATGTAAATAGTAATAATATTTCTATATAGAAATCAGATAGACGCCATACCGCGACGCGACGCGACGCACGTTGCGGTGTATTGGTGTCATGTATGCGCGCACCACCCCCTAGTTCCAAAAAGTGTGTGGGAACTGAAACAAATGCTTCCATTTTCGCTTCGCTTGCACACAGATAGAGTGAAAATGTGTATAAATAAAAAAATGGTTTATGAGCAAAAATAAAAGCGCGTCTTTCCGTTACCTTTTTCCCGCTGTATATTCACTATATTAGACATACATTTTTCCAAGCATTTAATATCCTTGTGTATTTCATTTTTCGCTAAATGCTGTGGAAGTAAGCGATTTCTTTGTCTGAATTCCTACTCCACCATACCTACGCGTCGTTCCATCTTCATTTACATCCTTTTTATGAAACTTCTTTCAAATATTCATGCCACATGATAATTAGGACACTCACAATAAGGCATTCAGTCCAACCACTTTTCGCAAGTGATCTCATTTGACTGTATAACATTTGGGGAAGGGCGAATCTCTAGAATATCGTTGCCAATTCAGTGTCGACGAGAAAGTGAATGAACGCAAATGGGATGGGGGATGGTGGTGCTGAAGTGAGCGAAGCTTTGCGCAAATAAAAAGGCAAAATTGTGTAACGCAAGGAAATAACTCAACGGCAATTCTTTCATTTCATGCACGAGTAAAGTAGAAAAGCATTGCCGTGGTGCTTTATTTTTGTTGTTTTGTGTGCGGTGATGATGATGATGATAATGATGGTAATAATTTTAATGCTGATTCTTCATGTCCATTATATTATGTTGTGTATTATGTTTATGCTCGTATATTTGATTTGAGGTTCTGTTTGTTTGTCATTGTTTAGTGAATGCGTCACGCAATTATTGTATTAATTAGAATGATTAATTTAAGTCGCTTTGTTTGTATGGCAAAAGGATCATGCGGAGTTATGGTTGTCCAGCACATGACATTGTGGGAAAATTAGTGATTTTGCCTTTTTGGATGATGCTTTATATGATATTCATTTTTTTTTTGTTTATGTTGAATTTTATGATTAAAATAAATGAGTACTTAAACAATTATGAACTTTTTTAAAAACAATTTGTTTTACTACTCAATTTCGTTTTTTTTGTCCTTTGACGCATACTTTTGTCTCTACGTGCATTAGAACTTAATAAAAATGCGCCTATGAGTCGATACAAATATTTGAATTAGAAAAAACATTTATTTTGATAAACAGCTTACTCTCTCTCTTCCAATCTCTATTCACAAATTTAGTAACTTTTCTATCGCTATGCAAAACAATGAGTGGCTTTATTAAGTTACTATCAGTAGCAATTAAAAGAAGACTAGCACAAGTGGTCAGGCGCACAATCATCAACGGTCTTTAAGTCAGTTTCAAACAAGCGGCCATTGGATTAACATCATCTTCAGCAGTTCTCGTGTGGTGGGATTTAATAAACCAAGTGACAAGTGTTATACCCAGCCAAAAAAATTGAAAATGGCTAAAAGTTTAAATTAAGACGCATTATTTTGTTTAAATCATAAATATAAAAAGTTTAAATAATCATAAAAGATTCAAAATATAATATTTTCAAAAAAGTCAAATTATCTTTTAAATTTGTTTTTAATGTTTTAATGTGGTTAAGTGTTTTAGTGGATAGGAACTTTCCCATTGGGTTAATTCCGTTTTATTCTATTGATTTTCTTTGAGTTTTATTTAAAAAATCATTGCTTTTAAGAATTGGAACAAAATTACCCTATTTATTTAAGGAATTAAATGTTGGTTCTACTTTCTTAATGGCAATATTCAAAAAAGCAGTCACAAAATAACTGAGCATTAGCTGATAAAGACCGTTGCTACTTCCTTATAAAGTTCAATATGTTATCACGCTAGTTGCGATGTGTTAGAGACCCTCTGCCGAAAATATTCATCTGCCGCATTCATCTCTATTCTGTTCCACTCATCCGTCCATACTTTGATGTTGAAACACTTTTCGGTTTTGAATGATTTTTTTTTCATTCAGACGCTTCCTATCAAATCTTTTCGTTACACATTTTTAAATTTAAATGTTGCTGATTAAAGAACGAGATCATCGGCTCTCTTCTATATTTAATTGGAATTTGGTTTAAATTTACATAACACAGAATTGATTACTCAAAGTTATTACTTAATAAGATTGGAGCTCGGTTATGGGCCAATGAGTTGAATTGTGATTGCTCAGTTATAGTGAATTTTTTTTCTTTTGGTGTTTTCAGTGAAATTTAAACTATGTCACCCAAATGGCCTTAGAAGGAAATTGGTGTAAAAAATAAAAAAGAACTATTAAGTAAAATAATTAAATACTAATTTGAAAACAGCCAGTGAGTGCGAAAATGGCAGCGCTTCATTGGAGTGTGGTTTCCTCATTGTTGAGGTCAAACCGTTGCCATTATTATAGTTATTTTTTGCTACTATCACTTTTTGGATTATTATCAACTGCCTATGGCGTAGCCAACAAAGGTAAGCATATTCAAACGAATTGTTGGGGTTACGTTTATCTATAGCGGGGTTTTGATAGTCTTTGACCTCGCACATCTTTATCAAATTACAGATGTTTTCCTATCCCGTTATGTCGGCCATTAGAATTCGTTTCCTTCTCATATTGGTTCATCAATTTGGTTTCCATATTTTTAATAAAAAGATTTTTATGAAACTTTTTCTTTGTTATCACTTCAATGCCGTCCGATGCGTGTAATTTCGAGCACCAGTAATTTTAACGGCTTAATTTCTTTAATTTTATGATCAGAATAAATTGAATAATAAAAAACAATTCAATTAATAAATGATTTTATTGATTTAAAACTTGATTATAGATGAACCTTAATGTTCAGTAAATTAATTTAACTTATGAGCATTTAAATAAATTATTCATTACCAGATAATTTTTAAATGGCATGCACTTTTTTTTAACTGATAACAATCAATAAATTTATAGTGTGATTAATTAAAACAGGGGCAAGAAATGCGTGGACACACATCTTTTACAAGTCATTTTTCAACACCATTTTTTTGCAAAACGAGTTTCTGCATCATTACATTTTTTCCCATCAAAACCTATTTACTATTAGGGTGTAAAGTTATCCAAATTAAATGTCACTTAAACAAAATATTTATAAAAGTATTATTCACATTTTCTATAAATGATAAATTAATTTAGTATCTAGCTTTTAATTTTTTTAATTTTTTTATTTTACATATCGCATTAAGCAAAATTTTTTAAAAATATTGACCGTCTTCATGTGGAAAATTTATATTGTTAGTGATGCTTACATTTAAACTCCAAAAAATGAAACGTTTTTACTTAAAAATTACGAACATTTTTATTATTCAATCTATTTTCAATAATAATAATAATTATTTTCTCCTTCAAGTGAAATTTTATTCAAATAATCATCCACACTGAAACACCCTCAATATTTATATTCTTTTCACACTTAATCCTCACTCGCTTATCAATTAAAATTCCGGAGATTGTTGCTCCCAGCATCTACTTGCACTATACATTTCCAAACAGCAAAGTTATATTTTCTACAACCATTGAGCCATTTAGCATATGAAACATTAATTCAGACATAGATATTTATGTAAGTGCGACTTTTTAAATTGTTATTTTATTGCCCATCTAAACATTGCTCCCATTTGACCTCATCGCGCTTCGATATGAGTTCAAAATACACTGCACGATTGGCGTTCGTTGTTCATCCATACAAATTTTGGTATTTACATTAAAGACGCTTCAATATCTTTATTTTGTAATTACTGCGATAATTTATTATTTATAAACATTTTTAATGGCCCGGCTTTATGACTTCACAAACAATTACTGTTGCATAAATCGAGTTATTGACAATAATACAAGTCATTGTGAAAGCGTTAATTTTATAAAAGTAACTTGACGCGACAATAATTCCGACCTTCCTCAATGCACTGAAGCGATAAATCGCGCATATGTTTATAAGATTACGTAGTCGGTGTTACTTAACATGTCATATCGCACCCTTTTGAAGGAATTTGAACTGATCTCATATGATGTGCCAAAGCGATGCGACATAGAAGTAGAGTCAATTGACCAAAACTGGAACAAGTGCATAACAATGTTTCTTGTTGTGTGGCATCAAGTAGGTTCAGTTCAGATATTTTCCTCACATAAAATCATTAAGGAACGCAATTCATCTTCATTGAAATTTGAATCTTTATATACAGATATGTAGTAGCTGCAGTTATCACAACTTTGTTTCTTTGATCTACAAATTATGAGACAATATTTTTGCTCGACTTTTTTTTGCATAACGTTTAATTATTTACAGTTTTATCAACGTTTTGCATCATAGAATTAATAATAATTCAACGGTTTTTGAGGTTCACCAACTTTTATAGCACTTTTTATTTAACTGAAAAATAACTATTGCGAAAAAAATTAATACGCTCACGGAAGTTTCCTGGCTCAGACTTTACTGCACTTAACGTTTATAGTTCCATCTTATTACTTCAACTTCTACAATTGCTTATGTACGATACCAAATAAGGAAAATTCAACAAAAAAAATTGCTCCTATCAAAGTCAACAATGACTCAGATATTTAATTTATAACCGTTACTCCCATCAAAATTAAATCACATCAATTTAAAATGTCAATTGATGCTTTCTTTAAACTTAAATTCATTTACCAATTTATTGCAGCCTAAAATAACCAATTCATTTTGGCATGCTAAATTTTATCCATTCCCTTTTCTAAATTTGAGCGCCAATTGAATTCTAACCCAAAGTTTAGTCATGTAATAGTTGTTTACCACAAACTAACTAATTGTTTCTTAATTGATCTTATTTGATGCTGTATGTCGCTTTGGAAACAAATAACCACAATTCCTTTATTTTCAGATGGACTAACTGATATGATACACGAGTTCGGTATAACCGAGCTACCAGTTGGGGTGAATGGTACTGAAGGAATGTGTGGCCATGATCGCACAACCTACCAAACATACAATCAAGCTGCATACTCGATTGGTCGAGACACGCTGATCACAGTCAGCACCAAGGATATTTTTCCTGATGGATTTCCCACCGACTTTTCTTTGCTGGCCACTATACGACCAAAAGCTAGAATTGGACGCGTTCCGTTGTTTTCTATCTATTCTTCAGATAGCGAAGATGTCTTGGCCCTAATGGTGGGATCTGATGTTGCGCTTTATTATCAAGATACTGACGGTAATCCGGCAGAAAATCCACTCATCAGTTTTGGCGTCAATATTGATGATGAGAAGTAAAACTCAAATTTATCAATTGTAACTAGACATTTGAACTAAAAATCTCTTTAACTGCTTTTTAGGTGGCATCGTTTAGGTATTAGTGTTAAGGGAGATTCAGCTACATTGATTTTGGATTGTAATACTCAGGTTACAAAATCGGTGCAACGAAGGCCCGGATCAAAAATTGCAACTGATGGTTTGATTTTGACTGGACAACAGCTTATGGAAGACGTTGGATATTTCACTGGAGATATTCAGCTGTTACAGATTGCGAATCGACCTGATCATGCATATGAAATTTGTAAAAAATATTCACCAAATTGCCCAGGATCAATTTCTCTTGGTGGTAATTTTGAGAGAAGTTCAACTGTACTTGATTTTGGATCTGCATTTGGTGGCAATGGAAAAAGAACGTCATCATCCCGAAGTGGAAACATTGGAGCTGTTGCCATGGATAGTCCATTTAATCCAATAACGGGCACTCCTGTTCGCACAGAATCTTCTTACACAACAACTACAACCGGAGGAGCAGGTGGTGGAGGTGGAACCAGAACATATACTTCGTATTCAAGCAGTTCGAGAGGGGATGGCAATGAAGGGAGTGGTGGAAGTGCTTTTGAGAGAAGTCGTTTTTCAGCAAGTAGAGGCAGTGGTTCCTCGTCATCGTCTTCATTTAGTGGAGGTGGAAGTTCGAGTGGTGGACAAATGGGTGGTACTATTAGTGGTGGTAGCGGTCAAATGAGTAGTGCTCGAAGTAGTAGCACCGGTCAAATGGGAAGTGGTCTTCAAATAGGTGTTGGCGGAGATAATGTATTTAGCATTACAACAACTGGAAGAGGTGGTGATGCTGTCGCAAGTGGACAAGAATCTCGAAATCGAAATGGGGGTATTGTTGGAGGTATAACAACATCTGGAAGAGTTACTTCAAGTGGAGGTGCATTTGGATCAAATGCAGCATCTTCGAACACCAGACGAGTGTCTGGCTCTCGTAATGGGGGTCCGTTAAACCAAAATGGAGAAGCAAATGGTGTTGGTTTAGATGCTGATTCGGATTTGGTATTAGGGCTTGAAGATGAATATTATGATGGTCTCGATTTAGATTTAGGTCCATCCTCACCAGATGTTGATTCGGGAATTGATAATAATAGCAATCCCCAACGGGGAGACAATCCAACAACAACTGAAAAGCCTGCAGTTTTACCAGGTCTTGAAATATCCGACACCTCTGCCGAAGAGGATCCATCAATTGGTAGTGCAGCATCATTACCATATAATCCTCTGCGTGGGCCACCTGGACCAAAAGGATACAGAGGTCCAACTGGAGAAAAAGGTGACATGGGCCCCAAAGGCGATACGGGAAGAGAAGGGCTTTCGGGACAAATAGGCTCACCTGGACCTCCAGGCCACGTCTTCATGATACCAGTAGGTTAATTATAAATTATTCTTTCGTGAACAAATAACCAGTTCTCTTATTAGGTAAGTCAAGGAGGTGGTGGCGATCAAAAAGGACCAGATACACAAGCTGATTCATTGCGTCAAATGCTCTCGCAGCATATGGTATAGTTGGGGATTTCCGAGAAATTATTGCAAAAATTAAGATAAACAATTAGTTGCCTTGCAGATGGCAATGCGCGGTTCTGAAGGACCTATGGGTTTGACGGGTCTCCCGGGCCCTGTAGGACCAACAGGATTGGAGGGTATTAAAGGAGAATCAGGTGATAGCGGTGAACCGGTAAGTATCAGATTACCTGTCTAAAACAGTACTAACGCTCTGCCTTGCACTTCTGTAGGGTCCGATGGGTGTGAGAGGTCTACCGGGTCTTCAAGGCCGCGAAGGAAGACGGGGCCGAGCTGGAAGAGATGGAGAACGTGGTATAGCTGGAGAAATGGGGCCTAAAGGAGAAATCGGTAATTCGGGATCACTTGGAATGCCAGGTGAAAAGGGTGACCGGGGTCGAACCGGTTCCATTGGAGAAAAAGGAAATCAAGGACACGAAGGCATGCAAGGAGAGGAAGGTCCTTCTGGACTCATCGGACTTCCGGGTGAAATGGGTCCAAGAGGTTTCAGTGGACCTCGTGGATTTCCAGGGGCTCCAGGAAACACAGGTATATCTGGAAGTGAGGGACAACAAGGTGCAAAAGGAAACCCAGGACCTCAAGGTCAAGCAGGATCACCTGGGCAAACGGGCTCTCCTGGACCCATTGGTTCCCCAGGACCACAAGGAAACCTGGGACCGCCGGGCATAAATGGTCCACCGGGAAAACATGGTCTTCCTGGGCTTCCTGGTGCAGAAGGATCACCTGGAAGGGCCGGCAATCCAGGTGTCTCTGGTATGAAAGGTGACACTGGTTCTCAAGGTGTGCAGGGTCCAGTTGGATTTCCGGGTGGACGAGGCTCGAAAGGAGATGTTGGTGAAAGAGGTAACGCCGGTGATGTGGGTGAAAAGGGAGACCGAGGCAACGATGGCGAGAAAGGTGATATGGGAGCTGCAGGCGAAAGAGGATTAATCGGACCACAAGGGCCAAATGGTTTGGAAGGACCTGAAGGCCCAAAAGGTTTTGAGGGCCCACGTGGAGAGACAGGTGTAATTGGACCTCCAGGAGATAAAGGGAAGCAGGGTACACAAGGTTTTCCCGGATATGCTGGTGCCCCCGGAGACAAGGGAGACAAAGGAGCTACCGGAATAATTGGCAGCCAAGGAATTAAAGGAGAAAGGGTAACTTTTATTTTTGTGTGTTTTTAGTCAAACTTAATAATTTTTAATTTTAAGGGTAACACAGGAGCGGCGGGTGAGCGTGGCGAAGTTGGACCTAGGGTATGTAAACTTATTAAATATGCGTTCTTATCTGGTTAATTTAAATTTTTTCTTCAATAAACTACATTTTAGGGATTCAGGGGATCACGTGGTCGTAGAGGAAATGAAGGGTCAGCTGGTCCAAAGGGTGATACCGGACAACCGGGACCTCCAGGATCATCTGGTGAAATGGGTCCACAAGGTGCAGAAGGTCCACGAGGATTTGTAGGAATGCCTGGACCACCGGGCAATAACGGAAAAGATGGTGGACCTGGACCCTCAGGAGAACGAGGTGCACCTGGTGAAACGGGGAAACCAGGATCGTCAGGTATAGCTGGTGTTATTGGGCCTCCAGGACCTTCCGGGGAATCAGGACCTATTGGTGAACCCGGGGTACCAGGACTCCCAGGATTACCTGGAGAAACAGGGGCACCGGGTGATACTGGAAAAGATGGTTTGCAAGGACAAGCTGGACCACACGGAAAACCTGGACCGGTTGGACAACCGGGGCTACCGGGATTTCCAGGTGAACGAGGTTTCCACGGTCAACCTGTAAGTTTAACACAAATGTATATATTTAGTTTAGTCGTCATTCCTGAATTTAATACCTAATTTTAACAAACAAATCAAATATTTAACCAGGGACTGGCAGGACTTAAGGGAGAAATTGGAACACCTGGCCTTATGGGACCAACTGGTGATAAAGGTCAACAGGGTGAACCAGGAAAAGAAGGACCATCTGGACCGGAAGGGCGACCTGGTCCCCCAGGAGGGGCCGGTTCACCAGGTGCAAAAGGAGAACCCGGAAATGTCGGCCCAATCGGACCCGTCGGAAGAGATGGTTTACCAGGAAGTAGAGGCTTAACGGGCGTCCCTGGACCTATTGGACCTCCTGGAGAAGATGGTGATAAAGGTGATGTAGGGCCACCAGGAGAGAAAGGATTTAAGGGAAATCAAGGAGAAACCGGACCAATTGGATCGCAGGGATCACAAGGCTTGCGTGGCGAACCAGGAATACCAGGGGCTGTTGGAGAAAAAGGCCCGCCGGGTGAAATGGGACGCAGAGGTGCCAAAGGTGAAGATGGTCCAACTGGATTAGCTGGGCCAACCGGCTCTCCAGGACTACAAGGTCTCCCTGGTCCGAGTGGATTCAAAGGAGAACGAGGCGACGATGGGCCTATGGGTGCATTAGGACCAGCTGGTTCTCCCGGTGAGACTGGAAAGAAGGGTCCAAGAGGTGCAGATGGAGGACAAGGCCCCCCAGGGCCAATAGGACCACAGGGGCATATTGGAGAAACTGGTCCACAAGGACAACCTGGTCCAGTAGGACCAATTGGAAAGGATGGCGAAAGAGGGTTCACTGGACCTAAAGGAGAAGATGGAAAATCCGGAGTTCCTGGGGTGCCAGGAAAACGTGGATTGCCTGGTTTAGAAGGACCAAAAGGTAACGCAGGTGCAACTGGTTTTCCAGGAAATGCAGGAGAGCCAGGTTTGCAAGGACCAAAGGGTGAAATTGGCCCTGAAGGAATAGATGGAAAATCAGGTGAAACAGGTCCATCGGGGGAACCAGGTCCGCCTGGTAGAACCGGTGAAACTGGTCCGCCAGGCAGAGAAGGACCTGAAGGACCAGCAGGAATGCAAGGAAGTATTGGTTTACCTGGTGAAAAAGGTGATCGTGGAAATCTCGGACCAGCTGGTCCAATGGGAATTAATGGTCCTCAAGGCTTGCCTGGTATGCAAGGCGTTGCAGGAGTTAGGGGATCACCAGGTCCAGCTGGTGAGGCAGGAGCACCAGGAAAAGCAGGTGAAGTGGGAGCTACTGGAAAAATTGGTGATGCTGGTCCAATCGGTCCCAAAGGTGATCGCGGAAGACGTGGTCAAAAAGGTCATCGCGGTGAATTAGGATTAGTTGGTACTAAAGGTGATTTGGGTGAAAAGGGAGAACGGGGTCCACGTGGCCCAACTGGAAATGAGGGCTTGAAAGGTGATTTGGGTATAAAAGGAGGTATTGGTTTAAAAGGCAATGACGGTCCGCAGGGCTTGCCGGGTGATCTTGGGCCACCTGGTCCCAAAGGATCCGATGGTGTTGCTGGCAATAAGGGAGAAGTTGGGCCATCTGGCCCACCCGGCCCGCCTGGTCCACCTGCCGAAGCCCCGTTACTGCCCCCAGAGTTGCTCTTCCGTTTAACCGAATTCAGTCAAGATAAGGGTGAGACCCGTATGCGTCGTGATATTGACGACGTGGAAGGATTGTTGGACGAAGTTTATGATGATGAAATTAATGAATTGATGAAATCTACTGGTACCACTACTAAGAAGCCTATTAGAAGGAAAAAGAAGAAGGACGACATGGAACCGAAATTTTTGGATATGTACAGCTCTATATATGCTATGCGTCAAGAAATGGACAGGATTAGAAAACCTGTGGGAACAAGAGAAAATCCAGTACGTACATGCCGTGATCTTTTCTTTGGCCACCCACAATTCAAGGACGGTAAAGTTTAATTTTCTTTATAATTAACTATTTGGCAATATTAAACAAATGTTTATTTTTTTAGGATGGTATTGGATTGATCCTAACTTAGGCATGGCTGATGATGCTGTTTATGTATTCTGCAATGTAACAGCTGAAGGAGAGACTTGCGTTTATCCGGATGTCCACAGTTCATTGATGCCAAATATACCATGGAGGAAAGAAAATGAGAAAAATGATTGGTACTCCAACTTGCGAGGTGGTTTCAGGGTATGCCCTAAAAAATTTAGTCGAGTTATGAAATTAATCATATTATATTCTCAGATAACATATGAAGCCATCGGAACTGTTCAAATGACATTCCTGCGACTTTTATCACAGGAAGCTCACCAAAATTTCACATACACCTGCATGAATAGTGCAGCATGGTTTAACACACAAACGCAGAGCTTTGATTCAGCAATTAAATTGCTTGGTGAGAACGAGTACGAAATTACTCATGACAGCTACCCCTTTAAACCACACATTCTTCACGATGGATGCAAGGTAAATTATTTAAACAAATTTTGTGTCGTTAATCGTTATAATAATTATCAATTATAATTTCTTCTATTGTTGCAGAGTGGCAAAAGCAAAGGTGAAACAATATTTGAATTGCGCACAAGGAAACTCGAAAATCTACCTTTGATCGATTTCTTTCCAGTCGACTACGGCAACTCAAATCAAGCATTTGGTTTTCAAGTGGGACCTGTTTGCTTTAAGTAGCATATAACTGTTATTAGTATTTTAAATATCTTTTTCAATTCGTACTAATCTGTCATTTTGTCTTACAAACAATTAAAATTTTAGTTTTTTAAATATGATAAATTGTATTGCTAAAGATCCGACTTACTGCCAATTATAAATTGTCGTATGTTTACAAATACATAAAAGTGTTTTATTTTACAACAATTGTCATAGAGTGTAATGCAAAGTGTACCAAAGAACAGATTATTAAGCCACATCGATAGATTATTCAGTAATTTAAATGTGGATTGAGCAAACCACAGCTGAAATTTGACCTATATATTATGTGTAACGGATAACATGATAACGTTACAAGTTACATTAACATCAAAATAAAAATCTTAGTCTGGTTTGGATCTTGGATATGGCATATTGGTAAGTCAATGATTTAATTTAACAGGCCAAAAAATATCATTGTATAAAAAAAAAAAAAAATTGATTAAAACAATAACATATATATAAGCATAATTAAATTTATTTTTCGGTTTTGTTTATATTTCTTTTTAAACTTTTCATTCAAATAGTTTGTTTTTACAATATGTACAATACATTTTTGGATTTTTAAAAGTTATTTCATTTCCGAATTGTATTTTATTCGCAGTATAATTTTTCGGTGTTTCCATCATTATTATTTCGTCATCTCTCAATTTATGTTTGCTTTATTATTTGTATGATATTAATTATTACAAGCTTTATGGGCTTTTTCCTGATTTTATTGGTTATTTATGAATTTTGTGTTAACAATTTTCGTGTATGTTTTTTTCAACTTTTGTTTCATATAATTTTTGTTTTATTTAACTTGTGATATAAGTCGGATGTTACTCATTGTAATTTTCGGTCCGTTATGGCTAATTTTCTACAGCTGAGAATGTCTTTCAACTACGTATGTATATCTTTTCTTGAACTTAACTAAACATTTGTTCATCACTAACCGTTTCGATGAAAGCACATAATCGATTAATATGGAACGTTAATATAATTCTCTAGTTTAAACTTTAAATTACATTTTAATTGGCATGGATTATGATTTTTTTTTGAAAATTCGCAAACTGATGTAGAAATCTTAAACAATGGAAAATGTTGTCGGTTAGAAACATTTTACGCGACTCTTAAATCATACACATGTATGTACTCGATCTGAAAACAATTGATTTAACAACAATTAAATCAATTGTCAAAACTATTATACTAAGGAGTAAACTGAAGTTTGTGATTAAGAAATAGGTTCATTCAAAATTAAATTAACACCAAATTCGATATGTTTCTTTTAAACAATTTTCTAATTAAAAAATTAATGTGAATTAACTACCTAAATTTAACTGTTATAAGATGTATGTACTTATATCAATTGGAAGCATACAATTTAACACATTAATATTAAGAAGATTTAATTTAACATAATAACATATTGTATCTATTGTTGATTATATTCTCTCATCAAATGATGCTTTTTAATGCAGTATTTACCATTTAAAAAACAAGAAGCTATTTTTCAATTGCGCATTTGCACTTGGAAAAGTTCTGTCTAAAAATCTAAACAGATTGGTGTAAATTGTAATATTTGAAAACCTTTTTTAGGTGCCTCGCGCCTCATTGATATGGCCGACCATTATGCTTAATTTTTTTTTTTTACCATATGATGTAATTTGTAAACTTTTAGCGCTTCAGAAAACTATTGAAAGAACTTTGATTTTAAAACGATATTTTTCAAAAATCAGAAAATTGTTTCTACTTTGTTAATTGAAAAATTGTGTTGCTTTGTCTCTATTAAACAATTTAAGCTCCCTAATAAAATGAACTTTTTATCCAAAATCAATAATTTTGTCAAAACTAACACGACAATAATTCAAACAAGTGATTGGAAACCGTAAATTATAATAACATATCACACAACTCACATGTACAAACCACACAAAAATTTGAAATAATTTATATTTTGTATGCAAACTTATTAAATCTAATACAAAAACTTTCGGTAAATTCTTTCACGTTTGTTTAATAATGGTGCTTTTCGGAAATATAAATGTATATCCTGGAATTTCAGATTTTTTTCATTTATCAAAAGATAAATTAAGTATTCAAATTACTGCAATAATATATTGAAATTAAAACAATTTTTTATTCAAACATGAAAAATTATTGCAATTAATACAAAATTGTGTAAAACAGGCTGTCGACAAGAAGTTACAATTCATAAAAAGAATGTTCAAACAAGTTCAATGTTTAAATTGCATTACAGAATATTTTATTAAATTAAAGTTTAAGATTTTAATGGAAGAACTTTAATTACATTTTTCGACCTAACATATTTTTTTAGATTGTTCAATATGTTAATGATTCCGTCAAGTCACGAACATATGGAAAATAAAACACAAAACAAAATCTGTTTAATTCCACACTTTTTTGTTCTATTGTCCATTCATTGTGTGCATATGTCACAAAAGTGATTTTAATATTTTGGTGTTGAATGGGAAACAAAGAACTCAACCAAAATGTGACAGATAAAAAAACATGTGTAACAAAATTTAGAAGTTAAACACTGACATAAAATCAAGAATGAATATGGACATTATGATACGTTATTTATGCTCAATAATAAATAACAAATTATTGCATTTTGAATTTAAAGTTGTTTGTCAAATAGTGAAACTACAAAAATTGCAACAGCAACAGCTTTACACAAAATACAGAATAAATTGTTTAAAACACAGGGATTTGTTTATTATTAAAAACTATTCTAATCACATTTTACAAAAAACAACAAAATATGTTCATATTATCAATTAAAATCAAAACATAAAAAGTTAGTACATACAATGAGAAATACTGCTGTGACAAATTGTAGAGGGAAACGTGATATCCCAAATATCTGATTTTTATGTTACATGATGTTTAAATTCATGGCTTATTTGTCTTTAAAACATTTTCGTTTCAATTTCTTTTACATAATTGATTTGTTTCAGATTCACAAAAATCATAAAAGAGTTACTTCTTTGTTTGGTTGTTACCATTTTACATAGCTATTTGCTTTTTAATTATTTATTTTTGTGTTTTATGTTTTCTAAGAATTATTATTGATTTTTTTAAACGAATCACAGTACTACACAGTTGCTACAAATCCGGGATTACTATCTTGGCGTTTCCATTACCACTTGCTTGAACACGCCGCTAGGCATACTTGATTTGACTTCGTGTCCTCCGAGGGCGGCTGTTCCGTCCCTCGCGATGTACAATTGTAGGCCGGTAGCTAAAATAATTCAAATAGATCATTAGAAAACTAGACTCATTTAACTCATAGTTTTAATATTTCATTATTTTAAAAATTCGAATGCATAAAATTTAAAAAACTAAAGTTATCAATCACAATAAATAAAATGACAAAATAACTTACTTTCAGCAGATTCCTCAAGCTGATCCAATTTGGTGTTTTTCAAAATCTCATTAATTAGTGAATCCGGATTGACGCGGGTACCCTCAACGCGACCGGATACCGTTGGTCCACCGTCGTCTAGGCCTTTTTTTCTTCGCTCGGCCGCTGCCTTCATGCGGTCTAATGAGCCCGTCTCGTTACCCACCAACGATCCAGTACTCGGATTTCTGCAACAACCATATTCCAAAACTTATTAGTCAAAAGCATTGCCAAAAGCACAACAATTACGAAATAGCAACAGCACATGTATACATTGCATAAAGTACACAGTACATTTTTTTTTCTTTTTTTGGAATCAATAAAAACAAAAAATTACGAAAGAAAACCGGGAAAAATATAAAGACAAAAGTACAATGACGTTAAACCAAGTTATATAATTAATACCGTAGTACCAGTGAGCAAATACCATATTTTATAAACAAAACACTACCATCGTAAGCAATTCATTTGTACAATTGTATTAATATTGTGTCGGAACTGTACAGCTATGGTAAGCAATCAATTTTTAGGGATTTTTCGTGCAGGTGCAAAGTGTCAAAAATGTGTGTTTGCTACCCATAAAAATCAGTTATCACATTGTATTTAACTGCAGTTAAACATAAAGTAAGCAATAATATAATGTCTAAATCAAATTGAAGCACACAATAACAATATAACAAACAACCTTAACCTAAGTGTGTTTGTAGGCATTTAATAACATTTCATAGACAGTATGATACCTGCGACCTATTCTGTATTAAATAATTGTAATATGTTTATGTGGTCAATTGTGTGCTGATAAGTGAGCAAAACTGATAGCACAATAATTAATCAATTGGACATTTAAAAAAAAGTAAAATAAAAAAACACAAACACTGCAAACAAACAATAATAATAGATAACAACATTAAATGTGTGTGTTGATCATTAAAATATTACAAATTTAATAGTTACCGCAACTAGTAACTTACATCCGATTTAAAAATGTAATTCTTGTGAGTCTAAATGACTTTTCACTAAACCTTGTGAAGTAATGTAAACTGCAATTGTTTTAGGCTTAAAATTCATCTTTTGAAATGAAAGCAAAAATTGTGATAAATTGCGTTTTGCATCAGCATTGAAACATTGAAGCGTAAATATTTATGAGAAATCAGAAAGAAGCGTGAAGCCCATCTTCACATTTTCACTCAAAGAGCTAATGATTGATGATGAATATGAATCTCTTGTAACAAATAACCATTCTAATTACGAGACGTTGATGTGGGGATTTTATTCTTTCAATCGACGTCTGATTTTTAATAAATTTGCACCATATTCATTTTCAAGAAAAAAATCAAACCGTAATATTGATTCCGAATAAATAAGAATTATGTAAATTAGAAATTAGTTTAGCAATTTTACAAATTGAGGCTATTTTAATTTTTCGTTTCAAAAATTTTGTTGGCGATTATTGTTTAACGATTGATGATGACTGATGAGAATTTATACATTTTATTAACTTATAAATAATGCAAAAGGATGACAAAAAAACTATTTGACTGAAATGTCGTGTTGAAGTTTTTACTTAAAATACCAAAAATAAAAGAAATAAAATGTGTCGACTTTAAAAATAAATTGTAATTTGAAATGGAATTGGATTTAATTGCAGTTCTTTAAATAGACGCATATGTTGTAACACACAACACTATTAATAGTTGTAAAGTAGCAATTTGTTTCATTTACAGAATGTTGTATACAAAATTGATGAGACGTCTCTTCCGTCATCGGCAGAAAATTACGCTGTTAGTCCAATGTCACGAAATTACACGTTGTAAAATAATAATGAAGAAAGATCAAAACTTCAGGAAGCTGGTTATGTATTATTAAAATAACAATTTCCACAACAACATCATATTAAAAAGTTAAAAGAAGATCTATGACTTGAAATGAGTGAAGTCATCGCATACATCCGCAGAAAAGTAAGGGGAGCATGAAGAAGCAACTGTTTGATGTCATAAGACATCTTTTTTAACACAAAACGAATTGAAACTCAACTTAAGTAGATAACAGCAAACTTAAACGGATAAATATTTGGACAAATATTTACTCTTTTCATTGAGAATAAAAAACGTTATGTGATGAGATAAAAGTCACTTGTCTAGGATTGGTATGACAAGAGCTTTATTACCATTTGATAATACGGGTATTTAATTTCATTAGGATATTTGAAAACACGCACCACAAAGCGAGAAATTTGTGTTATAATCATATGGATTACAAATTGAAGTACGCGTATATTTATATTTCAAATAAAAGAATGCTTAAATGATATCGGAACTAAAATAAGTGGAATGTTGATGATACAATGAATCAAAACTAACATTAATACAATTGTTAAAAATATTGAAATGGAATAGTTTTATATTTCAAAATGAATATAAATATTTCATTGAATTTCAAAGCATAGCGCTTGAACTTGTATTATTGATTGAAGTATGTAAACACAATACCTGAATTTGAAACTAGCGATTTTACCGGATCGAATTGAGTGCAATAAAATACCTCTGAAAAAGTTGAAGATGAGTTTTACTCCATAAAAGAGTCATACTTCTGCTATAGATTGCTAAACTCCAGCGTCGAATACTGAAGAACATATTGAAATAATTAAAATTGAATGCCGTAAAATATTTGAAACTATGTATGTGCTCCTAAATAATAAAATATTTAGGCATTTACCCAATTGAATGCAAATTATAATTACTATATGTATTTACAAATTATACATTAAGTTGTAACTAAAAATATTAGCTAATGCTAGACGATACAACAAATTGAAGCCAACGCATTTGTGGTGGATATATTGTTGCAAAAGTACAAGGAAACAAGTAATTAAAATATATGCAATCTAATGAATATTTCAATGAAATGCTTTATGACATCATTTAAGCAATAGGCGATTATTTGAATGTACAAAATGCAGTAAATCAATTTTTTTTGCAGCTACTTAAGTTAACAAAGTACCCAATCAAGTATTAAACAATGTAATTACATAGAGTATAGACAGTTGAAATAAGTACATAACATAAGTTGTTTTTGTGTTTGTTACAAATTACGATATTTATGTTTTCATTTTACCATAATATTAATAAACAAAAAATACAAATCAAATCAGATTAGGGACTACACGCATTACTGAACAACATTCTCATGCTTCCTGTAATTGAGCATGCGTGAGGTCTCAATTCCTAATTCCCAGAAAGTAAAAATGGCAAAACAACAATAAACACCTTAATTGACCAAATATCTGGCATTCGCAAATGACCCTCAATTGCATTACAATGTGTTAATTACAATAAATGTAACAACTAAGACCTTGACAATGTGATGCGTTAAACTGTGGTTCATAGCCGAACGGCAGAAATATTGTATTGTCTGTGTAGCAGCAACAACAGTATATATCACAATTAAATAAATTAAAATATAAAAAAAACATAACATCATAATTTTGAGTTTTAACCATGGCTTTCACATGTTTGTGGCATGTGTGCACAGACACGTTCTACCAATCAATTATGGTAAAATTTCTACGAGCAATTTTACCAAGTGGAAATAAGTGGAATACCCCAGTTTTAGTTGCACTTGCATTTAAGGCGGCAACAGCTTTTAAGTGTCAAGAGAAATGATATGTTTATACAAAAAGTATCATCGCAATTTATTTTGTAATTCATAATTTAATTAATGTGATGATTTTAACTTTAAACGATAATTCATTGCTATTTGTAACATTTGTAAATTATTTTTATCTAAAATGGCATCTTATCAGTTTTGTACAAACATGATGATAAGAACAAGCACAATATTTGAATGAAGAATAAAATGCCGCATGAAGGTATAGAAACAGATGTTTTTGATTATACTGTTAATTTCTGTGAATTGCAATATTTGCATTACAATTTACAACTCCCGGAAATTGATAGCAATACATCAAAACGTTTTGCAAACAATGATAAATACGTATGATTCCCATAACTATTTTAAATATGTTCCGTCCATAACATGTGATGAGCATTCCAAATTGGTGAATGTAGGCCAAGCATTTTGCAATGTTTCACGTCTAAACTGAACTTTTATTAGTCATACTGATTTCTGGAAATGCTCCTCTGCAGACTGCACCCACACGTTTGATAAAGCACGGACACAATGCCAATTACATTGTTTAATTAAAACTGACATTGTTATCGTCGTGACTATACAACATCTCATAATTTACTTCGGTGAAAGATAAATTGTCTAATTAAAAGTTTCTGAGAAGTACGAATTATTTGGACAATTTCATGGAAGACATAATGCAAAAACGTTTTATCAAGGGAATTTAAATAATTAGGAAAATCTTGTTGTTCTAAATATACAAACATTGCTTCAAAAAATATTAATTAAAACATGTTGAGACAATAATCATTGCCCCAATTTTTTATATTAACCACAATCAACAAAAATTGCACATTAATCACTTGGCTTTTATGTTCAGATGAATTTTATTTTTGATAGACTTTGATGAAGTATAGGACAATATCAAAATAGTAATTGGAATATAAAAAACGCAAAGAGGATATAAATATAATTATTATTAGAAATTAAAAGCTCTGCAAAGATAGAAATCACCCGAAAATTATTAACCGGCGGTAACCAGCAGGCGGCAATTAGAAACTTAAAAGCTTTTTAGTTTTGCCAAAAATTTTAAGCAATCGTTTCCGTATTGGGGTAAAAAGTAATGGACCAACATATATGAAATGTCGTGGTTGTAAAAATATTAAACCGTTAAATTATTTTAATGCAGTTTTAGTGGGGAATTTAATTAATTTAAAAATACATAATAAACATTGTAGTGATATAAATTGTCAATCCACAATCTGAGCACATGAATACAAAACGGAAGTAGAAGAAAATAACCAAAAAAAGCATGCAAAACGCATTACGGAGAACTGAATGAAAAACAGCGGTTCCCGGAAATTACAAATGTAGTGTTGTCAAGTTTTGCTAGACATCGTTTTAATAAACTTTTTTTAACAATGCAATTGTTCTTTGTTTTTATAATAAAAAAATTATTGATAACACACACACACACATATTGTAAACGATAATTCGCTGTTTATTTTTACAAAAACTTGCATTATATGTACAAAAAAAAATTCAAGGGTAACTTTATTCTACAGCAATCAAACGATAACACGTAAATGAGTTGGAGATCTTGATTTACCGTTCCCAACAGAGTCGCTGATATTTACAAAATCATGAATCATAAACTCATAAAGCAGCGATAATTATTTTATCATGAGATTACTCGACTGACGCCAATGCCAGTTCAACAGTCATTAAACTTAATTCATGCAATTTTTATAATTAAATTAATTAATACTCAACAGATGACGCTTCATTTTATCTTTTTATTCCCAAACACATTTCAAGTGTGAATTGTGATCCCCCCAACATGTGTTTTAAATAATGCAACAGAAACGAATGAAAGTAAATTATTACGAAGCAACACACGCTTGACGTTTTCTCCTCTCGTTCTACAATTTATGCGTTGAATAATATCAAATTTCATTTCACTTCAATTACAATGTGGCCGATCCACTTCATTCAATGAGAATTGATTCAAATGGAATGCGAAACAATTTTTGAGTTACATAAGTCCTCTTTTTTGTGGAACTTTGGGTGTTTCTATTTTGGTGATTATGAAAGGCGTTTGAAATATTCATTAATCGATCATTAATCTGTGCACATGAATCAAATATTTAAATCGAAAACAATGGTGTTGCGTGTACTTTAGCTCGCTGAATAAATAACAATTAACTAAAGATTATCAATGGATTGTTTTAAAACAATGCATCAAAATAAAAGATGCCTTAATTTACAGCAACTCGAAACTGCGAAATACTACAACAATGAATTGAGTGAAATTAATTACACTCAATTGAATTTTAGAGGAAATTACTTAATAATGGTGAAATGTTGTGGCCATATTCAAATTTGGTGTAAGTGAGTGATATTGTTTTGTTTAATTGTGTGTTTATAAACTATAAGGGATCAAAAAATCATGTAAGTGTGTGTATTGTAATTAATCTAATGTCAAGGTAATAAAACATTTATCATTTTGAAGTTTCAATCTAATTATTCATATCACTAAGAATTGTTTATGTTGTCTTGTGGATTGTTGTGTAATATAAAGTTTAAAAACACAAACAAAGAATCATCAGCATTGCAGAGACGATTATAATTACAATAAAAACTCACAACATGCGATTTCTGTGGAGCACACGAACCATCTGAGTGAATATACACAACATGCACACTGAAGAAAGTGCATACTTTAAATTTATTATTGATAATTATTGTATAGAAAGTGCATCTAAAAAACCTATAGGAATAGTATGCTCTAATTAAATTTGTAATCTATTCAATTAATTAAATTTAAAATCATTCATAGTACACACAACTTAAAGTAAAAAGTGGGGTTTAATGTAAAGAGGAGGAAGGGGTTATAAAATTGCTTGATAACATACAAAATTAGTTCTAAGTTACTATAAATATTATTATTTATTAATAACAACGAATACACAGGCAAGAAGGGAAAAAATTTCACGCACGTGTTAGTACTGGGACGTCTCATGACCAAAGACGTTGTTAATTGGTTGCATTGTATGTCGCCGGAGGGTGAATTTTGTGATCTATCTGGATATTCGTTAGGACATGATGTGTTTATAGCAACACCCGAAATAGTTTGGCGCAAATTTGTACAACCACCACCAATATTAGAACCAACACCACCACCTGACCCAACAACAATGCCAACATTTGCACCTTGATTGGAGCCAACATTGCCGACTCCAGGACCTCCGCCTCCTGGTGTAGTGCCGTTTGTGCCACCACCATCAAGCAAACGACGATGCAATCCAGTACTCCTAAGTATTAATATGTTTTATACTTTGTGTGGCAAAACTTTGAGCGTCAACATTAACCGCATACACTTTAAAGTTATTAACATATTTCATACAGAATTTTCCACTAATTTATTTAACTAAAAGCCGTAATAACAGATTGCTATTCATTAAGTTTGGTTACCAAAACATTATTAAATATGTACACCTTTCCACATTGAGAAACCCCTAATCTTTTGAAACAGCGTTTCTGACAACGAAAATAAAATATTCTAAAACTCTATTGAATAATTTCGTAAATAATCCTTTAACATCTCACCACCCTTATTATCTGTTGTTACGAAGCGGTGTACCAAAACGATTTATTCACTTACTTATTAATAAACCAACCGATTTCTTGCACGTAATCGCATAAAATATACAAACTGTTGCATTGTTTGAAATCGGGTGATATTGATAAAATGTGCATGAATGGAAAAGCATATTATTTAAAAAATGTATGTGGTGGATAAAGCAACTTTGGCATTTAACAAAAATGGCCGTATGCAGACAAGTTGTCGAAAACATAAGCTCATATATTTTATACAATCGAAATAAATGATAAGAGTAGAATAAAACATAAAGAGGAGAAGAATTAAATACAAAAATAATATTCAGTTAGAAAAGAACAAACCCAACATATAGAAATTGACAAGCCAATTTCAGCGGAAGACACAAAAATCCAAAGAAAACAGTATACTGAACCAACGCATAATGAGGTCGAAATGAAGAGGATGAGAAAAATTATCATCGATTACATTACACTAAGCCAACATATTGGTTAATAAGAAGTTGCTGGTAAAAAATTGTTTTGATTTGATTGATGGAAAATGTGTTTGTTTGTATTTGTTTGTTTTTTTTTGTCTTGATGTTCGTACCTCATCACCTCGTTGCGGCCGAAAGGTGCCGACATGTTGCCAAGTGATGAGCGTCCCTTAAGCTCATTTACAGTGGGCGGCACAGCGCCCAACGGAAATGATTTGTGACTAGCGCTATGCATCAATTGATGATATTCACGATGGTCGCCGCCGTTATTCTTTTTCATCTGATAACTACGTCGAAATTCACTTTTGAACGCGTTCGCCTTGAACTCATCATATATTGCCTGATATTCGGGCTGTCGCAAAATAACATGCTCACAGCTATCAGAAACAACGCCATCATCGTTATCATCGAAGTCATCGACACTATCCTCGTACTCGTCACCATTTAGAGAGTCGTCCCGTTGCGAACAGATACTAGCCGGATGTCTGCGATTAGAGAGCGGCGTCAAAAATGGATGGAAATTGATCTCTTCGGTGACCGCATCCGGTATCTGGCCCACCGACTTAATTTTTATCAATTTATAAAATCCCGTTGGTGTATCCGGCTCATCCCCACCCAAAAATTTTGTATCACCAATTCCGTGTTTCTTGCGGTAGCTTGCTGTCTGACTGAATTGTTGTTGGTTCTTAATGAAATGCGACTTTTTAGTGGCCACACAATCGGGACAATTCTCATCGACGACAGCAAACACGTTGAGGCGCGATCGTCGCTGTTGGGCGAGCTCAAATTTACGTAATTCAAATTCGGCTTTTAATTTTTTTAGGTCACGCGGTGTATGTCCGAATTCACGCTCATACGACAGATTTCCCATTGACTTCATGCGAAACATACCCCCGCCGACGCCTCCGATGACACCGCCCCCATTACCACCACCACCACCGTCGTGCATGTCAATGCGCTCGTCCAAACCGGAATCGGTCAAATCCTCGTACGAATTGTGCACATATTTGCGACCAGATAAGCATACTCTATCAAAGTTTGGCATCAAATGTCCGATCGGTGTTGCGTACAACTCAGCCGAAGTGTTGGCCACCAATGACGCATTGGGCGTCAGGAATAACTCGTTATCCGAGTCGGGACTTTGTGGCAATTTAAGTTTGAGCGAGGCATTAGGAAATGATCTTTGGTACAATCGATTAGATATTGGCATAGATTTAAGAAACATAGGGTGATACCTTTAAAAACATAATAAAAATAACGAACAAAAAATGAACAAAATTATAAATAAATTAAAATATAAAATAAACAATATATAAAAGAGACAATACTAACTTAAAATACAATATAATTGTGTACTATTTATTATTATTATTTTGGGAAAAGTAAATGAACCTTAGTTTTCACGCTGCAATCGTTGCAAGAATATAATTTAAAGTGTAACATTAAGACACACTTAAAGAAAATGTTTGAAACTATCTTAAAAATACAAAAGGAGAGTACTATAACATATTCAATCAATTAATGTTAATAAGTTTATACTTTATACAATTTTATTTTGTGTTATTGAATGCGTGCAGAATATTACTAATGCGCAGTTGTTGATTTATTGTTAATGGCGACTACATACATCAAATTAGTGACATCCATTTTATTAGTACAATTTACTATGAGTGCATTATATTGTTAAACATTCAATGACATTAATAAAAACAACCAATTTAATTAAATATAGAAGAGGCAATTGTTAAATGGCAGTAAAGCCGTTAGTAGAACATTGAGAACATACATTTAATAGAAGATAACTTTATAAGGGAACAGTTTTGTTCGACGTGCTTCTTTTTTATTTTCAAGGATATGATGCACTTTTAAATAAAATTTTATAACTGTTTTGTCACGTAAAAATATACAGTTTTAGTATATGTAGTTAATTCAAGATTTATTAACTTTAAAAATAAGATAATTTGCACTTAGTTGAATGCATTCAATCAAAACAAAAAATATTTATCAAATCTGCAAACATTCACACAAAATAATCATTTTCATGTATTTACAGTGAAAATTTTGCGCTTTAAGTTGACTTGCAAATAGCAAGGAGCAGACTCATTACTCAATGATATTCAAACAATTGTTGCAGAATATAAAAATGCATATTAAATTCCTCAGACAAAAAAAATTAAATATACAAGTGAAATGCAAAATTAATTTACATTCACACAAAAATACATATTTAACTTGAGATAAGATTTATATAATTGGTGTCTATATGAAAATAAAAATGACTGCATAATCTTATTCTCCCTGAAGTGAAATGTAATAAATGTCTTGCCCACAATAGGAAAATACGCAATATGTCTTGTGCTTGATTATGATTATGCGACAAAGACAATTGAATTGAATGAAAATAAAATCCCAGACAACCCTCTAGAGAAATAAACATAGTTAGATTTGGGGCGAATATATTTATACTTTTTATGGCATTCATAATGAAAAAAATAATGCCAAATGGGGATGAACATTAAATGAGAATGCATTAAATGTTATGCAACGAGACGTTTTATGTAACACGCGAATTACATAAATTTCAATCGAAGATCTATCTAACTAATTTGTACTAAACATTTATTGTAACAAAATTGTAATTAATAACCTAAGCTTAAGTTGTTTACGCATTGTAAAATCTACAGCGTTAGAACACACAGATGATTTGTGCTTTGCGGCATATTCGTTAAATTATAATTACAATGCAATTTCTAGTCTAACATAAGAGTTAGTATTTTTGGTGCAAACCCATAGCCCCATTGTTGGTATAAAAATATCCATTAATTTTATACTCGTAAAATATTATACACTTTAAAAATAAGAAGATGTAATTTTCTTAAAACTAATTATGTACGTTTATGTTTGAAATAATATTAGTTCAAAGTGTGTGATGCAATCTAGTTCCTTACCTCGTATGCCCGGAATCACCCTCAGAACTTTGCCTAGAGTGTTGACTGTGCGAGAAGCTGCTATAGCTGGAGCCTTTGGACATCTGTTGAACAGATTTTAGATAAACATCAAATTAAAAATAAGCATTATTAAGTGCTCAGTAGTGCACGACAGCGGTTAATTACGCAATACAATTTTACTCATGGTAGGAACAGAACTGAATATGCCTTTAAAATTATTTTAAAAATGTAAAAAAAATACTAATTAACAAGGCGTCAAATAAAAACATAATAAAATCAAAGAGTGTAATTGGGTAAATTTAAATTAATAAATATGTATGATTAAAATGTATCGAAATTCACCATAAATGTTTGTGAACCATTATCAAAATTTAAACTAAATATGTATTAACATGTAATGTCTTGAAACAAGTACTGAATAATACCGGAATTGCTGGAAAAATTATTGAAACATTTTTTTTTGGCGGCATATTTTACAACTTTGTATACACAAAATGTTTCACATTCCTCGACTTATGTGTTCAAAATTATGATTAACCAAAGTGGCAGTTAGCTGGCATACACAACTTCAATTTGAATATAAAGCGCCTCAAAAAAAGGCAATAAAAACGTAAACAAAAATGAATAATACTCGCATAGTTATAGCACTTTGCTCGACGAGCTTAAACCGTTGGGCAAACGCTAAATTTTGAGAGGTGTGTGCGAAAAGCGTTGTGATCTCATAGTAGTGACTAGTGAGGTAATCTACGTGCACATCCAACTGCCAACTATTTTTAGTCATTGTTTAAAAATACAAATCAACGATGCGATGTTTAAGCGCGAGTGTGTGTGTGAATTTTTCGATGGCATCAAACGTGTTATAACTAGTAAAAAATGACGTTGAATCGCGAATGTTTTACATTACGCCAATCAGCTTTTTTGGTTTCCTTCACACTGAAAATGACGCACGCACGATACTCAAATACATTGTACATATTTTACACAAGGTTCACTTACTTGACTAGTATTACTCGAATTTCTCGAATGACCCAATTCACCGCCAACCATCGCATTTATACCAGCACCATTTCCGATAATGCCAGTGTGGATGCCACACGGTAGCGACTGCAATTGGGTGGGCTGATGTTGGGAGCTGAGCACCAGATTGATTTGATTGGAACCCGAGTCTGTTATCATGCTCATTGTGAGCGCATCAGAACACTCGGAGTTACCCGAATCAGTAACAATGGAAGAGATAAACATACTCGGATCCATCATTTCGGAAGATTGGAAATCGTGTTTCTTTTTGGTGAGCGATCCGAATCCAGATGAGCCGGACGCTATGGAAGAGTCATCACGTGGTGGCGCCGATGTGCGTATCGTATTGTTACCTAAACTGATGCTACCGCCTATGCTGCCTGGGTGGGATTGCCCTAAACTGGAGACGGTAGCTACAGTGGCTGTGCCACCACTGACCGTCGTCGGCGTTGTGGTTGGCAGGCCAATGGGGGTGGAGGTCGTTTGAACATTTATCACTGTGCCTAAATCATCTTTCGATGAAATTTGTTTGCTTTTTAGGCTGGGTGATGGTCTGCAATAATTAAGCATTTGAATTAGAACATAATAATTGAGATTGGGGATTTTTAAATTAGTTAAACTTACACTTTAAACAGTATATCACCACTTATCATGTGCATTTTAAGAGCGACTCTAAGCATTGAATTATCTTGTCGATGGCGTGTGTCGTATCCCTCGAGTAAACACCGTCTTGCTGTTAAGCCGGAACCGGCAAACTCAGCCAAATTGAGGTCAATGAAGCCCAACTTTTGGTAGCTACGTCCACCTTTAATCTCCTTGCGCACCGATATCCGTAAAATGCACGGATCCAAGACACCAGTTGATGCACTGGCCGACATCTTGCAATTGAATTCGAACGTCTTACACCATTTTACTGAATGGTTTTTAACCTCCTCTCTGAAAACACAAGAAAACAAAATCATCGTTAAATTTAATTAGAGAACAATAGCATTCACGTAATGCGAATCACATTTCATTTCACTCGTACTTTTGTGAATGAGGAATCACGTACATATGGCATAATAAATGAGTCAATGATAAAACCATCAAGGGTGTCCTCCAAAACTAACGCGTGTCTTTAAAGCACAATTACAAGCCAATGCGGCATTACGCCAATTTGGAACTTGCTTAATACAAAATTGTTTCTGTATAACATGTCTGGAATTTTCATGAGGCATAGAAAGAAAACCAAACAAATAAGTAAGTCTTAAGTTGAATAAAACACGCCACAAAATGTGTGTGTGTTTCTGTGCTGAACTTGGATCAAGCCAATTCTCATAAATCTAAAAGAATGTTGAATAGAATAGATATGTAGCAATTTCTAAATCAATCGGACCGCATTTAGACACGATCAGTAAAAGCTATGAGGTGACCAAACCAACGTCGTGTGTATCGGAAAAGGTCACATAACTCAAGTTTTTCATCGCAATGTCCATTTATCATTCCACCGACCACCATATTGCCGGCACGAGTGAATCCAAAGGCGAGGTGACACGAACGGTGAACTACATAATTTAAAAATAATGACCGTCCACTAAACAAACAACCACATCTACTAGAAACAGCATACAAAATACCTAATAATGGCCCGATAATATTGAAACAGCATATGCAAATTACGATGTACATGTTCTCGCGCTGATTGCGTGATATGTTCAGAGACAATTAAAAATACAACAGAAAAACGGCGACTGCATAATGCAATCATATTTATTTTTAAATGAAATATTATGCAGTGGCCTGTAAAATGTATGTTATAGTAAGTGTGAAAACCCAATCGATTGCATACTGAGATGGGCGCCAGTGTGATTTTTCTAAATTAAATATGTGCGAGATTTATCGGCATACCGGTGGTCACATAAGTATTTAACCTTTGCGCTTTCAACGAGAATTGGGAGCCCCCTCACGTCTATACTTGAGGCGACAATTTGTTCAGAATTTAGATCAAGTTATTTATACGTTATTGTTTCATCAATAAAATATTTTCTAAAGGAATTCTAACATTTGACATTTAAATGGTATTTTAAATGTTGTGGTAAATCAATTGAGATATTATTAAAGCTTTTTAAGTTACAGATGAATGATGTATTTTAAGAACCATTTTTTATATACTTAGAACCTTTATTTAAAACCGAAATGGAAATAATTTTTTCGAAATTTTTAGAGTTTGAAAACACAACTTTAAGGTTTTTAATTACAAATTTTAATAAATCCTTACAACGTGGCGTTGTCAAATTACGATTCATTCTTTCTTTAAGAAATTTCAATAAACGCGTCAAGACTGTACGCTGTTTTAACTTTTTAATTGCAACACCCAAGCTGGTACTCACAGCGTCCTACAAATTTGCGTAATGAAACTTTAGAAATTTTTCAGAATGAATCTCAGCTCATTTGGAAATTAATTTGCATAGCGACAAATCTACAAAAATCTCACAAATTAAGGAATTTAACAAGAAGTCGAAACGTGTCGGCGGCCTTTAATTAACAATAATTCGCAGAAGCTTTGCCCACTAACAGCATTCAATCTAAGTAATTATGACTAACAATGTATATTCTCGTTTCTCAATAACATATGATCTTTTGTTGTGCAGTGAGCAAAATATATAAATGTTTCTGCTATAAATAGCATTGCCTGTCATTACATTTAGATGGTACAGAAATCCATTACGCCTCATTTTATGGATTTTATACTGCAGTAGTTTGTAATGAAAGTGTACATATAGTGATAATATGATCAGATAAACATTGAAAGTGATGTTAACATAATAGGATTTTTATGATGTAACTATTAATACGAAATTGGGGCATTCTTAACTCTTAAAAATGAATGTAGTGTAATATTATGGCAACTTAATTATATGACAAATAGAACAACACATACATGTGGTTAGCCAACTTATGAGTTATGACTACTTGAGAGTTGAGACCGTAAGTTTAGTGGAATATTATAGGCATTTTTATGATATGGTCAATGAACTCTATTCTATTGAACATTTATAAATATTTTAATTTGAGCTTAGGAAATTAATAGGATAAATGTCTAGATAAACAATCCCAAATGTTCGTCGTAAAACATTTTAATGGTCTTTAACCGCATTGATGATCTCATTGACTCGAGAAGAGTGTAGGTATGGAAATTTATTGATATAATCATGAAGTCACAATCTCTCAATCATTGACATACATTTAATATGATCATATTTGTATATAAATGTTGCTATGTCATTGCAATCTGTTATTCTACACAGCACCTACAATACACAAGTCACACAGCAAGTAGACAAGATAAAAAACTACATAATTACAAAGTAGTTATCCTAATTCTAAAATCTATTGATTTTTTTTTGAAATCGATAAACGGTCACATTAAATTATTCACCATGGTTTAGTGACAAATATGTGTTACAACTTTTGAATAACATTAAATTATAGTTACAACTTGTGCGTTAAAGTTGGCTTAACCATGCCTACAATCTAAAATTTATTTTATTTTTTCTAAAAGGATAACGATTCAACATCACAAGAGTCGCCGGAAGCATACGGAGAGTGAAATTGAACAAGTGAACGAAAAAACGGAAGTTGCACTTGATTTAAAAGGATGCAGAATTGGGTCGCGTTGTCTAGGCCAATCAGTAATTTGGGTCAGTTAAGACCCCCATTAGCATTTGATAACTGCACATCATGGCACTTTGTCGCGATTAGTTTCATTAAAATTATTACTGTAATGGATATGTCAGTTTAGTAAATTAACTACATAAAAGGATGGAAAAAAAACGAAATGCGACATTTTAATGCATTGACCAAATGTGTATTCAAAAGAATTTAACTTTTTCACATTTTTTTATTCAAAAAACCAAGCTGTAAGCTGAACAACAAATTGCAAAAATACAGTTATAGAACCGATTTTAGTAGAATAGTTGAAAGGGTAATTTTTTGAAGGATTTTAAAAACAAGTACCAATTGGAGTTATTTTAAAACATTTGATAATATGTTGTCAAAAAAATCGAAAGAAATATATTATGTATTTTCAAAGTAATGAATTATTTAAATTGTTTTATGAGAAAAACATATGATTTCTGGTGGTATTCTTTTTCATGATCAAATACAGATTTATTTACCAGGCAATTAACTGCTTATTAGCATTTAAGTGAGAAAAAACATAATTGAATATAAATTATCAAAACAACAAAAACCTTTAACTTTACTAGTCAGTAGTTATGATAAAAGAATAATTTCCGTTATTATTTTCAAATTATCAAAATCTGAGTCAGCATTATAACAAAACTACATACGTCCAAGCCACCAACAATGTTTTGTACGGGCAAACACACAATATTCCATAATACAAACTAACCAAGAGGAATTCCACTTCAAATTGATTGTTCCACTTAATCAGCGAATTTGTGGTGCGAAAATAAATTAACTTTTACTGAGGATTACCGAAATAAAACCAACACAAACTAAATAGCATTAATCGTACAATAGCAAAGTGCGAGTGAAAAAGGGTGCTACTATTCAGCTTGCTACTGTACATATATCATATGGACTATGGGGTAATTAATAACGTTTAAACCACACATCTGCGGAAAGTGGAACCCCTAAGCACTCAATTTATTGTCAAATGTGAGGTCAACAGTAATTAAAGAAAATGTTGCTGCGATAATAACGTGCAAGCGAGTATGTGTACGTGTTTGAATTGACCGCAATTTTTTTTTTTTTTTTTGAGACAACACAACAATATAAGAACTCCGCCATAATATATTTTATGTGACAAATCAGCGCCATGGGTAAAAACAAGTTACAAATATAATTCAATGAATTGCTCCGATAGGAGTGAAAAGCTGCAAGTAAATCAAATATGTGGAAAATTGATTGGCGATGCGATTTGAGAAGGTTCCCAAAACCAATTATAATTGAATTGATTCCAATTTTGTAGAAAGCCCACAGCGCTTATAATGTACTATAACAGTATTCATCAAAATTGGACGCTGTTGTTTCAGCTGCAGCTTCACCAACTCCACAGTATGTTAATTGCTTTTTAATTTCATACGCAATTTCTTATTTGTGTCAAAAGTTTGCATAATCGAATTTCATCGAAAATTCGTGACTGCAATCGAGTTGTTTTGGCATAATATAACTATATACAAACCAAAGAATGTATGATTTAAAGACATAATATATATTATGTATGTACAATACATAAAATAACTTTCGTGTAAATAACATTAATTATTACTGTGCATTTTAATTGGCTAAAAACGATAAGTCTGGCACACAGTTGCCTTTGTAAATAACGACACAAACGTAGATAACGTAAACAAGTATTTCCAAAATAAAACAAAAACAAAAAACAAAACGACATTGTGAAAATGCGCCCGAGAATTCAACCTTGTGTCAAGGCAACATGAGACGTTCGCCGCGACATTGCCAATATCATTCACACTTACACACGAAGAAATGTTGTATGTAACGAAAGCTTGACTACAAACAAACTGCTAAGTGCTTACAATGTTGGAAAATATCTAACATTTCTTTTGCGAAGTTGGTATACACTGCACCATGCAAAAAACCCACACAGTTTCCATTTTATTGTGCATCATTGTGTAGTTACTACTAAGTCTACAGCTTATGTGCATTGCTTGCAGTAAATATATGTTTGTGTGTAGGATGCTTATGTAGCATATTCAATAATAATATATTCCCATAATGAAAGTTATAAACATATTTTAACAATGATTACATTAGTTCTTTTATGATAATGTTTTAAATAATGAAATACTTTCAGACATAACAATTTTAAATTTATTATTCAAGAAAACTTCCCGGGTGTTCCAGAATGGATGGCAGTTATTTAGAAATGGTTGCATAACAAAGTTTGCAGAATTGCGAAAATTTATATTAAATGCATTATATGAATTCTTGAAGATACCTAGACGGAATAAAACTTTAACCCCTGGAATATTTAACAAATTCTATATAACTATAGAGAAGTGGCAAGTTTTAAATTGTCGAGAACATTGACTAAACACTGTATATTCATAAACGACTCACCACACAAAATCAATTCATATAACTGTTCTCCAAAACAATTAAAAAAAATTGAACGCTATTTAAATAAACAAAGGTACATACTGTATTAATTACAAGGGAAATCCTAGTAATATTTAATAACGGTACCAACACGAAATAAAGTACAAAAACATTTTACTGCGCCATTCTTGATTCAACAACTAATACAAACAATCATAATTTATAAACCGTTATGACTTATATAACATATTTTAAGCTTTACCACCACATAATATGCAATTAAACAAATTTTTAATAAAATAGATAGATACACAACTATGAACTGTTGCCGGTCATAGCGGTAAATTATGCAATAAAATTGTTATGGCAACATAAATGTTCTCTGTTTCCAAATAAAGCTGCAGCATTTAAAAATTGAATGCATTGACATTCTAAAGTCAAAATCGTAACCACCATTCAGCCTACGTCTGTATTGTGGTTGCACGCGGTTATCAAAATTAGTCATAAACCATAACTGTTGATAAACAATACCCACTAACGTTTTTCCATGCACACCAGTTATTGTGGCATAAAAATAAAATATAGTTAAAAAGTTTAGCTCAATAAAAAAAAAACAGTTAAACTTACCGACTACTGTACTCCTGAAATGATCCGCCATCCAGCAGTCGAATCTTGGCAAAAAGGACAGCACTCACAAATGGCACCTCGACCAGTTCCTCCAGTTGCAGCTCAACGGAGAACTTGTACTTTTTCTTTTTCATCATAAATGCCATACCGGGGGCGCCAGGCCCAATCAATGTCATTCACCCTATTGCAACAAATATCTTAATTGTTTTGGATTTTTTTTATCCAGCACCAATCTTCTGTGAAGATATCCGTTTCATAAATTCAAATTTAATTGTTTGATTTTACAATAATAATTGTCGGCGACAACAAGCCTCTTTCAATTCTTTTTGCTATCACGAAGAAATTCTTTTTATCTTATCTTTGCCAATTAAGTATTCGTCGATATAATTTACGAGTAACAGTTCACGTTTTACAGAGTGCTTATAAAATTACTTAAAACGATTCGGTCTCATAAAATATAATCAAATTTTTTAACGATAACAATTGTTTGCGCACGATCGCGATTTTCCCTCTTGTACATACAACGAATTCGTTATCCAAATCAGATGTGTAAATATCCTCCTTGTTTGCGATATAATTTACATTATACATCGATTAATTTACATTGTGCAAACAAATAATCGTTTTTAGCTGCGTGCTGGTTTACAGCTACTTCCCGTCTCTCTCACCCCGCTGTGTCAGTTAATATTCTTTCTCGCTTTTAATGTGTCTGCAGGTTCGAAATTTGTTTATTATTATTGTTGTGGTTTTGTTTTTGGTTGGGCTGTTTTCCTGGTGGGCTTTTATGTACTAAATAAATACGCCTAATGTCTATCGATTGAGCATTGTATCGTTGTCCGGCAAGTGGAGGGCTTAGCAACACAATTGGACAGCATTTCCTCTGGCGATTGAGCTCATGTTCCAATCGATGATCTGTTTCCCTGACATTGTCATATTGATTTATAATACTATCAATCAAAACAATTCAAAAATTTACGAGTGACTTGTCTCGGCAAACACAAACTTCAGGTGTGGTATTTTTTCAGGATCTCCGTGCAAACTGAAATTAGAAAAAGTACAACATTACTTAATTTATTATTTTTAAATCGAAGGATTGTATTAAATTCATCAATTAATTCCAAGGAAATAAATAAATAAAACATTTCATTAAGTATCCACAGTTCAATGTTTACAACAATGCAATGTATACAATAATTATTCGTGTACATTTATTATGTAGAAAGAGGTCAACCGAACAATACTAAAGTTAAGTTAAATATGTTTATGTCTAGTGAATGACTGATTGTAGCTAATTTGGTCAATCAAACACAGTGACTGACCGCATACAGTAAATTGGCTTTAAATTATGATTGTTGAAAAAATCAATTTACAAACACATTAGGCTCAATTTACCTAGGAACCAATAACTGTAATGAAGTACGGATTGAGTAGCAATTAATGGTTTGAACAATTCAGAGTTTACGTTATGTTTATTGATGAAATTGTATACAGTTACTCAATTATAGGTATAGGTAATACATATGTACATATATTTATACAAAAGTCGGCATAAAATAAAATTGATTCAATTTAATTTAATTTTAAACCTTGAAATGTTGAGTACATAATTTGGCTAAGTGGATGGAAATCGATATTTAAATTATTATAACTTAAAAAGGTGAATTTATTGCAAGATTTTTTAAATATGTATGTAAAGTAATTCTTGAAACAATACATAGAGACTATAAAAAATTAAATTTAAAATTTATATCATAAAGAACAAAAAAGTACAAATTCACGTTTTCGAGATTAGTGTCAATATTTATATTTTTCATAATTTTCGTATAGAACACTACATATTTTGAGGCTTTCAAACGTAGAACCTAAATTATTTTAATAGTTCAAATTTTGTGTATAGTACACAATTAAAAATAGATCTTAAAAGCAAAAATAGATAAATTGGTGTACAACTTTCCGGCCGTCACTCATATTATGTCAGTCTATTTACGGTTAGAGAGGGAAATAGAAAATTCTAATTTATATTACAAAAATGCCTTTTAGACAAAATCTTAATTACGCAGAACATTTCTAAGTTTCAACACATTTACTTTGTTACATAATGCAATTCACCATAGTGAAAAACTTTCGCTTTTGCAATTCAGCTGGTATGCTCCGGTTTATCTAAAGAATTCTTTGCGAATAAATAGTAAATGTTACGCGTGCTGATTTAAGCGCTTATAGCTCACAAATGTAAACAAAAATACAAAAAAGCGCTTAGAACAGAAAAACGTAAATAAAATTCCACCGGCTTCCAAGTATGCATGTGATTTAAGTTTTATAATGTTTAGTGTTCAATTAAGATGAAACTAAGATAGAAAATGTGTATGTATTGTTGTTAAAATTTTATGAAATGAAAACGACAGATATACGAGTTCTTTAACATTAATTGCATAATATGAGAATGGATAACAGTTTACATTATTTACAATTTTTTACAAATATTGTACATCAGAAAAATACCCGGTAAAAACATTTAATACAATTAATCAAATTTCAAACAAAAAGATATTTGCATTTTCACCAATTGAGATTGAATAAAATATGTACAATCGTTAATAATGATCAGGATAAGGAAGTACTAAATATAAAAAATTAAATCAGATTTTATGTTAAACAATTATTTCTTTATGAACATTCCTTTTATTATAGAGAATAATATTGGCGTGCATATTTACTTGTTGTTTTTTCATATCATCGTCTTACAAACCAAAAGCTCGAAATGGCGCCCGATAAAGATAGGAATGATAGATAAGAGTCAGGCTGATGAAGAAGCCTGGCGACAACTGTTTCTAATATATAAGACTCACCAAATACATCCACACATATTTGTATGCATCATTATGCTAAATTTAAATACTTAAATACATGTGGTGGTGGGTTTATGCTCAATGTCCTTGATCTTTTGACATTATGCATATTTCTCAAAATTTTTGGCAAGACTATTTTTTGGTTATTCAGTGCAGATGCCACCATAAGCGGCATGCAATTGGATCAAAACAATACCGCCCTGATAGATGGTTTACATATTGGTACATCAAGGTTACTGCATCAGCAAACCCACCTACATAATTCACATAATATGTAACATGTGAGCCTGATTCTACATATTGTATGTCAGCATAAACAAATCAATGCAATTTGTATGAATGTAATTTTTTCACGGTCAAGTGGACGGCTGACCTGTGCTTGGCGCTTGCACATATTTCAACAGAAACAACACTGCACCTTATTTGTATTTGTTCAAAGCACTCGCTGCAATGTTTTTGCATATGCTGTGGCGAATAACATGAATGCGCTCTATGTATGTGCCAACGGTATGTGCATTGTGCATTTAAACAACAACACTTTACAAGTGTGCTGATGGATACAATCTACAGACCAACATTTTGTATGAGTGTGCAGAAAATTCGCGACATAAAGACATAATGTATAGATACGGCGAAATAAGCCGGCCACACGAATGACACGTTGCGTATTTTGTTATTGAAATTGTTGCTGCTGTCTCGCGCATTTTCACCATGCCATTTATATTATATGCACTGGCTGCCATCGAGAGCTTTGCACTACATATATAATATGTTCAATTTTATTGTCGTGCCATGGCATTGCATAAATACAATTAATACAGCAAATAAACGCGTCAATTCATGATGGTGCGCTGGGTGCACTTGATAATACACAATCGTTCAAGGGTGTTCAGTTAATTTAATTGCGTTTACAAAATAAAAAACGACATTATGAGTGAAATGCTTTCGTTTTATACGATCTCATATTTCTTTTTGTTTTTTTAATTTCTGCTGTAAATAAAATTACACATTATTACATGACAAACATGCGTGAAAGTCACTCGGGAATCAGCTACTACGGCGGCACATTGTTTTTGCAATGCACGTTCGCTTGTTTGCTTCATGAAATTCGGTGAAATGGGCCGTATAATTCGATTAAAAGGTGTACCCATAAAGTGGCATGATCAAGCCAACCGCATCACACCACGCCAAATATATTCAAAAGTTCGAGGATGTACACGCGAGTCAATGAATTTGAAAATTAGGTCAAGGGTCAATGGAATCAATGACTTTTTTTGGGGTTTACAGTTGTGTGCGAATTTTTTTCTACTTGCACTGACCGTACTTTATTTTGTCGCTCAGGCAGAAAGTGAGAATTTAATTTAAAAGACACAAATGGAATAATATGCTAAGTGGAGGATGGTATAGATTGGTAGACTCCCTTGTTTCTCAAATTCTACATTATTAACCAACATCAATTGCATTTAATGACATTGATGAAATTAAATTGTGCTGCAAGTACTATGAAGGTCATTTGCATGTATTTTTAGAAATATGTACAATATTTTGTTATAGTTATTTAATACGATTTAAAAAACAGTTTTTGATATCAGAGAATTTAGAAATAGGTAACCCAAACTTTCATAACTCAAATGCTTGTACACATACTTAAATAGAATCGAGTTGTTAGTATAGACAGAACGTTTCTCTGAAATTTTTACTTTTAATTCTATCTATTAATTTGAGAATATATAATAACTCTCAAAACGTTAATTTAATGAACGAATATCCTAAATTAAATTTATACGTTCAATTCATAATTACCACACCGCATTATAAAATGTATATTTATCTATGTATGCATAAAAAACAAAAGGCTAGCGTAAAGATTGTGGGTATTGTGTTTTGAAAAAGTATTGCGTAATTTGTATTATATCGTCGAAATTATTTGCAAATTTCACTAACGTACCTGCACAGTACAGTGTACAGCAAAATTTCAACAATATACGAATTTATCGGTCCCGCCTCTTGCTACACTCAAGATTTATAAATCTAACATTGAAAGGGCCAAGGTCGATAGCTTTGTAACATTACACAGTGTATACGGTGTACAGATAGATGAGCACATACGCAATTCCGGCATTGCAGACTAACTAACTGTATATGAAAGCTTTATCGTTTATTATTAACACGTGTAAGGGCACCTTTGTTCCACGACGTGTACATATTGTAGAATGTAAAGCAACATATTATATTATCTAGATAAATGCACATATTATGTGTGTATCAACAATGTAGAAACACACGGCAGAGATAAGACACTCATTTCCGCCTAATGATATAGATTATAGGGCATAATGTAATATACTGCTTTGCAAAGCTTGCGTGTCGACACTTTAAGCTTCCGAATTAACTTTAATTATGCATATACGCGTATATATCCTTTTGACCAGTGTCGATTGGTGTGCTTATTATTGAGCTGTACGTGTTGAAAGATATAATCAAATTGAAAATGAATGCAGCATGCCTATATTGCATACACAGAACAACATGTTGTAGATGTGTATACAGTTTGTGGTCAGTTAGCACTCATCCAGCAGTCACCTTCACCGATTGTAAATATAGTATATAACTGGATATTTTGTAATGATGTGGGTGCATGAGTCTTTGCGAGGTTCTATGACAGGTTTTCCAATCGAAGTTTAAGGTCATTGAATTGAGGTGAGAATTATTGGAGATTGTGCGACTGAGAGAAAACAACAAAATAATGAAACCACACGGGATCATTTTGCGATAAAATAAACTGTTTGTATACGGCATGTATTCAATGACCTTGTCATGGTTATAAATATTGGAATGGTAGAAATTTTATTACAATAACATACTGTAGAAAAACACATGCTTGCTTTTCACAATTGCATAGGATTTACAATATAATTAGTTCCTAGGTATATTGAATTGGCACAAAACCAAACAAGTTGAGTATGTGCCAAAAACCTTTGTATTACCCAAAAACATATAACTTGAACCGTGCGCATGAAAAGGTGTTAAACTCATTCAATCAATATGCCTAGTGCACATGTTCGTGTTTTTGAATAATTTGAATGCAATTAGAACACATCCAAGCGTTTACTATACACATTTTATGTGGCTACAAAATTGATTTGCTCAAAATCATGCGCCTTCCATAAACAACTGTGTGTTTGTTGTATCCCTTATTTAATTATATGACATATAAAATTGGCTTGGGCTTGTGCTATGATCGTGCAGAAAAAAAAACTATTTGCTTAGCGGACTAAAGCACACTTGCAACGATTGATTAATCTAGAACCATGACGCAAATGTTTTCAATAATGCAATCTAAATCCATTAACCCCAACTTAAATACATTCAAGTGATTGCGGTATACACGCTGTTGATAACATTTTACAACCCAGTCATGTCTATTTATTGTATTAGTTAATATCAGTCCTCAACAGTTGATAAGTCAGCCCCAAGTCTAAAACATACAGCGACATTTATGTTGCAATATGTGAAGGAAATCCTTGCAAAAAAATCCATGATAAGCTGAAGGCGTCAATAAAGTTGGGTGGGCATTAATTTCGGAATGATACGCTAAGTTGTGTGTATAAAAATGACAACTTTTTTATGCGGAAAATGACTGAGCTAAAAATTTATCACACATTATTATCGACAAAATAAAAATATGTTTGCATAAGACTTAAATATGTCTACACTCATATTGTTATTGAACAAATTTGTTCGATTTCTCTGCCATCGCTCCACAATGTGTCATTTATGCTTTTACGCTTTGGGGCATTATGCACATCATAACGGACATGGGGCAAGCACATGACTGACCTTCGAGTGGGAAAGAAAACGCCGGCTGAATAGGGAATTACAAAAATTAATTACAATTCATAATAATTTAGCTCTTCTTTTTTATCTATACGAATATATTGAAATGTGTATCGCAACAAGCAACTCGCAGAGTGGCCAAAAGCTTTATCTACATGCAGCTTTTTAGTATTTTATTTTTCAAATGCGTGTGTATGTGTTGATTATGGTTGCGTGGCGTCTTGCATCCGCGACGATGGTGTTGCATGGCTAAAATGACGCCATCCGCACGAAAATCTGGTGTATGTTCGAAGTAAAATAAAAAAAAGGTCAAGGTCTTAGCAGTTTGTTTTCCAAGTTTAAATAAAGTATGTATGTGGATATATGTAAACCAAACTTTTAACTTGTACTGTGGGATGCACACGCAATGAAAATGTAACTTCTATGTTCTAGATAGTGTTGAAAACAAAACGGGAGTTAGTAGCAACTTTATAGCGATGTCATTTAACGGAGGCCCGCATAGTTGCAAAAAGAACGTTTTATTTCTGCGCGGCTGTCGTGTATGTTATAAAAAAATCAGATGGCACTGCAAACAATGCAACCAAGAAAAGTTGGTTTTATTATTCCACCAGTAACCTCAGAAAATTAACCATAACCCAAGCAAAGAAGAAAATTTTAATGTTTATACTTAAACAAAAATATGTTTTTATATTCACATAATACTGTGACTGAATAAAAAATGTTACATTATTTAACGAATTAAAATTGATATTTTGAAAAACCAAAAAAAAATCAAATCTTTTTAGTAACTATGTATACAAAAAGTCGAATCTGCTGGTGATGCACGATCGTCAAAACATACACTCGCGTATGTAACTTTAAAGAATTAAACTTAAACTAAAAGTAGGACGCAATTCTAAATCTTTCAAGAAACAAGAAGGCAAAAAAGTACAGAATTTTTTTTAATGTAACGACTTGAATGATTGAAAAACCGAGATGTTATCACGCGGTCTGTACTCAATGAAAAGAGGGATTTGGGGTCGCGGTCGGAGGAATTGCTCACACAGGCCAGTTTAGCGAGCACTGAACAATATGTCGCGATCGTGGCTCTGCTTAATAGCAATATATATAAAAATGGACTAACTAGTCAAACGGGATTTCGGGAGCGTTTTTTTTTTACAAGATCGTGTTTTGTATGTATAATACACATGATAAACCTATTACATACCCAAGTTACAATTATCACTATGGTAAATTCGTGGAACACTTTTATGTCTTTAAACACGACTCATATAACTAATGTAAGAATAGAGAATTTATATGTATGTAAAAGTATATCTACATAATTGTAACCGTCATATCTGCTGTTGTAAGTTATATCAAGTTTACCATGATACTTACCTACTACCTAAATATTATGCACATTTAGTTACAACACGCGCACTTCCTAATCTTGTACTAACCTCTAAGAAAATTATTTATTCACATTATAAACAATATAATCCCGTAATAAATATTAAAATACGGGTAACATAATATACAATTGTCTTATGATGAAGCAAGTAAGTAGTTTCATAAAACTTTCTTTGCGAACTTATTTTGGCAATTAATAAATAAAACATGAGAATAAGCCATTAATAAAAATTTGACGATGAGTTCGATGAAGATAAATCTTTGCAAATTGTGTAGTAACATTTTGTAATTTATTGTTCAAGTTTGTTAAATAAACAATCAGCTGAGCGCTAATGATTGAGGAATTTTGTTATGATAACTGCTAAGTACTTGTAAAATGTATAATATACAATGTATACTATTCATTCAGCGAAACAATGAGCGGGAGCATTGTACAGTTATAACAGCTGTATCTGATTAAATTGTTTATCAGTTTAACCCAAATTAAGCCATTTATGTTTTATAACATATAAATGATTCAAATAAATGTGTTAACAGGAATATTGATTCTACACCACAGATTCCATTTTCACAAAACATTTCACTGTCGTTAGGCCACTTGAGTAACTAAAAGCATGAATAAAGCTTTAAATTAGTTTGTATTTAATGAACCAGACAAGATATGTTAATTGCGGTTCTATCACTTTTAATTTTAAAAGCGTTAAATTAATTATCGAGGAAAAAATGTGGATCAGCAAAGGCTTGTCATGATTTGAGTGTGTTGTGTACATTGTGTACAGATATACATAGGTACATAAGAATATTTTTTATTTGTATATATAGTAAAGGCATTAATTATATCCATATGAGAAATCATGTGGCCATAGAGAAAATGTTATTTACCGATCGTATACAATACACTCAACAATATTATCCTCTTTGTTTGCAATGTGGGTGCGCTTTAGATATTATTTCCAACAATTATTGTACAAGTTCTAAAGAAACGGTTAGGAAAAACTATAAAAATAATAATAATATTGATTTTGGCAGGCAAATATTGGTGATTATTAGCTATTTGGTAATGTTTGATCGTTTAAGCCGTAATGTGATTACATTTATTAAAAAAAACACATCCTTCTTTTAACGAAAATACCTACACGAGTGTATCTAGAATTTCAGATGGACAATTCAATCTACTAAACTTTAAAAATAATGATAGAGGGCCAAAAAAATGAAATGAAATATTTTTATAACATTCACTGAAACGGTTAATACATACTTATTTGAATTTTAAGTACTATCTGAGAACGTTGTTAATTGAACGGCTAAAAATATCCAACGATTTTGAACATTTTCATTTATGTTAATGCCGTAAGCGTATATGTTTTACACACATTGTTATATGTTGCTAAAAGTTCTTGCATTTCATGAATTGTCAGTGGTGACGATGATTTCTTTAAAGAATAATTATTATTAAATTATTGCTTTGTCTAAATTATTTGTAAATGAAAACTGCACTGAACTAAAACTGAAAATCAACTAAACAAAATATATAAATTAAAAATTATGAAATAACTTATAACATATATTTTTGAGGTGTTCGTTAATCGTTATAGCAAGATAAGACTAAACTTGATTTAACCAGATAACACTCGGCATAAGTCATCAACTCAAAATAGGTTCAATGAGTATATACGAATACTTGCAATGTCTGAAAATAAACAAATGCCGCTGAATCACATTTATCGAGCATGATCTAACAAAAAAGTGCACACACATTTTCAAAATAACAAAGGGTAATAATTCCAGATTACAATCGCTTTTTTCTAGGTTGTCAATAACTTGTCATCACCACTTCTTTTTTAATGTTTTTTATTTATGGGTAAAATATTGTGGTCGGAAATGTAAGTAATTAAACCAGCGCATAAAATAGAGACTAAAAACGAATGGAAACAGGAAAAAGTTAATGACATAATAAGCGCTTTTAGGACGCAGGACATTAATAAAATAATATAAATCAATATGAACCGAGAAAAACAAAGAAATAAGAAATCGAGATCGTTTATCTCTATTATGTTATATAAAAATAATTTTATTTTGGCTAGCCAATTTTTAATGAACGTTTGAAAATATGTAATCAACAAGCTTGCAGTGATTTTAATTTAGGAAAAGGTCAATTTTGCAAGATCTGTGAATGAAACATTAGCTTGAACATTGAACATTTCAACCGGAAGAACACAAACATATCAAGTCAAGTATTTCACTTCAAATATTGTTATCTGTGAAATGTGAATAAAAGAGGCGTTCAGCGGATTTAGTTTTTGTAGGCTAAAAAATAGAATTTTTACTTTGTACTCGTACAATAGTGACCAACATTTAAAAAAATATTTGACCTTATAATGAAAAACACGAATGGTGTTAATTATACAAAATAAAAATGCATCTTAATAAATATACAAAAAAGTCTCTCGAAATGCAAATGAAAAATCTATAAGTTCACTTAGCCGTTTCTTAAATGCGTAAAACCAAAATGCTTAAAAATTTCATCGCCTCAAAGCTTATGTTTACAATAAAAACAGAAACACTGTAGTAATTGAATTAGCCTGTTGAGCGTTAGACCTCTGATTGAAAATTAACAATAATAATATATTGTGTGCCATGTGGATATCGAAGGTTAATTGAGATATGCGTGTGACTTGTGAGTATTTGGGTGGCAGAGCCAAACAAGACAGAAGGCGATATACATTTTTAATTAATTTCTAATCCAAGGACACACCATTGCTCCGTGTCGATATAACTCACCTCATTAATAAATTATGCATAACTGTTACGTATGAGTTTATACAACGTCTTTAATATATTAATCTCACAATTTAACTAAAAATCACGAATGATGAGAAATACAATAAAAATTTGAATTGATAAATAAAAATTGTTTATTTAATTCCTTTGTGTTGTATTCACGCTTCTTAAATACTTGTCACAGATGAAATAAATGTTTCGACGATAAAGGACTGAATTAGACCGGATTGCAAGTATGAACGCGTACAGTCCATTGTGAGAAATAATTTAAATTAAAAATTGAAAACCTTCTCTTCTTTGGGGCGCACATATTCAGACATCTCTTTATGTTGCACAAAACCAGCTCAATTCATAATAGTATTTGTCTAATTTGCATACCGCGCAATTGTTAGGGAGAGTCTAAAATCGCGTGGTTTGTTGTTAAAATGAATTCTAATTGTTATGTTAATAGAAGCTTACTAAACGATTTACTTTGACATAGTTAGATCTTGCTAGAATACAATCGAAACACACTGCAACTTTTGTATTTTGCTGTCGAAAGTATACTCGTCTCTGCCAGAATCACAAAAATCATAACCGCAATTTGATTCAGGCTGGTGCGTATCACGGATCGGATTCATTTGCAAATGTTTGCATTCTGACAGCTTCCAATGAAATCTATTACTGAGATGCTCTTTATGTGTCGCGCCCGGCTATTGTTTTACTTGTTTAAATTGAAACATCCTCAATCAAACCGGTTGGAACTTGGAATGTGTTTCCAGCAGTTGTATGTATATTGGCCACATTTTAATGACTTACGTCAACGATTGAACTATGATTTTTTTTTCTCCATTTTAATTGAAATAGCCGCCTTCTAGATTTATTGTTAATAATGTTGATTTAATTTTATAAGTAAATACTAAATACGTACCAGTTTTGTATCACTTATATGAATACAAAATTAACTGTGACGAGTTAAAATAAATGTAGTAAACGTAATTAGTTTGGAATAAAATAATAATTTGAAATTATTATAATTCATTAGCGGTTAGCCAATCAAATAAAATATTTTAAATTTAATTTTTTAAGTCTATAAAATGTTCATTAAAATGTTTACTGTAAATTTAATTTCAATACACTTAATATTTTAAAGCTTCTTGTAATCTTGAAAATTGAACGACCTTCCAGATTAGGTAAATTATAGATAAAAAATTGTGTTTAGTTTGACAAAAAAGTATTTATGTCGACAGAGAACTCATATGTGCAATTCTGCGGCTATCATACGTCAACAAAATGCCATTCCGAAGGCGCATTTATACACACACACACACACATGCACGCACTCATCAATCTCATTGTACAAAATTAATTTTAATTTACCTTATAAAAAATTAATGCGGCAGTCAATCAGAACACTTAAATTTTCTTAAATATTGTTAAATAACATTAAATTTGTTTTTATTTATACACAATTAAACCAGAATCACAAGAATTTTTCATTTTTTTCTCGCTTTTCTCCCACAGAATTTTGTGAGGTTCACAAGAAACTCGAACAACCACTGCACTCAATTACACAATACACAAGCTCCCTATTTAAAATAAACTAATGCATTGCATAAATACGAATTTCCAAACTTATTTAGCAATTTTTCACAAATAATTGAATTTTTTATTAGTTCTTTTATTGGTAATTTTTAAATGGAAAAACTTGCATATACACAAATCGATCCACTGGGAGATAATACACAATACAAGTTACAACAGCGCACTTATGGTTCTCGACCCGACCACTTGCGGTTAGTACATACTCGATACTGTGGCAGTGGCACTGACATTTGACGGCTGTAGCACTGTCACCGCAAATCGTAATATATCTTCGAATTTATCGTTTTTAAATTTTATAGTGGAGATTTTCGAATTTTGTCTGTCGAATTTATATATATTTTTTGTGCTGTCAGTTTCACGCTGTCAATTGCAATTTATATATAACATATATGTCTTAACTTAAAATATAATTTTTTTTTTAAATAAATTATAGCAGTTTTCTGGTGAAATTAAAATTCAATTTTAAATCAATGTACATATTAACTTTATAATTTCGAAAATGCAAATATTGTACAATTCAAAATGTTGACAATAAAGAAAGGTTACAAGTTTATTGAGAAATTGTGTGTTGGTAGCTTAAACTTACGTTTTTTTAAATGAAATGTTTGTTTTTGAACTTAATCCATTCAAATTTCTTCAAGTTGATATAATATTAACACCAAAAAACATACTTGGACAATCATAGCTGTCGTTTAATATTTGAAATTATTTTAAGTCTAATTTCAAACCAACTTCCTAATTACTTTCCGGTTAAGAAACCATTTTTTTAGGTTCGATCTTGGAATTAACCACGTAAAGTTCAATCAAGTCAAAGTGGGGTTTTATGAATAACTTTTAATATTCTTTTTCTTTGCATCATTTTTCATTACTAATTATAATATGTTTGTGAGAAATTTTCGCCTGTAATTTTTATAATTTGTTAAACAAAAATTGAGATTCGTATCAAGATATTTAATTTTTCCGATTTTTAATTGTTAATAAATGAAAGACTAAAGTACACTTATTTGAACGAAGATTTAATCAAAAGAAATTGTAAAGCTACATGAATCGTTTACACAACAACTTACAATATTAAACGATGTAAGCTCGTTCCAGTTTCAAAGATTTTTCATGTAATATTCCTTAAAAGAAGTTTTATTTTTCAATAAAAAAAATTGCGTCGGCCCATCTCATTAATATCCAAATGCTCCCGAAATTCATCCTTTTATCAAAAAAGAAAAACCATAAATTTATGGTGATGGTGGATCCCATTGGCGGTGCTGAATAAAATCAACACGCGACATGTGCAAAGCTTTGTGTAACATTTCCTGCTCGCTCAATTGGGCAAAGCCTGCAACGAAAAAAATCAAAATATTTAAATTCATGAGGAACTAAAAAAGAAAAATTTAAATAACTCACACTCACCATCATTGGCGTAAGATGACTCCAAAAGTGAGTGATAAAATTCTGATGTTGTGCAATCATTTTTGGAAGGTGACTTTGAAGTTCCGGGTGAGTTAAACTCAATTTGAGATGAAGATCCCGAAATGCCTGCGCCATCATTTTTAGCATTTTCGGCTTTTGAGCCGATTTCACTAACGGAATTAGCCTCAGCTTTGCTACTAGTGCCCTCAATGGGATCTGTCACAGCTGTTTCCTCAGTTGATGTATTGGTGTTGCTTCGAGTCTGTTTAGCCGCCTTATGCAGGAAAGAAGAATCCGAATCAAATGAGTCACTTGTGGACGAGCCGCCTCCAGGACTGCAAATAATAAGATAACAAAAATTTTAAATGATAAGTAAATTTAACTTTATATGGTTAATAAATACTTACGATTGTGGGGGTGATTTCTTGCGATGACGCTTACGGCCATGACTAACCATGTAATATGCAGCAAAACTACTGCAACCTGGCTGCATGGTTGAACTCGAAGACGCACCGCTGTCATCTAAATTCTCGTCCGAAGATGAATTTGGTAACTTAGACAACTCGTTCGAGACCGCAGTTGACATTGTTTGATTGCTGCTGCTCCCCCCTGCATTTGCACTCTCAGTCGATGTTGATGATGATGTGACCGTTGCACTACTGCTTGTCATCGTTTTCTGGTAGCTGTTCATGGTGTCGCGACGCCATTGCAAATAAGACTCTCTAGCAATCTGCTCCTCAATGGCCTCATTGGTGGCCTCCCAATCAGTTGTTTTCAACTTATCTTGAAGCATTGTCTGCTCAATCTCCAGCTCCTCGCTCAAACGCATCGCATCACACATTTGTCGCTTGTCAATCTCGCCCGGTTTGTGTCCTGCCAAACCGAGACCAACACCCACAGATGCTTTATAGGGATCTATGATGGCGTTGTAATGTGTTCCCCTCTGATACGATAACCGAACTGGTTCATAGCCATTATTTATTTGGTCTGAATTGAAAATGTTGATGGGATCTAAACGTAAGGGTAAACATTTTAAAAATCTTTCATAGTATAATATCAATTTTCAACAAAATACCTGTATTGTAGCAATAAACTTCAACAGCTCGATTGTACATCTCTGACATGGCCTGTATTTCAATGTGATTTCCATGCACATGAGAATTACGCTTCCTTGAGACGTAACTGTTAAAGTCCTCTGTTACATATTGTGCAAAATATTCCCTGTTTTGGCCCTAAAAATATGAAAGGAAATATTATTAAAATAATATAATATAATATTAATAAAATAATTGCTGAAAAATATTAAACAATAAAAAACATACAATATAATTCATTGTTTGATTCCGCATCGAGTCGTGCAAATCTTGATCACCAAAGATTTGTAAAGAGAATGCCCGGAATAGACAGGCGCCATCCTCAACGGTCTCTTGTACAGAAAGGCCTCTACCCGACATTGCTTTTACAAAAGCCTCATCTCGCTGCTTCCATTGGTCTTCAGTCAATCGATTCTCTTGCTCCCCATGCTCATCACCAGAATTATATCCAGATGCCGACTCTTCCACTGGCTTGCCTGGTGTGATGGCTGCGCCAGTTTGATGTGGGTTCGGACTAGCATTTGGCTTTGCTGCGCAAGCAATTGGTTCGGCTGGAACCCTGGGTTCTCGTTTATGATGATCGCGTTTGCCTCTGTAATTAGAATAGCAAATAGAATGAACAATTATGGATTTGCTTAATTAGAGGTAGATATATACTCTTATAACCTAATTACAATGTTTAGCAATAGGTTAAACATAGGTATGAAAATCAGAACCACAAAAAAAAATTATATTTTCATTAACACAATGAATATCGTCTTAGAAACCCTAAAAGAATAAATAGGGATATTCGACAAACGGTAACAACAAGCATGTGGATTGAAAACCAGACTGATCTTGTTTTTAAATAAAATGATGAAATCAATAATTTCGCACAAATTCTATTCTTAACTTCATAAATTTTGTACTCCACTAATTAGATCAAGATTAAAACCTAAAACCAGAGGCAAACGAATTGACTGAGCAGATATTGAAATAATCGTGCAAGAATGCGTGAAATAATAACCTGTTGTCTTTAAACTTCTACACTTCAATATCTGAGAAAAGGCAAGACAAAATCTAAAGGAAGCTCTTAAAATATGGAGGACATTAAAAGCCATATGTTTAGGTCTTAATGACATTGTTACTTTATGAAAAGTTATCTCCTTTATTTTATATATATAATTGAGGTCTGAGTAAAACAGCGGTTTACATTCTCACAGTAAGCAGTTAAAGGCAATTTCTTTATATTTTAAATTCTTTAACTTTATACTTAGGTACTATTTTTAAATAAAATAGCATTTGCTTATAATTTGTAATTTCTATGTTTATACGAGTTATTTTGTTTTAACGTTCAAATTAGTTCCTAAATTAATTTTTTTGATGAAACAGAAGAGTTCTTGAAAAGAGACTCAAAAATAATTTTGCGAAAAAAAACAATATCATTCATATACCTACATTGCAAATATAATAAAACTATTGCGTCATTTTGAATATTGCGAATATAGAGAACACAAATGATGGTATATATGTTATATGATATATACTCTGTGCCATAGAGTAAGTATCAGATGTGGAATATAAATTGAAAATTGCTACGCAAAAAGGTCTTGTTTCCAAAGGCATAAAGGAATTTTTATTGGAATTTGAAAAACTTCACTGGGAAAATGCATTGAAAACTTTAATGTGATAATAAGAATATCTCATTAAATAAATTATCAATGAAAATTATATGCATGTAACTTGATACCTTCTAGTTTCTACCCTCCTATCAGCCCTCCACTAAAAATTGCGCAGTACGAAATTTTAATTAGTAGAAAATACCAATACTACAACAAACACATACCTCTTATGAGGCGACTTCCTATGTCCAGCAACACTGTCCTCATAAGTAGTGTGGGTCCGAACTTGCACTCTGGATTCATGTGGCTGACTCTACATTTAAAAAAAAAAGAAAAAAAAACGCATTTAGTAAAACAACCAAAAAGTCAAAAGGTTCAAAAAACAAAAAGAGAACAAAAACAGTACAAATATGTACTCCTTATTAGAAACTGAGCACGAAACAAAATGGCACACCCACGAAAAAAAAAATGGTGCCCAACCATGTAGGTACACTGCAGTATATGGTGGGGGGAGCTGGTGGTGACATATTTTACCTGGCCCTCCTGTAGATTTGTTCTCTGGATATTACGATGGCTCTGACGCACCGTTTGTGTGGCAAGTGTCTGACTCTGGGTTTCAGTCTGTCCCTCGGGGGGCTGCTGTTGCCCACTTGGTTTAATTGGTTTGATCGTCATCGTATCGACACAATGCTTACCACGTAATTTCTGTGAATGCTGACTGTCTCTTTAGACTGTGTGTGCTGTTGCACTGCACAAAACCTAAAATTATGTGTGCCCTTTCACACTGACGCACACCTAAAACTCGAAAAACGTATGTACGCCTTTGTTTAACTCGTGCACACTATGTGATGGATTTTTTTTTTTGCTTTTTTTATCGCAAAATAGCACATTCCACGCAATAAAAATTTTCTGGATGAAAAATGTAGCGAGGACGTAATTGGACTAAAACCTAATTGAGGCTACCAACAGCTGTCGACAGTGGGATTATTAAATTTTATGGGTGCGATTCACAAAATTTTGGTAACAAATATGTACGTATATCATCTAAGTCCTAACACACCAGTCACCTCACCACCAGTGCACTTTGTTGTTGTTGTGACGATTATTCAGATGATTTCATTTTTTCAGGAAAAACAAAATGAAAACTGATGTATGTGGTTTCGTGACCTTGTTTATTTCACTTTTGAATGCATGCAATGCAATTCAAAATTTTTATACGAGTTTGTAAGTAATGCTTATGTGCACTTAATATTGTTAAATGCAAATGACAATTACTAATTGTACGCTGAAACGTCGACGTTAACTTTTAATTAAAATTCAATTTAGTGCACTCTTTTTTTGTTTGAGCTCTAATATCCAAATAATATTTCTCTCACTTCAGATATATGTATAATGCAAATAGCAGTTACGTCATTTGTTTTTCGAAAATTGTTATATAGATATTTTGTATAGTAAATAAATTCTATGTGCAATTTGATTTTGACTGACATCTAACGGTGGAAAAAATTTTTTTTTTTTGAAAATGTAATAAATCTTAAAAAAAGTATGTTTATCTATTTTATTTTTTATTTTTACTCTAAACTAGAATTGTAAATGATCTATGTCAATGAAATTGAATTTTAATACTTATAAATCTGGACAAGAAACAACGGTAAAACTATGAGTAACAAATTAGTGTTACAGAAAATTTATTTATATTTCTTGTCTTATTTAAATATTGTTAATTAAGTTTTTAAAATCTAATATATACTAAAGATCCTTAAAAAAACAACTACTCTCAGTTACCATACAAGCTTTTCTATGCATATTACTAAAAAATGTTAACGCATGCGCTTTTCTCAAAAACTGCACTAAATTTAAGTTTTTCTATAACTCGCAAAGTTATCTATAGTCTCTTACAGAAACTGCTACTATCACAACTTTCTTGGCTTCTTTTTGTTTATAAATTATAAATTAAAAGCAACATTTTAACTGAATACTGATTGAAGTCGTTGACTGCATGCATGTATGATCGTCGGCTTATTTGAGTTAATACGCCTAAAATTTATTAGAAAAAAATTTTTGTTATCACATCAAATCAGTGTTGTATTACTAATGTATGTACTATTCCCAAAACTTGGAGCTTGTGAAAATGGACCAAGATGAAAATTAAAATTTGAATCAATATTAAATTCTTTAAATAGTTTAATCAACGTATGCATTTATTTATTTATTTGTCACAGTCCGGATGTTAAAAAAAGATTAGCGAAATTGGAACGTTAAACCCCATTTCTAAAATTACGCAAAAGAAGGAAGGCAAGGGTCATGAAAATAAATTAAAGAGAGCTTTCTTTTGTTTATTGAACCCAAATTGAAAGTAGCTGATTTGTATATTTTATATATACCATAGGCTCAATCCAAATTTTTGGACAGTCAGTAAGACTCAAGAAACCAACGAGGCCAGAACAATTCATCACGTTAAACCCAAAAACAACAAACATGAAGAGCACAAAAAGGGTTCACAACTGGCCAAGTCCGCAGAAGATTAATCCATTAAATGATGACATATCAGAGATTGAAGAATATTATCGCGATAGGAGTGTCTTCTTAACGGGTGGAACCGGATTTTTGGGTCAAATTCTTGTGGAAAAACTTTTACGAATTGGTGTCAAAAATGTGTACTTTCTAATACGACCCAAGCGAAGTGAGTCGTCAAAGGAACGCATTGCTAAAATTTTTGATGGGGCTGTTAGTTGTGAAAACGTTTATCAAAAAACATATTGTTCTTACCCCCGTTTTGTTTTAGCCATTTCAACCTCTTCGGGAACTCATGCCAAATTTCATTAGTCGCATTGTAATCTGTGAGGGAAGTTTAGGTGAAATCGGCCTCGGGCTACATGATGCTGTGCGACAGGAAATCAAGGACAATGTGGAAATTGTTATTCATGCAGCAGCTGATGTGCGTTTTGATGCATCGTTTGCAACACTTTGCCTAAGCAATTTGCGTGGTACGAGAGAGGTGTTAGAACTGTGTTTGGAAATTCAACTGCTACAATCATTTACATATATTTCTACTGCGTACTCGCAATGTATTCGCCATGAGATCGAAGAGAAGTTCTATGAAACACCGATAGCTCCAGAAGCTGCCATTAAATTGGCTGAGAGGTTTGAAAAAGTTGATTGTGACATTTTGGACACTGTTACTGCTAAAATTGTGCATCCCTGGCCGAACACGTATGTCTTTACGAAAGCTGTTACCGAGGATCTTGTCAGGTTGTATTCGACAAGGCTTCCTGTAGCTGTTGTGCGTCCATCCATCGGTAAGTAGCATAACATTTATTAATAATATGATTTAACATAAATTTGTAACATGATTTATGTGATTGCAGTAATTCCAACATTTAACGAACCAATTCCGGGTTGGATTAACAATGTCTACGGAACAACTGGCGCTTTAACAGCTGCTGGAATCGGGTTTAATCTAATTAATTATAAATTCAATCCAAATAAGGGTGTTAATTTGGTGTGTGCTGATTATGTGATGAATTCAATTTTGGCAGTTGCTTGGAATACTTTCAAGGAGAAGTGAGTGCATCAAATTTTATAATTTGTTAGTTTCTAAAATTCTGGTGACTTTTTTTTTATTGTAGTGATATGCGCAGTCTCAGACCATTACGGAATTCTAAATTAAACTCCAGAGTTTATAATGCCACTGTGGCCGCCGAAAATGAAATAACTTTTGGTAATATTTTTGAAACAATGTTTAAAATTACAATTACTAAAAACTGTTTTCAAGGAACAATGGTTAGCTCAATGGAAGCAATAGGAGATAAGCAACCGTTTAAGTCAACCATTCGATATTCTCGATGGAAGAAAACAGATAATCTACTTGTTTACAAATATCATCTATTAATTCACCACATCATTCCGTTTACATTAATCGATGTTGTAAACTACCTTCAGGGAACTAAAATAAGGTAAAATTATATTTATTTTTTTGAATGTATGTGGGTGAAAAAATTTAATGCAATTATTTTTAAATTTATGCAGGTTAATGCCACTTTTTCGAAAGGCCTATAAATTTGCTGTGGGAAATTGTCATTTCTCATCAAACGATTGGAAGTTTGATATGAGTGCAATGGGAACCATTTACGACAAGTATGTTTATTTAATTATATCCAAGTTCTTTGAAAGTAACAATATTTTGTACCATCTGTCCAGGATGAGCCCCGCTGATATGAAAGTTTTTCCGTGTGATTTGAGGCATTTTGTTTGGAGTGATTTCGTTCAAACATACTTTATGGGAATTAAAGTACATATCTTGAAGGAATCACCAGGTAGCCGCTATGATCCATTTAAGTATCGTCTACACAAATTAGCATATATTTTAATTCGATTTATTTTATACTCTACAATGACTTACATCTCATTCCTGTTTCTTCGAAAAATTGGTGTAACGAAGCCTGTTGAAAATATCTACTATAATAGTTTGACTGGAATTTATATTTGAATAATAATCCGTTTTCTTTACTTTATTTTAATATAGGGATAATTTTTGAGCATTTTCTTTTGTATTGTATTTAATAAAGTTATTAACAAAATACCGAAAAAATTTTAAAAAATTATTTCAACTAAAAAATCATTAACTTAAATCAAAAAGAGTTTCAAAATAAGTCATTAAATTATTGGGTTAATTTACAAATAAAACTGCAGTATCAAATTGTATTAAAAAATTATATAACGGCTAGAAATAATTCTTAAATGACCTTGGAAACATTCAAGTTTTAACGAACGCATTGAAAGTTCAATATTTGATTAGTTTTTTAGCCAGCTAAAAACGGAAATGTGTTTTAGATAAAATGAAATAAAGACTCTATGTCGTTCTAAAAAAGAAAAAAAAATTAAATTCACAAATCTCAAAGGATATGTCATATAATCTGAAACCGCAAGAGTGACAAAGTGTATTCATTATCATTACTAACTATAAGAACTTTCTGGAGCTGCGGAAGAACATTTTACAGTAATTGGTAGACGACTCCCATGAATCACTCCGTGTTTTTAAGTCAGAAGCTAATGCAATATTGTGTTTTTTCAATATGTATACTTACTTATCGATAGTATTTTATGTTCTCTTTGGGAGTCAATGAATTTATTCTGTCCGTGCGATTACATTTGTTATTTGACCTTTAGTGACATATGCAAATAATACATTTAAGAATTGAATAAAAGACAAATAAAATTAAATGCAATGCCTTGACAAAATAATGACGGCACGTGTTGAGTAAATGAACATGAATTGGTAAAAATTTTAACATAATAAAAATAAAATTATCTTCGTTTTAAAATTCTACAAAGAAAAAATTTATTGAATTGAAAAACAAATACAAATTAAACAATTTTATTTTTATAAATCATTTATTTAATTAAGAAAACGAATATTAAAATCAAAATAAACCAAAAAATAAATCTATATTCATAGTCAAAATTACATTAATTTTTAAGTAATTTACTGCAATGTTTATCTTTATTTATAATCTGTGTCCCAACTCCTTCACTGACGTAATAATTAAGGAAACAAGTTCATCAACATGTCCGGACAATCCACACAATCCCAAAACCTTATAAGCCAGGAATGCCCAAACTGAATAGACACAGCAAACGTAAATGTAATAGATACCCTTTAACACATTGAGCTTCCAGAATATGTAGGGTGCAGTTTCAATCGGCTCTCTTGATATATACACCTTCATGCCACGATAATAAGAAATTGTGTATTCGTCCCAATCAAAGTTGCGTACATCGCTTGGATAAAACTTGTGATCTTCTTCAGTCATTCTTTTAAAAAAAAAAACATTTAAATAGTCAGCAGAAGTAAATTTTAGGGTGACACAATTACTCACTCATCATAAACCTCCTTCATAACATTATTACTAAAGTACCATTCACGTGACAGAAAGTATGAATTTGCTGCCATAAATCTGTAAACTTTTCTGAAGATGGTAAGCAATCTGAAAAGAAATTATTGCAATATTTAGAAAGAATATGCAATTTAATGATTTTAAAAGATTCTTACCGGATTCGTTTTCCAAGAATGGAAAAAATGATGTCAATAAGAATAAAAGGGATTACGTGATAAACAGTAATGTAATAGTCAAAAACTAATTGCCAATTTGACGTCAGAAGTACTGGATATCTGAGGACACTTTTCGGGGGTTGATCATGAAAATGACGCACCATTTTATTAAATATATCCGCTGCAAAGTTCATCGCATTAGAAATTTAAAGAATTAACACATTATTTGAATTTCATTTGAATTTTAATTGGCTTCCCAAAAACTTTCAAACTTTCGCATTGGAGAAGCAAAACCCAAAATTAGATACGGGTAGCATACTTGAAGAGGGCAAAGATTAAAACTATTGTGGCAACAAAATATAAAATAAATCTACATACATTGCTTCAGTGGGTTGTCTGTTGAGCTCGTTACGTTGAATATTCTAGGCTCGTCATATTTATGACTTCAGAAAAACGAAATGAATAATGAAACTCAACTTATTTAATGTTCAAATAATCTATACCCATGATTGCTGATATGCCATGTTGCGCCAAGTGTTGAATTGACAACATAATCAGCACAAATAATGTCTCCAATGAGTTCCTTGTGATGGGGAAGTGTTCGCAAGAATCCATAACCACCTGCTGTAAAAAGTCCAGTTAAGCCGTAAATGTTGTTAGTCCATCCAGGCAGTGGATCATCGTGAGTAGAAATAACTTGAAGAAATTAAATATTTTTAATTAACTAAAACGTGTATCAATAAAATTAAATTAATATTTACTGATCGAAGGTCGTACGATAGCAATTGGATAGTGTTGCTGGTATTCCTTTACGAGAACCTCTGTAATCGCCTTAGTGTATGTGTACGTGTTTGGCCAAGGGTCAATAATCTTTGCGGTGAGAATCTCCAGGAACTTACTATTTTCACTTTGTGTTCGTTCGGCCAATTGAATTGCCTGTCGTGGATCCATCGGTGCCTCATAGAATGTTTCGTCAATACTTTGGCGGGGACATTGTGAATAGGCCGTTGATATGTACGTAAATACAATCAGCTTCTTCATTTTTATAGCCAAATCCAAGATCTCACGGGTTCCACGTAAATTACTCAGGAACAAATTCATCAAAGTCTCGTCGAATCGGACATCAGCGGCTGCATGAATGACAATCTCGACATTATCGATAAGAATCTGTTCTTCCTGCTCATTGATTCCAAGTCGCAATTGATTTAAGCTGCCTTCTATCACATGAACTCGATCCAAGAAATTAGGATCCATTTTGTTCAGTTTAATGAACGGCTGCGAACAATAATTTATTCAATTAATTGCACATTCAACTAGTCATGTACAAATAACAATTTTTATTTTAAAATACATACCGGGCCAGAAAATGTTCTTGATATACGTTCCTTTGTTTCGACATTTTTCTTTGGCCGTGCCAAGACATACACACTTTTAACACCAGATCTATGAAATATAATTTGTAATGAATTTTATGTGTTGCACTTTATGATGTGACATGGTGTAAAGTGTGAAATTAATCAACATTAATATTAAGCGCCCAAAAGGAAACTTGACCTGGGGCAAAAAAACGCACCTTAACAATTTTTCAACTAGTAACTGTCCAATGAATCCAGTTGCACCAGTCACAAACACACATTTTCCCTGATAGTACTCCTTCATGGGCGAGATCTTAATGACATCGTCATCGATCATGGAAAGGGATGTAAAATCCATGGGTGCAATAACTTCCATCATTTTGATGAAGCTTCCGTTTTGTCGTTAATGTTAAACTTAAAAAATAACACACAAGACACTTCACGCACGATCAATTAGCTAAACAGCTTACCCAAATGCCGACCGACTCAACACTAATTTGGGTAACTCAAATTCTTTTGTACTTACATAGTTAACTTATCCGTAATTTCTTTTAAGCTTTAATTATTGAAACGCGATGACGATGGTCAAACGCACGCACGTTAACTAATGCAGAAATTGAAATTGATCGGAATACATTAAAGCTTTAATTGAATTTGCGTAAGTTGTGACGAGTACATATATGCAATAAAAATGAAGAGGGTTCAAAAGCACGAAAACATTGGCAGCCTTGAAAATTCATATGCGTTTGTTTACCATTTCGGTTGCAATTTTTAAATTATGAATTATTATTTTATTAAGGCCTAATTACCTGAGGTCTTAACATTAAAAGAGCATAAATAATTGTTTAAAAAAAAATGTTATAAGAGACAATTCAAATTATGTTTTAATTGTATCATGTTTTTTTTGTTAATTTAAGATTTAATTGTATCAAATGTGATGCCAGCACCCACATGACTTTAATGCTAAATACTATCTTAATTCATTTTCAACTTAGAAAAGTAAAGTGACCTTTGATGTGAAGTGTACTACATTTAGAAAATTTAAAATTTTGGTATTCCCATTTAATGCGTAATTTATAGTCTACATTTTATTTTAAATTTTGAAGTAATGTGCTTACAGGATGGTCCATGCTCGAGTTAGGAATTATTTTTCGTTAATAAACTTTTGTAATTTTAATATAACCAAGTCGATACATAGATTCTTGCGTTCCGAATTTTTTTTGGAAACAAATAGTGAAAGAGACACCCAGTGAATCCGACAAATGGTTTTAAAGGTCAAAGTCTGAAAATTCAAGCTCACCGAAACACTAATTATCTGTACAAAAATTCACATTATTTTAGCTTTGGGCAAGATTAAAAACTTTGCCGAACATTTCAAGGTCAAAAATTTCAAATTAAAATTTATGTATCTCAGAAAGTTAAAATTCTCACATTTTTGCTGCTTAAATAATATTAAAAAGCTTGTTGAATATTTCAAGGAAAATATTTTGAAAAGCAAGGTCATATTAACAATAATTCAAAAACCGTGTGTTCTACGATTTTTTTCATTTCCACAACAATTAATCTTTAAGGTATCTTAAACAAAACTGCATATATCCTATATCCCGCTAGATGCTCCTTCTGGCGAAAAAGGGGGTGGACAAGGACAAACCCCACTTTTCTATCTCAGCCACCTTGCACAATATCAAAAAAATTATTTCAGATTATTGTAGGAAAAAATAAGATAAGAAAATTTGCGGAACATTTCAAGGTCAAAATTCAAAAATTCAAGGTCAAAATTTTTATATCTCAGAAACCATTAATATTTTTGAAATTTTTTTTTCACATTATTGTCGGAATAAATAACATAAAAAAAACTTGCTGAACATTTCAAGGTCAAATTTTGATCATATTTTTATAATGAAAATGTGTAATTCAAATACATTATTGATAATCTCAATAAAAGTACCAATTTTCAAGGTCAAAATTCAGAAATTTCAAGGTCAAATTTTTAGTATCTCCAATAAACTTTATTAAATTGTAGTTAAGCAACAGTCGTATATAAATTCACACCTCGCTCTCTCTGCGATGTAGTTTTTTTTATTAATTGTATTGCTCGTATCTAATATTCATTATGGTATATTTTTATGATGTAATATAAATCCACGGCCTGTAAAAAATTGTAGTAATGGTTGTACACTTTAAAAGTCTGGAACAAATATCCTTGAAGAAAACGGTTTTAAAATATTCAACGGAAAATTTCAACATGAACGCACTTTTTTTTGTGAACATACATACATACAATACATATAACATGAAATTAAAGAATTTAGTAAAAACGCGGCGGGGAGAGGCACGCATGAATTTACTCTACAATAAGGTTTTAAAATGTTCCTCAGAAATGTTTTTTTAATATTTCATGACATTATTGCAAACCTTTAAATAGTTTCTGAAATATGTATTTAGATAATCTGTACAGAAATTTATATTTCTAGTTTTGGACTCAAAGGTTTCTGAAAAGAAGAAGATTATGTTAGAATGTATGTACTCCGTATGGTTGAATATAATTTAAAAACAGTTTTAAATAAATTTCGGAGAGGCCCGGAATTGTTTAAACTCAAAACAAGAATTAATTAAAATTTCAAATAAATTGTGTTTTACGCACTTTTTGGTGTCGAAAATTATACTGTAGGCTTATAAGGACAGACGCAATATCCACATAATTTCAGTTTAACTCTATCACTCAACCGTTTAACTTTAGTGATCTTATTTTCACATAAGAATTTTGGCATCGCTTTCTGACAAACTTTAAACTTTGAATAAAATAATTAAATTCATGTTAAAGCTAAAATTTCGCAAGTTCGTATAAACTTCAATGCTTAGATAGCTAAGAAACCGTCTTTACTTTGTGAACAAAGGTTTTGAATCAGGCAAAATATTCTAATAGTCCGAAGCACGTGTTAACCATACAAAGTAATATTTTGAAATTTACATTGTCGCATTAAATCATTTTCATTGAGCTTTTTATTCGTACGAATTTTGAGTTTATGACCTCTTCAAATTATTGCTTAACTCTTTTCAATCAAGTGAATTTGGTTTGATTTGTTGTAAAGTAAAATTATACTTCAGTTTTCTACCGAACATCAAACAGTTAGTCCAATATCTTAAAATATCGTTTACAAAATGGATTTGCCAATTAACTCGAATACACCGATGTTAAATTTTTACTGCGGAAAATGTGCACTTGTAACGGGAGCCACAGGATTTATTGGTCAACTTATTGTTGAAAAGTTATTGCGGTAATTTTTTTAAAGTCATTAAATGTTTAAAGTTTAAACTCAAATCTCCTTAAATCTAAATATAATATTTAGATGCGGTGTCAGAAAAGTGTACGTTTTGGCTCGTTCCAAAAAGGGTGTCAGTGGTGATTTTCGAATTGCAGAGACTTTTAAAGGACCAGTAAGATTACTTATTAAGTACATTAAATTAATAAAATAGTGTTTAAGTGTAATTTGTTTAATTTAATAAAGAAATTAAAAACAATAACTGATTAAAATAAGTAAGCATAAAAGAAAAGAAAACTATACGTTTAAATAATATGGAACAAAAATTTTCTACTATAATTGTAGCCTTTCCAAAACCTTCTAAAAACGGATCCAAATTTTATGAACAGAGTTCATGTCATTCACGGCAACCTACAGGACCTTGATATAGGATTATCACCTGATGATAAATGTCAACTCATTGAAGACGTAGACTTTGTAATCCATGCAGCAGCTGATGTCCGTTTCCAGGACCCTTTAGCAAACTTAATTGTCGACAACTTGCGAGGAACGCGAGAGATGCTTGAACTTACTAGTAGAATGTCCAGAGTTAAGGCTTTCATTTATATATCAACATCGTACTCTCAAAGCCCAAACAAAGTCATTAAAGAGGAGTTCTACGAACCACCATTAGACCCAGAAATAGCTATCCGTTTTGTGGAGATATGTGGTAAGGTGGATAATGAAGTGTTGGAAGTTCTTACGGAGCGCATCATTTTTCCGTGGCCCAATTCGTATACATACACAAAGGCCATCACTGAACGTTTGGTTCAGCAATATGGAGATAAATTTCCAGTCGCTGTGCTTCGACCTTCCATTAGTAAGTTGATTTGTTAAAATAACTCAAACTCCTGCCTTTATAACAAAAACTCTATTCATTTGAAAGTCGTCGCAACAAATTCGGACCCTATTCCCGGTTGGTTCAGCAATATTTATGGACCCACAGGGCTGATGATTGCGGGTGCGCACGGGTTAATTTTGACAATGCCTCAAAGACCCAACTATGTTATGGACATAATTCCAGCAGACTTTGTTGTAAACACAACACTGGCTGTAGTTTGGAATACCGTGCAAAATCGGTATAATTGCAGAGTAAAATTAAATTTTCATAATTCATGCTGCTTTTTGTTTGTTACAGAAATAGTGATCCTCAAGTGTATCATGTGGTCAGCTCAACTGATAAGCCATTGACTCAAAGTAGGATCTGTATAAAACACTAAATTAATAATTATTTAATTTTTATTTTCTTCGATATTTTTAGAGGAAATTTTATCAAAAATGGAAAAACGATTTCATGAGAATCCCTTTAAAAACTCTATTCGCAACCCACACAGTTTCAATTCGGAATTCGCAATTCTTCACGCATATTTCATATTTGTTCATCACATACTGCCATATTTCTTGTTTGATTTAATACAATGGATTTCGCGAAAACCAGTTAGGTACACAACAATTCATATAGCCATAATTTAACTTAATAATTGTGCAATGATCTGTTATTTTAAGGTTGTTGAAGGTTTATCGAAAAATTTACAAAATGATAGACGGCTATGTATTCTTTTCAACCGGCCAATGGACTTTCCACACACAAAAAATTAGGCAAATCTATGATAAGTAAGTAAAAACTGAATAGTTGTTTTCGATTTGACTTGATTTAAATTGCATTTCTCTCCTTCGTAACAAATTTTGCAGAATGACGGTTGAAGACAGAAAAATATTTCCAAGCGATGTGCGAAGTTTTGATTGGGATAAATTTACACACGACTACTACAATGGAATCAAGCTTTATTTTACAAAAGAGACCCTCGAAGTATCACAAAATTCGTTAGCGAAAATGAAAATTTTATTTGTTTTACAGTATGTCTACAATATTTTAATATACTCCGCAACTGCTTTCTTGATTTTGAAAATATCAGGATTTTGTTAGCATTTAAAATGCAAATTATCTTTGGTTTAAGAGTTTAGTGTAAATTTTTGGTTTATTTAGCTGTACATATTAATAAATTTGATTTGCTATTACAAATTTCGTGCTCATTATATTGAGTAAAAATTTAACTTAGAAAGTTTGAGGAATTTCGACATATGCATTCCTCCCATTTGAGACGAGGTCTCCCATGTCTCCTTGTTTCCACAAGTCTACCCGCAAGACAGGTTTCTCTGGGTCATTGTTACACATTCTGACTAAATGAACATTACTTTGGAGGAGAAGAGCTTTGTTTAGCTAAACTTCTGACTTGAGAGTATTTCGATTAATTTTGATAATTCATTAAAGCAATTTAAAAAAAATCCATATTAAATAACTAACAATTGTTAAACCAAATTTAATGAAATGTTAAGTATGATTGTTAAAAATTAATTCCTTTAATCTGAACTATAAAACTTATTTTTAAAACCAATATGTAATTCAATTAAACCGTATAAATAATTTGCAAAATTAAATAAATGTAATAATGAAAATCCTAGTTAGATTTCAAATTGTTGCGAAATGAAAAAAGTTAAGGGAGATTTTATTTTTAATCCTATATTTATGCATTTATATTTCAAACATTTGAAAGGTTTATAAATTAAATTTAGTCGGCTGCGATATTTCTATATATATTATACATATTGGTGTAAACAGCTGATTCACCGCTTGGAAATACATATATTTCTTTATTGTATTTTCTTATCTTCAGTTTTGTAAAACAGCTCAAAACAAACTATTCCTCATATTAATCAATTAGTTAACTTTGAACTCTGCATTTAGCATAATAGTGCGCTCGGATTTAGATTTGTTTTAAATTTAAATCTGCAACGTATATGTTACAATTAACTACAAACATTAATTTTAATTTTTGTGTTTATTTTGAAAATAATAATTATATATATATATAAATTTGATAGTGTCAAAAAGTTTTTTTTTTCTTTATAAATTTGCATTTTTTTTAAACGTCAAATTTGGCACCAAAGTATTTTTACTTTCACAGTGGAAAGTTGAAACGGTGTAGAAATTGTATTTCATCTTCATTGAATTCAAAGTTATAATTACAATAACAAAGTCCATTATCTGTACAGTCCGTGTGAAATTGTAATTTTAAACAATACAAATGGCAACCGCTGAAATAGAGGAAAGCAAAACAGAAAAATGGAAGCAGGTATGTTTTGAATGCAAATTATTGTAAACTACGCCACAATTCAGAAACATATTGTAATTTGTGACGTCAATTAGCCAATTACTCTTCATTTTATATTCATAAAATTGGCAATACACAGTGCATGTAGAATATTCCAGTTGTTAACTTGCGGTTTATTTGGGCTCCACACATCATTTGCGAGTTGTGAATCATCTAAACAAAAATATTTGTATTGGGCAAACGTTTAATCTACAATACTTTGTGGTGATAACGAGTGTGTCAAAAAATCAATATTTCGTCACAACTCATTTACTGTGCAAGACTACGATTTAAATTAATTTTTGCTGACAGCCATCGTCAAAATGTCGTGGCACCTAATCACCGATAACTGCGCTAAGGTGGGATCATGACAATACATACATTCAGCCCAGAATTTTTGTTGATAAAATATGACAATCATGATAAGAAATTGAATGAGTGCCTCAGGGCACTTTGTGTCAGTCGCCATTTTCAACGCACAGTTCTTACGTGTTTGTGTAAATTAATTAAATATTAATGACTCATTTTGAATCCAAAACAGGCTTTAGTTGGACCACTTTCACCAGACTTCTTGCGTCTGTCGAATCCACGCGAAATTCAAGAGTCTGCCGATCGACAGGCAGCTATTGCATTGTACCAAAATCAGCAAGTGGCCTCACCGTACATGGCGCCTAATGTCGTGGGACGCCTTAGCATTACTGTAGCACAGGCGAAACTGGTACGCAATTACGGACTCACACGAATGGATCCATATGTTAGAGTGCGTGTGGGACACTTTGTCTATGAAACACAAACTGATACAAATGGTGGAAAGAATCCACGTTGGAATCGTGCCATTCATTGGTATAAATACAATTTTGATCATACACATTTAATTTTTTTATTAACAATCAAATTTTATATTTTTTTTACCATCAGCCAACTGTCTTCTGGTGTGGAAAACATATTCGTTGAAGTGTACGATGAATGCAGCTTCAAAATGGACGAATTAATTGCATGGGCTGAAATAAAAATACCACGAACTGTCATGAATGGTGAGACAAACGAAGAATGGCATCCATTGAGTGGAAAACAAGGCGATTTTCTGGAGGGCAGCATTGATTTGGTGCTTAGTTTTACAGTAAGTGAACATTGAATATCTGTAATAATGTAGTAGTTTCAAACTTGTTGAAATGAAACGCTTTCAATCATCAATTATTCCTTATATACTTCAAAACTTGAATGCGCAAAATTCATTATTAAATATATTTCAGCAAGCCTCACAAGTACCAGCATACACGTATCCAGCTGTTCAACCCATGATGGTTTGGCCAAACGTCTCCAATCATCCTTTACCCGTGTACATTGCTCCTAATCAGCCACAAGTGGCACCGCCAGTCATGCATCAGGCACCACCACAAATGTCACAACAAATGCAATCGCATCAGTTACAGCAACCGCAACAAGCAGATGCACCACCACCCGCACCTGTACCAATGACTGAGGAAGATCTTAAGCAAATGCGTGAAATGTTTCCGGATGTTGATCCTAATGTGATCAAAACAGTTTTTGAAGCCAGTAATGGTGATAAAGCTCGCACCATTAACATTGTGCTCCAATTGACTGAAAATAATTAATTTATACATTTTGTAGACATTCTTATTTTACATTATTCTCGGTGTATTTTATTATGTTTTGTTTGTTTCTATTTTAATTAATCAATTAATAATTGTTTATTCAGCTACACACTAATTATTGAAGCAGCTGGATTGAAAACTTATTTGTTTAATTAAAATTTATTTTAGCAATATAAATTTGTGTTGGTTTTTAAATAACACAAATGATTCTGTTAACAAACAAAATCCCAATTTAAATCATTCCTTAATTAATTTTTTTGTTGAATGAAAATAAAATGACGTAGGTAATCCTAAATTGAAATAATTGCCATTTAGTTTTAAAATTGTTGAATTGTTTTATTATTACTAGAATACATACAAAATAAATTAAATAATAAAAAAAATCATCAAATTCATAATGGTGGCAAAAAAAGTTATGATTAAGTTTTCAACATGAAAGAATTATTATGCTTTTACAACCAACAACAATAATAATTGCTGTATCGCTTTTAATTAAATATTATAACCAGAAAATAATTATATTACTCTATATTTGTATTAAATAATATATTACCATTAAATTTAGATGTTATGTCTTTAATTAATAATTGATAGGTACAAATACACAATTTAGGGCAAACATGATTGCACACCACAAAATTTGATATGGTCTCATTTGTTCGTTTTCACTTTGTTTGCGAATTAGGGGGGTTGGATGTCTGCGCTGGCGCCATTTAAGTGTTTCACTTTAAGATTTCTGCACACAAGTCGAAGTCTCCTTGTGTATTTTATTCATCGATCATAAAAACAAATGCTATTCTAGGGAGTAACTGATGTCCCATCCTTCTTGCGGTTTTGTTTGTAATGTGTGTCCGTTGTATTTTATTTGTTTGGGGTGGTTGAATATTGCTAGGGATATAAAAATGAGCTCATGAAATTGTGTTTCCAACGGTATTTAGGTGTGGCTAATTGTTAAGTTGCTAAAAATAATTATGCAATTAGCTATACATTTCGTTTAACTGAGAAATATGATTTGTGTTGTTTGCATGCGATATAATTTAGTCCGACACATTTTAATTGATAAATTGGAGTATGCGATTATTTTGGTGTTCCCTCTCTTTTCCTAATTATATATTCAATAGATCGTTGTTTTTCTGTTAACTTGTGTAGAGAACGAATTGAAAGATATTCTTTCTTTAGTTAAGAATGAGATGTAATGAGTCATTTATGAATAAATTCATATTTTTCCCTTTAAATAATCACTTTTATTTTTGGATGAAGGATTTTTTTGAATTTTCAATAAACTTGAAAAATTTATTTTTTATGTTTTGAAAATAAGTTTATATTTAAATATTAGTCCATTACAAACGAATCATTGGAATTTTTACATTTATGGTCAAAATTATAAGCCTGATTTAAACCTTTAAATTTAAAACATTAATTTTAAGTAATTATTTGAGTTGGTTGAATAGTTTTTCGTTTGCATTATCTCTAAGAAAATTTTTAAAAGCTTAAAATAAGAAATTCTATATTAGAAAATATATGCTATAAAGTGCTGTTATTTATCTATAGAAAAACTCAAGAACAATGTACATACTTAAACTAATATCCGGAATTTACCGAGTATGAGAATAACTACACAGACCCATAACAGTTATTTACTTACTGTACTCGAAAATAATATAAGTTTTTCACACATTAATGATTTCTTGTCTAATGCAGCACTATGTAGACATTAAAAATAATATGACGTTTCTTATGATATGATATATATTTACAAAATCTAATATTCTACAATGAAGTAATTTCAAAAAGGTTGTCTTGTAAGTACACTGGCTTTGAATTTGAAAAAGCTCAAAGACTGGTCTGCGAGCCAGGGAAAGCCAATGAAACGACGTTATGAATAAAATGCAAGTCAATTCAAAGGTTCGTGTCTCGAGGTTGGTAAGTAGTTAAATGTAATTTAATTAAAATCATTTTGATTTATGAATGAAAGTAATGATTTATTTGGGTAATAGTTTTAGTCAGAAGAACATCTGATGAGAATTTCTAAAGTTGCGTTATTTACCAACAAATTTTACCATTCTTTTTCTGTATGATTTACGTATATGCTTAATTAAACCGCGCAAAAAAAACCTGCCGCATTATGAAGTCATGAAGATTACATTATAATTTTTGTAAAAACCAGCTGAGCTGGAACCAAAATACTACGTCCGAACGGAGGTAACCTCGTGTAGGTGAACACAAACCAGTATATTAGGGGACCGATTGTCTTGCAAAGTACTGAAGTATAATACGTGCGTTGTGATTCGAGCGTTCACACACACCCATTCGATATGGTGAGTTGTTTTTAAGGGGGGAAAAATCGTGCATGGGGCAAATGTTTGATCGTGCGCAATTTCCACATTATAATGTATACCGCGAGTCCATTCCATTCAACTTCTCCCAATGCGTTGCTTACAATCCCGCAATGGTTGCCGTCTTGCGTTATTATACAAATTACACCCAGTCAGTAAGCTTCCTCTCTCTGAACGTGAATGTGTACCGCGTATCGCTTTTTTTGTGAAAATCCGATTTTCACTCAAACAATACATCAACATAAAAAAAGTATAACTCAAACATAAAAACATAATAAATTCATGTGTTTTTGCATACAATTGTGTTCACAACTATTGGATATATATTTTAGTGGGGGAACAGGTATTGTGGATTGTGGAAGTGCGCATGCATCGCGTGAAATATTACCAAATAAAGTGCACACGCGATTCCAAAAGCTTTTCCATTCCTTCAGTGCTATGATTTTGTTTCATATGAGTCGGGAGAATTGCATGTGTAAATACAACTGTGGTCGTGTGCAATTTTAATTTCGATTTGATAGCTTTTTATTTTTGGGAGAACTAAAAATAATGGGAAGAGAATCTTTTAAGTGCTTATAAACTGTTACAAAAAAAAAAAAAACATACGCTTATGTTGTGCATAGAGACAGAAAAAATTGTTCTTTTCCATTAATTGTGCTGTAAATTAAAGATTATCAGAGACAGTTCGATTATTCTTGTGATTATTGAATGACAACTTATTTAAAATTGAATGTGACGGTGTAAAACGGATGTGTGGCAACTTTTATTTTTATTGTCGATTGCGAGTTGCGACTAAAATGTGGCTAATTTTCGTTCGATGATATTGCAAACAGCAATACGTATGTTATATACAAAATTTGATGTCTGGACGACACCTACACATTGTGTCATACTGGTCATACAACATTTCTTGTGAATCATTTGTTATTTTTTAAATTTTTTAACTTGTGATTTGTGAGTGTTATTACGTTTCAAAAAATGATAAAACGTTGAAAAATGCATATTTTAATTAATAACAAATATGTTGCCAATTAATTGCGGTTTTTATGTTTTAAATAAAAAAGTTTTATCATTCTAAGTAATATGTGTGTGTCAAAACTCAAATCACACAAGATTCATTGCACTCGTTCATAAAAAAAGTTTATAAATATTTGAATTAATTCATCCTGTAATTTATAGCTCTACTAAATTATTCGCAGTAACATAGCACATGACAACAAATGTTTGAAATTTGTACGAAAATAGCCACAAAACAAATATGCGTTGGGTGAATGCAGGGATATTACCCCTTTGCTATTTTTGTGTTTCCCATTTTTTGTTTATTTATAAGTTTTAGCCAACGATGGTCTATCATTTGCTAATAACTGCGTGTTAATTTTGGACAAAACAATCGCTTTAGATATTTAAAAAACAAACACTTTAACGTCTGTTTTTATTGTTTATAACTAAATTTATTTTTCACAAAACTTTCTTTTTAATCAAACAATTAAAATGCATGTTAAAAAATATTTTTACAACAAATCAATATTGCAAAGCTAGTAGGTTATTGCTACGTATATCTTCTATGCGCCATAATTGCAAATAAAATTCGGTAAATAATTAAGTTTACGATAAATGCACACGCGTGACACGTCCATCATGTGCAAGATATTATAGTAAATTTCGGCTACATGCTACAAACAGGGCATAACATAACATAATTCGCGACCAAAATAATTCAATTCACACTCATTGAATCCGAAATCAAGTTTATTTGCGTTATAAACTAACAAATTATCATTGCCACAATCTAAATAAACAGTTATGTCGATCAGGCAGCTTCGATTAAACCAATCAACCATCGTATCATTCAACGTGGCTCATGTTATAACAATTTTCAATATTCACTCACACTCGGTAATTACTAGTGATAACAGCCGAAGTAAATGCACCAGACCTTCAATTTTAATATACGTGTCACATCTTAATCATTTTGAGTCTATGATCATAATAATTGACAACATTTTGCGATAGTGGTTTAAATCAACAACAATATCATCAATAATTTTTATAATAACAATTAAAATGATAAATGAATTATAATTTCATTAAATGCTGAACAAATATTTCCATTAAATTGCAAAATCCATAAGATGGTATGTAATTGCAAATAAATAAACGTTTCTTTATAACACTCATTAAATGTTTTCACATATTATAAAACATTTCAATGTAATTATGCTTTAATATTTAAATAACTGTATATTTGATAATTTGATAAAACGATTTGTTGTGTTAAATAATAATTAATCAACAAGATTCAGAACTCATATTTACTTGAAACGTCGATATGTTCCATCCATACATTTTTTTGGGCAGCTTTAAGAGAACAAACTATGGAATAACTACCCGCTAGTATTTTTCAGTAAAACACAGAATGTGCATTGCACAAATATTTTTAGAAAAAACGCTTTCAAACAATTTATGAAATTTTACAGCTCGATTTTAAGCAGAATAACTATTTCTTTCTGTAAAGAACAAGAAAAAAATTACAAATGCATTGCAAACATTTGTAAGTTTACACTCAATTTTTTTTCTGTTGAAATGAGGAAATATTGTGAGTCAAAACAAAATTACATTGGCTACATTAAGCTGCTGGCTATTTATAAATCATGAAAAACATTTCTCCACCTTTTGTACTCTCGCGGTTTGGTTTTTATATTTCATTTGAAAATCATAAAAAGTTGGCGGACTTAATAAAGTCTGTATGCGCATTTTAACAATCAATTATTGTTTATTAAAGAAAACTTTCTCATGCATTTTGTAAGAGATGTGTATTGTGTAATTTCATTGCGAAGAATGAATATAATGATTAATTGTATTACGTATCCCATTATTTTTTATGAGTAGTTATGACTTATGACGCAATAAATCAATGCAACACATTTATGAATGAATGATCATTTTTGCAATTCATTTTCGTATTTTTTTGCAATTTCTGTTTTTGAGTTATTGCTCTATTGTTCTAATATTTTCATTCATTGATGCTATATACAGGGAAGTCTTTATGAGTTCCATGAATCTTATGTAAAGCAATTCATTAAATTTCAAAACGAAGTTACTAATTAGAGACTTTTCCTAAAAATCATTGTATAAATTTTTCCGATTATTTTTTAACCATAATATATGAATATATTAAAACGAATAAAATAATGCGAATTAAATATATTGTTATTTTGCGAAAAATGAAACATTAAATTCAACAAAAAAAGTTCCACAATATATAAACAATCTAAAATACATATCTATATTTGAAATATAGTTGCAGCTGTGTCATTCAAAACGAGTTGATCAATTATTATGAAACACATGAAATAACAATAATTGAGAATAACATGTAAAGTGAATTGAAGCACAACAAAACAATTGTGAATGTTACGATATAAAGATAAAACAATTGAAAATCAATCCAATACAAAAGCGATACAATTATAGTGAATGTGCTGTGATAAGTTACAATGCGATCATGACTGTGAGATAACGACATGTGTCTCTGTTTTGCACGCGATACCAAATTGGATCATCTTGCTAACATAACTACAATAAAACGAATGTATGCATGACGTGATAGTTAGTGAAGTAAAAGGAGCAACCAAACAATCGCCATAGTATAACGACATTGAGATCACGAAATTATGGACCAATTTAATTGTCTAGCATTATTATTATTCGCAACATCAACAAGGATTACCATCATCTGAGTCCCACAAGGCGAATAAGCTTACACAGTCACACACATCCAGCATACATACCAGTTTACCAGTGAAGAATACACCAAGAACTGCGGAAAACATTTGCCAACAGCATCGACCGCATTTAGCCAAGGGTGAGTTACTACTTATATTTATTATGTAACGTATAATGTGTATGTTTATGTTTCGTCTCGGTTAGAATAATAATGTAGGCAGATAAAATCGCATAAGAAATGAGTTCACAGCAAATGGATGTTGAACTCATTTTCCCATTTTCCCGTCCGACAGTTGAATTGAAAGTTTATTGGGGTCCTCCTGCTCTTGACTTGTATTATATACCCAGGGAAATTGAAGCGTCGAGCCAGCGCATTCATAACTCATAACTTGTGGTCGTATTATATTTATGGAATAAGTATAATATGCGTGTTATGTGAGAGGGTTCAAAATGCGGGAACTCCGTTTCAAAGCTTGTCACAAATGAAATGCAATGAATGAAGGAGCTTTTGAATGTGTCGCGATTCTTGAGGCTTTAATAACATTAAGTTTGATGTTAATTGTTTTGTTTTAATGTTGAGGCCAAAATGTTGAATGCATTCAAGATGTTGTAAGGAACGAAGTATGTCGAGATTTTAATTTATAATATACTTAATATCTTTATGAAATTGCGAAAACTTTTACAAGGCTTTAAGTTATTATAATTTGAACAAACTTTTACTGACGCATAATATGTACAAGATGACAATATTATCGAATATTGATTTAGACGCCCTTAGATGTATAATATGTGGATGAGAGCATGCTCAAGCAATACGGCCACCTTTCAAGAAATATAACTGTGTGGCAAACAACTTATCCCTTATTGACTAAATTTATGATTGCAAATGAGAAAAGTTTATATTGAACTTATTTTTGTGCACCTGAAACAGTTTTATTTGATACATATCGATAAGGACGAGAATCTATATTGCTTAACTATATACAAGACAGTCTCAATGTATACGACTTTTTAAATTGCAAAAGAAACTTTACTTATTATGCTTTATTACTTTATTCTTGAATGCATTTTCTCAAATAATGTAAAATGTAAATTGAAATAGTTTGTCGAGTAAGTTAATTAAAGTGGATTGTTATGTAGAAGTAAACAGGGATCAACAACATTAAATGCATTTTCTAGTCAATATGCAAAATGTCATTAAAAACTTGCAATTTGTGCTAAATAAATATTATACAAATAATTTTCAAAATTTTAACTTATAATATTATTACTTTTAAATAAGGAAAGAACCTTATTTGTTTTTAAATGAATTGTTTTAGAACTGCAATTTTATGTAACATTGAGCTTTAAAGAATATCTTTTCTAAAAAAATGCATTTGTGTTTCACTTCAATACACAAGTTAAGGGTTTAAGAAAAAGGAATACAATCTTAAACTAATATGAATATTTTGCTACGAAGAAAAAAGTTCAGACACAACAATTCTCGCATAAAATTTCGTCTCGTGAGCAAAACATTATTCCTGCGATAACATTTTATGATCATACTTACTATTTTCATGATAGTGTGACATGACGGAAAATATGGCAAGAAACTACAATATATCCGTGCTTTAAAAAGAGACTTTTTTATTTATTGCCTCATTTTTGAAGAGATTTTCCTATATGATTACACATATTTCAATTCAAGTCCTTTTTCATAACGTTATCAATATAACTCATTGTTTTTAAACTTTTTGTTACATTTCAATGGTGTGCAAGTGCGACTTTTCTGGCACAGCAATTTGATGTCAATTTTTTATGCCTAAATCATAAATTTACGAGTATCATAGAATTTTTGTGCAAATATTATGTATCAAGTTTTTTTTGATTATTCTTTGAATCAATTCGTTGCCAACTTGGTTGATATTGTAATGTATAGCTGAATATTAAAACCCTTCCTTCTAAGTACATAATTGATAATCCTTTTGAAGTCATATGTTTGGAAAATACTTTGAGACGTAACCCTTATCTAAACTTTTAGATGAAAAGGATCACAGAATCATATTTTATCACACATCTTTTATTTTAATCCTTCTCAAACTTGCTGTCAATTTTATATTACAAACAAATAAGTTGTTTAGGATTGGTTGCCTTTAAATGACGTGTGATAAAAACCAAAAAAAAAGATTCCTTTTAAAATTTATATTTAACAATTATCCAATTAACAAGACCATATATAAACGCGAAAGAAATTAAAGCGTTGAGTTTAAAGATATTAACACGCATTTTGGCTTGTGACCCAAGTGTAGTAAAAGTCATTAAACTGAAGAAGTGCAACTGTAAAGTGTTCACTCTTCCACTTTGGTTATGCTCCAAGAATTACGAAATAGTGTAAGTAGCTGTTGAATATGCTCCATATGTGTACATCGAATTAGATAAATTATACAATATACGAGTGTGTATACGAACGACCAACACATTACACATCAGACACTTTGGCTCCTCATGCTCTTGTACATTTAAACTAAGTACTCGACATATACACACTACACTGCATGCATATATTCGTGCAATGTTTATATTTACAATTTCCTTTAAGTTTTTGTGCAGTTTCTGCATGCATGACTGCATAATGTGTATGTACTTTTTATAAATAAAAACACACAATTTATCGTCACGTGAATAGACGACGTAAACATGCTACAAAGACGCACTATATTGCGCCGCGTCTATCATTATACGTCATATTTTTATGTCCACCTGGATTGCCCTTGGTCTAATGACGAGCGTCTATGTCTGCAGGTTTCTCAAAGCCAAAGGCCAACACTTCTGTTACTGTATGATTCACACTCTCACGCATTGGCGGCTTCGATCAAATTTATGAATGTATTTTTAATTTGCACTTTTTTATTCGCAAAAATGTTACGCAATATTTTCAAGAAACATTACAACTGATGTATTGTAGGAATTCCAATGGCAACACACAGTAAGCATTAAAATTTTCCGCAGACTTGCAAAAAAAGAGAAAGTCGTTAAACTGGATTTTGAAGGCAATAATAAACAGCTGTGGCCTGTGTGTTAATTGAAAATTTGGATTTTGAGTTCATGAATTGTGATGGCTGATGCATAAAGATCAAGTACCTACCGACTTTGATATAGATTTCTACCGTTGCGATTTTCAATGTACATATAGGTGGTGTTATGACCCAACTAACTAATTAATATTTTTATGCTTGTTACTCACTATAAAGTTGGTTATAGGCTATGGCATCATAAAATGATCTTGACATCATGACACATCCAATAGTAATTGTACAGTGCTACCTTATAAACAGTGACTCATAAACACGAACCTGCGAAATACTCAGTAGACACCTGTTTGAAATTCATTACGGATTCGCTTTTCGCTTAATGTGCGTCTTTTCATTTTGCAGTCAAGTGAAGCGAATGATGTAATGCGTGTGTGTTTGGCTTCTTAAATCCGATCATTGGCTGCGTTTACACTTTACAGTAATTCATGACAAATGTTGAACAATATGGTTGTTCAATTTATTTTAATTAACGGCGTGTAGGTACGAGTATATGCCTTTTAAGTTTTCCGTTCATTTCGATCAACCAAATGGAACGGAAGACGGTTTGCATCCAAATACGTTGTGCAAAACAATGAAGAAGAAAATGAAAATTATATTCCGTTAGACCTTGCAGTAAAATCCGATTGTGCGATACAACTACATATAAACATATGCACATTGTGTACATCCCCATAAAAGTCATAAAAGGTTTATGCGCGGGAGTTATGGCGGTCGGTTAAAGTCGTCAATTATGTTAAATTAAAAAAATTTAACTCAAATGCGGGTTCATTTCACAATCAACTTTCGATAATAACTATAGTTATTGTAGCTAATTCAAGTTAAATTGACCTTTAAAATGGTGACTTATATTCAAATTTACCCACCACAATGACATCATTTTGAAAGCTGTATTTAGAATTAAATAACTTGGTGCAAAATATGTTTATTAGACGTTGGACGGTATTTTCTTTCAATGGCAAATTTGAGATGAAAAATTTGACCGGAACACAACATGAAAAAAACCGAACAATTACTTTAGCTCACACGCAACGTCTTGTTTGGCAATCCCTGGACAATGGACAGTAGGGATCCACACGTCCAGGCCCTTTCAAAAATATCGTGCTGAAGTAAGACACATGAGCAAGAAACCTTTACGCATGAACTCGCATGACTTGGAGCCAGACCTTGGCATGGCGCATGAAAGTGGCTTTAGGGTGTGAGAGACTTTGTAGTGTTGGCGACCTCGCGACTATAAAAATTGCAAATGTCATATTGCCCCTCATTGCCACTAAGGGAATATATTTAAAACACGTCACACGATTAAGCTGTTGGTTATGAGAGTGATAATGAAACGACGCTCTCCTGCATCTGCTAATTAAAATCTATTAAAATATCATAAACTCAATCAATTAAAATTGAGATTTGTGATAAAGCGACCAATTAATAATGTTATTTTATCTCTGCTAATGTTCTTGATTGCATGCGCATGTACAACTTCTGAAATGTGTCATATTTTGAAATGGCAAAAAAATATTCAGATTTTTTTAATGCACTGCACCAAAACAAAAAGCTTTGAATTAAATTGTTCTCGTAAGCAAAGCTTTTAAGAAATCCTTTAAGACGCGGTCTTCAATTAAAAAAACAACAATCGTAATATATTTTCTAATCACCAACGCAATAAAAATAAAACATAAGCTGACGTGTTGAAAGTCTTTCCACTTAAAAACAATTAACTCTTCAACCCATGTTCGTTGAAACATAATACCACTGCTAAATACCTTCAGTTCTGAACCGTAAACTCCCAACGACTTTGCGTTTAATTTCATCGGTACAAATTACTGAACCGAACTTGAGCCGTTCACATCCGATGAGAATTTCTAAAGTTGCGATATTTACCAACAAATTTTACCATTCTTTTTCTGTATGATTTACGTATATGCTTAATTAAACCGCGCAAAAAAAACCTGCCGCATTATGAAGTCATGAAGAATACATTATAATTTTTGTAAAAACCAGCTGAGCTGGAACCAAAATACTACGTCCGAACGGAGGTAACCTCGTGTAGGTGAACACAAACCAGTATGTTATATTAGGGGACCAATTGTCTTGCAAAGTACTGAAGTATAATACGTGCGTTGTGATTCGAGCGTTCACACACACCCATTCGATATGGTGAGTTGTTTTTAAGGGGGGAAAAATCGTGCATGGGGCAAATGTTTGATCGTGCGCAATTTCCACATTATAATGTATACCGCGAGTCCATTCCATTTAACTTCTCCCAATGCGTTGCTTACAATCCCGCAATGGTTGCCGTCTTGCGTTATTATACAAATTACACCCAGTCAGTAAGCTTCCTCTCTCTGAACGTGAATGTGTACCGCGTATCGCTTTTTTTTGTGAAAATCCGATTTTCACTCAAACAATACATCAACATAAAAAAAGTATAACTCAAACATAAAAACATAATAAATTCATGTGTTTTTGCATACAATTGTGTTCACAACTATTGGATATATATTTTAGTGGGGGAACAGGTATTGTGGATTGTGGAAGTGCGCATGCATCGCGTGAAATATTACCAAATAAAGTGCACACGCGATTCCAAAAGCTTTTCCATTCCTTCAGTGCTATGATTTTGTTTCATATGAGTCGGGAGAATTGCATGAGTAAATACAACTGTGGTCGTGTGCAATTTTAATTTCGATTTGATAGCTTTTTATTTTTGGGAGAACTAAAAATAATGGGAAGAGAATCTTTTAAGTGCTTATAAACTGTTACAAAAAAAACAACCATACGCTTATGTAGAGACAGAAAAAATTGTTCTTTTCCATTAATTGTGCTGTAAATTAAAGATTATCAGAGTTAGTTCGATTATTCTTGTGATTATTGAATGACAACTTATTTCAAATTGAATGTGACGGTGTAAAACGGATGTGTGGCAACTTTTATTTTTATTGTCGATTGCGAGTTGCGACTAAAATGTGGCTAATTTTCGTTCGATGATATTGCAAGCAGCAATACGTATATACAAAATTTGATGTCTGGACGACACCTACACATTGTGTCATACTGGTCATACAACTGGAATATTTCTTGTGAATCATTTGTTATTTTTTAAATTTTTTAACTTGTGATTTGTGAGTGTTATTACGTTTCAAAAAATGATAAAACATTGAAAAATGCATATTTTAATTAATAACAAATATGTTGCCAATTAATTGCGGTTTTTATGTTTTAAATAAAAAAGTTTTATCATTCTAAGTAATATGTGTGTGTCAAAACTCAAATCACACAAGATTCATTGCACTCGTTCATAAAAAAAATGTTTGTAAATATTTGAATTAATTCATCCTGTAATTTATAGCTCTACTAAATTATTCGCAGTAACATAGCACATGACAACAAATGTTTGAAATTTGTACGAAAATAGCCACAAAACAAATATGCGTTGGGTGAATGCAGGGATATTACCCCTTTGCTATTTTTGTGTTTCCCATTTTTTGTTTATTCATAAATTTTAGCCAACGATGGTCTATCATTTGCTAATAACTGCGTGTTAATTTTGGACAAAACAATCGCTTTAGATATTTAAAAAACAAACACTTTAACGTCTGTTTTTATTGTTTATAACTGAATTTATTTTTCACAAAACTTTCTTTTTAATCAAACAATTAAAATGCATGTTAAAAAATATTTTTACAACAAATCAATATTGCAAAGCTAGTAGGTTATTGCTACGTATATCTTCTATGCGCCATAATTGCAAATAAAATTCGGTAAATAATTAAGTTTACGATAAATGCACACGCGTGACACGTCCATCATGTGCAAGATATTATAGTAAATTTCGGCTACATGCTACAAACAGGGCATAACATAACATAATTCGCGACCAAAATAATTCAATTCACACTCATTGAATCCGAAATCAAGTTTATTTGCGTTATAAACTAACAAATTATCATTACCACAATCTAAATAAACATTTATGTCGATCAGGCAGCTTCGATTAAACCAATCAACCATCGTATCATTCAACGTGGCTCATGTTATAACAATTTTCAATATTCACTCACACTCGGTAATTACTAGTGATAACAGCCGAATTAAATGCACCAGACCTTCAATTTTAATATACGTGTCACATCTTGATCATTTTGAGTCTATGATCATAATAATTGACAACATTTTGCGATAGTGGTTTAAATCAACAACAATATCATCAATAATTTTTATAATAACAATTAAAATGATAAATGAATTATAATTTCATTAAATGCTGAACAAATATTTCCATTAAATTGCAAAATCCATAAGATGGTATGTAATTGCAAATAAATAAACGTTTCTTTATAACACTCATTAAATGTTTTCACATATTATAAAACATTTCAATGTAATTATGCTTTAATATTTAAATAACTGTATATTTGATAATTTGATAAAACGATTTGTTGTGTTAAATAATAATTAATCAACAAGATTCAGAACTCATATTTACTTGAAACGTCGATATGTTCTATCCATACATTTTTTTGGGTAGCTTTAAGAGAACAAACTATGGAATAACTACCCGCTAGTATTTTGCAGTAAAACACAGAATGTGCATTGCACAAATATTTTTAGAAAAAACGCTTTCAAACAATTTATGAAATTTTACAGCTCGATTTTAAGCAGAATAACTATTTCTTTCTGTAAAGAACAAGAAAAAAATTACAAATGCATTGCAAACATTTGTAAGTTTACAATCAATTTTTTTTCTGTTGAAATGAGGAAATATTGTGAGTCAAAACAAAATTACATTGGCTACATTAAGCTGCTGGCTATTTATAAATCATGAAAAACATTTCTCCACCTTTTGTACTCACGCGGTTTGGTTTTTTTTATTTCATTTGGAAATCATAAAAAGTTGGCGGACTTAATAAAGTCTGTATGCGCATTTTAACAATCAATTATTGTTTATTAAAGAAAACTTTTTCATGCATTTTGTAAGAGATGTGTAGTGTGTAGTTTCATTGCGAAGAATGAATATAATGATTAATTGTATTACGTATCCCATTATTTTTTATGAGTAGTTATGACTTATGACGCAATAAATCAATGCAACACATTTATGAATGAATGATCATTTTTGCAATTCATTTTCGTATTTTTTGCAATTTCTGTTGTTGTGTTATTGCTCTATTGTTCTAATATTTTCATTCATTGATGCTATATACAGGGAAGTCTTTATGAATTCCATGAATCTTATGTAAAGCAATTCATTAAATGGAATTAAAATCCATTTTTCCTAAAAATCATTGTATAAATTTTTCCGATTATTTTTTAACCATAAAAAGGGAGCTCTCAATTTAATTAACGATTTAATATATGAATATATTAAAACGAATAAAATAATGCGAACTAAATATATTGTTATTTTGCGAAAAATTAAACAATAAATTCAACAAAAAAAGTTCCACAATATATAAACAATCTAAAATACATATCTATATTTGAAATATAGTTGCAGCTGTGTCATTCAAAACGACTTGATCAATTATTATGAAACACATGAAATAACAATAATTGAGAATAACATGTAAAGTGAATTGAAGCACAACAAAACAATTGTGAATGTTACGATATAAAGATAAAACAATTGAAAATCAATCCAATACAAAAGCGATACAATTATAGTGAATGTGCTGTGATAAGTTACAATGCGATCATGACTGTGAGATAACGACATGTGTCTCTGTTTTGCACGCGATACCAAATTGGATCATCTTGCTAACATAACTACAATAAAACGAATGTATGCATGACGTGATAGTTAGTGAAGTAAAAGGAGCAACCAAACAATCGCCATAGTATAACGATATTGAGATCACGAAATTATGGACCAATTTAATTGTCTAGCATTATTATTATTCGCAACATCAACAAGGATTACCATCATCTGAGTCCCACAAGGCGAATAAGCTTACACAGTCACACACATCCAGCATACATACCAGTTTACCAGTGAAGAATACACCAAGAACTGCGGAAAACATTTGCCAACAGCATCGACCGCATTTAGCCAAGGGTGAGTTACTACTTATATTTATTATGTAACGTATAATGTGTATGTTTATGTTTCGTCTCGGTTAGAATAATAATGTAGGCAGATAAAATCGCATAAGAAATGAGTTCACAGCAAATGGATGTTGAACTCATTTTCCCATTTTCCCGTCCGACAGTTGAATTGAAAGTTTATTGGGGTCCTCCTGCTCTTGACTTGTATTATATACCCAGGGAAATTGAAGCGTCGAGCCAGCGCATTCATAACTCATAACTTGTGGTCGTATTATATTTATGGAATAAGTATAATATGCGTGTTATGTGAGAGGGTTCAAAATGCGGGAACTCCGTTTCAAAGCTTGTCACAAATGAAATGCAATGAATGAAGGAGCTTTTGAATGTGTCGCGATTCTTGAGGCTTTAATAACATTAAGTTTGATGTTAATTGTTTTGTTTCAATGTTGAGGCCAAAATGTTGAATGCATTCAAGATGTTGTAAGGAACGAAGTATGTCGAGATTTTAATTTATAATATACTTAATATCTTTATGAAATTGCGAAAACTTTTACAAGGCTTTAAGTTATTATAATTTGAACAAACTTTTACTGACGCATAATATGTACAAGATGACAATATTATCGAATATTGATTTAGACGCCCTTAGATGTATAATATGTGGATGAGAGCATGCTCAAGCAATACGGCCACCTTTCAAGAAATATAACTGTGTGGCAAACAACTTATCCCTTATTGACTAAATTTATGATTGCAAATGAGAAAAGTTTATATTGAACTTATTTTTGTGCACCTGAAACAGTTTTATTTGATACATATCGATAAGGACGAGAATCTATATTGCTTAACTATATACAAGACAGTCTCAATGTATACGACTTTTTAAATTGCAAAAGAAACTTTACTTATTATGCTTTATTACTTTATTCTTGAATGCATTTTCTCAAATAATGTAAAATGTAAATTGAAATAGTTTGTCGAGTAAGTTAATTAAAGTGGATTGTTATGTAGAAGTAAACAGGGATCAACAACATTAAATGCATTTTCTAGTCAATATGCAAAATGTCATTAAAAACTTGCAATTTGTGCTAAATAAATATTATACAAATAATTTTCAAAATTTTAACTTATAATATTATTACTTTTAAATAAGGAAAGAACCTTATTTGTTTTTAAATGAATTGTTTTAGAACTGCAATTTTATGTAACATTGAGCTTTAAAGAATATCTTTTCTAAAAAAATGCATTTGTGTTTCACTTCAATACACAAGTTAAGGGTTTAAGAAAAAGGAATACAATCTTAAACTAATATGAATATTTTGCTACGAAGAAAAAAGTTCAGACACAACAATTCTCGCATAAAATTTCGTCTCGTGAGCAAAACATTATTCCTGCGATAACATTTTATGATCATACTTACTATTTTCATGATAGTGTGACATGACGGAAAATATGGCAAGAAACTACAATATATCCGTGCTTTAAAAAGAGACTTTTTTATTTATTGCCTCATTTTTGAAGAGATTTTCCTATATGATTACACATATTTCAATTCAAGTCCTTTTTCATAACGTTATCAATATAACTCATTGTTTTTAAACTTTTTGTTACATTTCAATGGTGTGCAAGTGCGACTTTTCTGGCACAGCAATTTGATGTCAATTTTTTATGCCTAAATCATAAATTTACGAGTATCATAGAATTTTTGTGCAAATATTATGTATCAAGTTTTTTTTGATTATTCTTTGAATCAATTCGTTGCCAACTTGGTTGATATTGTAATGTATAGCTGAATATTAAAACCCTTCCTTCTAAGTACATAATTGATAATCCTTTTGAAGTCATATGTTTGGAAAATACTTTGAGACGTAACCCTTATCTAAACTTTTAGATGAAAAGGATCACAGAATCATATTTTATCACACATCTTTTATTTTAATCCTTCTCAAACTTGCTGTCAATTTTATATTACAAACAAATAAGTTGTTTAGGATTGGTTGCCTTTAAATGACGTGTGATAAAAACCAAAAAAAAAGATTCCTTTTAAAATTTATATTTAACAATTATCCAATTAACAAGACCATATATAAACGCGAAAGAAATTAAAGCGTTGAGTTTAAAGATATTAACACGCATTTTGGCTTGTGACCCAAGTGTAGTAAAAGTCATTAAACTGAAGAAGTGCAACTGTAAAGTGTTCACTCTTCCACTTTGGTTATGCTCCAAGAATTACGAAATAGTGTAAGTAGCTGTTGAATATGCTCCATATGTGTACATCGAATTAGATAAATTATACAATATACGAGTGTGTATACGAACGACCAACACATTACACATCAGACACTTTGGCTCCTCATGCTCTTGTACATTTAAACTAAGTACTCGACATATACACACTACACTGCATGCATATATTCGTGCAATGTTTATATTTACAATTTCCTTTAAGTTTTTGTGCAGTTTCTGCATGCATGACTGCATAATGTGTATGTACTTTTTATAAATAAAAACACACAATTTATCGTCACGTGAATAGACGACGTAAACATGCTACAAAGACGCACTATATTGCGCCGCGTCTATCATTATACGTCATATTTTTATGTCCACCTGGATTGCCCTTGGTCTAATGACGAGCGTCTATGTCTGCAGGTTTCTCAAAGCCAAAGGCCAACACTTCTGTTACTGTATGATTCACACTCTCACGCATTGGCGGCTTCGATCAAATTTATGAATGTATTTTTAATTTGCACTTTTTTATTCGCAAAAATGTTACGCAATATTTTCAAGAAACATTACAACTGATGTATTGTAGGAATTCCAATGGCAACACACAGTAAGCATTAAAATTTTCCGCAGACTTGCAAAAAAAGAGAAAGTCGTTAAACTGGATTTTGAAGGCAATAATAAACAGCTGTGGCCTGTGTGTTAATTGAAAATTTGGATTTTGAGTTCATGAATTGTGATGGCTGATGCATAAAGATCAAGTACCTACCGACTTTGATATAGATTTCTACCGTTGCGATTTTCAATGTACATATAGGTGGTGTTATGACCCAACTAACTAATTAATATTTTTATGCTTGTTACTCACTATAAAGTTGGTTATAGGCTATGGCATCATAAAATGATCTTGACATCATGACACATCCAATAGTAATTGTACAGTGCTACCTTATAAACAGTGACTCATAAACACGAACCTGCGAAATACTCAGTAGACACCTGTTTGAAATTCATTACGGATTCGCTTTTCGCTTAATGTGCGTCTTTTCATTTTGCAGTCAAGTGAAGCGAATGATGTAATGCGTGTGTGTTTGGCTTCTTAAATCCGATCATTGGCTGCGTTTACACTTTACAGTAATTCATGACAAATGTTGAACAATATGGTTGTTCAATTTATTTTAATTAACGGCGTGTAGGTACGAGTATATGCCTTTTAAGTTTTCCGTTCATTTCGATCAACCAAATGGAACGGAAGACGGTTTGCATCCAAATACGTTGTGCAAAACAATGAAGAAGAAAATGAAAATTATATTCCGTTAGACCTTGCAGTAAAATCCGATTGTGCGATACAACTACATATAAACATATGCACATTGTGTACATCCCCATAAAAGTCATAAAAGGTTTATGCGCGGGAGTTATGGCGGTCGGTTAAAGTCGTCAATTATGTTAAATTAAAAAAATTTAACTCAAATGCGGGTTCATTTCACAATCAACTTTCGATAATAACTATAGTTATTGTAGCTAATTCAAGTTAAATTGACCTTTAAAATGGTGACTTATATTCAAATTTACCCACCACAATGACATCATTTTGAAAGCTGTATTTAGAATTAAATAACTTGGTGCAAAATATGTTTATTAGACGTTGGACGGTATTTTCTTTCAATGGCAAATTTGAGATGAAAAATTTGACCGGAACACAACATGAAAAAAACCGAACAATTACTTTAGCTCACACGCAACGTCTTGTTTGGCAATCCCTGGACAATGGACAGTAGGGATCCACACGTCCAGGCCCTTTCAAAAATATCGTGCTGAAGTAAGACACATGAGCAAGAAACCTTTACGCATGAACTCGCATGACTTGGAGCCAGACCTTGGCATGGCGCATGAAAGTGGCTTTAGGGTGTGAGAGACTTTGTAGTGTTGGCGACCTCGCGACTATAAAAATTGCAAATGTCATATTGCCCCTCATTGCCACTAAGGGAATATATTTAAAACACGTCACACGATTAAGCTGTTGGTTATGAGAGTGATAATGAAACGACGCTCTCCTGCATCTGCTAATTAAAATCTATTAAAATATCATAAACTCAATCAATTAAAATTGAGATTTGTGATAAAGCGACCAATTAATAATGTTATTTTATCTCTGCTAATGTTCTTGATTGCATGCGCATGTACAACTTCTGAAATGTGTCATATTTTGAAATGGCAAAAAAATATTCAGATTTTTTTAATGCACTGCACCAAAACAAAAAGCTTTGAATTAAATTGTTCTCGTAAGCAAAGCTTTTAAGAAATCCTTTAAGACGCGGTCTTCAATTAAAAAAACAACAATCGTAATATATTTTCTAATCACCAACGCAATAAAAATAAAACATAAGCTGACGTGTTGAAAGTCTTTCCACTTAAAAACAATTAACTCTTCAACCCATGTTCGTTGAAACATAATACCACTGCTAAATACCTTCAGTTCTGAACCGTAAACTCCCAACGACTTTGCGTTTAATTTCATCGGTACAAATTACTGAACCGAACTTGAGCCGTTCACATAATGAACTCGTCTCTCATGTTCAGTCACACAAGACAGGAAAAACAACGGCTAAAAAGCTGCATAAACATATAAAACAGCAAGCTCAATTTAAGGGTTGAGAACTGAAAGCGGATTATATTGCCGGTAAGCGTGAAAAGGAAAATGCCAACTGACATATGTATGCATACAAGAAAACATATTTTGCCTCATGTCTAAAATTGAATGTTCCGCATATGAAATGGAGGAAAGGCCATCAAAAAATCGATTTAGTACGTTCGACAGCAGAAGATTGAAACCGACTTGAGATCGACTTCCAATTTTGTATCCGGCAAAATAAAAAATTCATATGTCAGAGTATAGGCTACTTTCGATCCGGCAGATAACTATTAAACTAAGTTTAAAATAGAGATGATTTCCGACCATACCACAAGGAAAAATAAAACTCTTTCCCCAGCAATACAAAAATGTCGATAAACTATAAATTTGTTGAATATGTCAACAGCTGAAAGATGTATACGTTATTTCGACTACTCGACTACACATAGTTTTATGTATTTGGTATAATATGTTGAATGTTGGGTCCACTGGGAAAAGGTGGCTTCACCCCCATTTATATTTTTGTTTATGATTGTCGTATTGAAGTGGGATGAGCAGAAAATTCAGCTCGATGAACCACAAACACGAACTCTTGCCTCTTGTGCGAATGAATTGTGTACGCAATGTGCAGATAGAAAAGGGGTTGGATACAACCCATTGAGCACAGATGACGTGCGACAAACACGCATCCGTTGGCTTTCCGGTCAATATTGAATAAATAGATCTGTTTACAAGATATTGTGATCGTGTCTTTGTTTGAAATACCAAAGTTTGATTTGATTTAATACTAAAATGCGTTCTACGGTTTAAAAATACGCAGACGAACAACAATTAATATTTCAAGAAATGCCTTTATAAAGTAGTCTGAAGAAATAAAACTCCCACCGAAAAAAAAGGGTTTGTGATTCATGAATCATGAACGACATGCCACATTTGCTTTTAGCGCATTAATGCCGCCCTCGACATTATGAAAAATAAATGACTTCACACGCTAAAACCGTTCCTTCATATGAAGGAACACACACTGCATGATATGACTTATCTCAGAAGGAAAAAAGGTGCGCTAAGGTTTTTAGGCAATTTATTTTAGGGGCACGTTCGGCTTGGCCATATATTTTACGTCTGCATGTTGTTTAATGTATCAGAAATGGGTGAGCCTATGTAAAGCTAGTCTACAGAGGGTTGCTGCAGTTTACGAGCACATAATATGTGTATGTACAAGAATTTTATCCAGTCTTGAGCTTTTTAGTGCACCATAAGTGCCCAAATAGAGTGATACGAGTTTTATTTATTAAAATGTAAATTGTTTTATTTGAAAATAAATAGAATATGTTTCTAAATACAATTAAGCAATTTGTTAAACATTATATTTAAACATTAGCATATTTTTTGTGCATTCACATACATTTATCAATGAAAAATATTGTTTTAGAAAACAAATAGCAGCAATATAGCTGAAAGCATATTTTGATTTGTATACAACAAACTTTCAGGACTTAAATATTTCCAGCTTTAATCATATCTGAAGTCTAGAATCTTTTGTAGGTTTATTATAATACAATTAATATTGACAGAATATTTATTAAAAATGCATGCATACTATGAATATGGGTTAAATAGCATAGGAATATTGCCATCATTGCACGATCAAATAAAATTTCGTTGACTTATGTTTGTTTTGTATGGCTAATAATTTGTTCTAAGAAGTCCGTTTCTTCATAACAAATTTAAACTAAAATATTGATAGCAAGACGTTAAAATCGAGTTAATTTTGGTTATAAGTTTGAAAGAGTTATGCCTTATTTTTTTAAGTCCCTAACTCCATAAATTCATCATCAAATAGTTTCAATGCAAATAGTTTCAATGCAAATAGTTTCAATGAAAATAGTTTCGACTGTTAGCAGTCGATACGTTTCAAGAAAATAAAATCGACTTCTAATTTGCATAACACTTTTTTAAATTATGACAACTTACTAAAGAATTCAATATTAAATTTTAATTAAGTCAATTTTTTATTTAAATGAGAACACACCACAGAGCACTGGCATAACAAAATTAAAATAATAATTGTGATCACCGCGCCGCGACGTCAACCACGTCTCTTAATGACATCAGTCTTATGAACTAATTAATTAAAATGCAAACGCTTTAAAACCAGCCAGTCATTTGCCCACAAAGCCAGAAAGTGTTGGTTCTCCATTCCGAGCAGTCGCAATTCGCAAGTGAAAAATTCATCCATAATGTGCTTTTGTTCTTATATTGTGAAAAAAATCGCAAATTGGTTTAAAGGATGTTCAAGAGAAAGGTTGGTTCGCCTATACCCATTGTAAATATTTTGAATGTAGATATTTTTGTGCAAACAATTAAATAATTAAAAAAGAATAATTGAATGCAAAAAAGCATATTAACTTTAATAATAAAAATCATAAGGTACCTATAACTAAACAATACAAGTTGGCACAGTTTAAACGCTCTTGCTCTGTTCCTCGTGAAGAATCCGCTTTAATCGTTTGGTATGGTTTGTCAAATTGGACGATACCATTGCATGGGCCTTATTCCGAAACAGTTCTATCAACTGCTTCAACTGAAATACATAAAATTTTGCAAATTAATGTAGTGTTGAAAAATGATAAAAAATAATATGTATACCGTCAATTCATCTTGTGGTTGGGCCATTTTGGCAAATGCACATTGTGGTGCATGTTTGCGGTGTTCTGACCATGGATCGTCTTTCTCCTCCCAACCGTCAAGTGTTTTGCCGCACAAAAAACAGGCCGCTGAGTCACTCTCAGCCTCGGAACCACACCAATAAAATCCGGCTTTTGCCATCTGAATACAATCAAATACAATTTATAAATGACGTGAATTAAAATTTGTTTAATTTCTTTTTTTTAGCTTACTGCTGATTTATTGCAAGTAGCATCGTCCCCAAAAGGCCAAAATTTGAAGCTTTCTATGCGGCTTTCCTCGAATATGTACAAATCACGAAATTGTTCCATTTTCATGTCGATCACTTTTATTATCATTACGGAATTTGTATTTGAATTAATTTTCAATTTTAATTGAAATAATAATTAATATACTCTGATTTAACTTGACAACGCCAAAGTGAACACAAAATTGAATTGACAGATGCGACCGTTTGAGAACTGCATTAATTGTAAGCCGGTTGCAATTGCTGCGAAGTTGGCAACAATTTTTATATCAGATTTTTTAGTTTATGGGGATGGGATTTTTCCATAATGGAAATTGACATAATTTTGCCAGTATACAATTTGACTGTTACAACTTAAAAGACTTTATTTCAATAAATATTTTGTATTATGTATTTATAAACTTGGTCTTGACAATAAAAATTTTATTTTTTGTTACAGCAACGATATGGAGGACTACAAGTTTCTATTCAAAGTAGTGTTAGTGGGGAATGCGGGTGTCGGCAAGACCTGCCTAGTGCGAAGATTCACTCAAGGACTTTTTCCACCGGGCCAAGGCGCTACAATTGGTGTGGACTTTATGATCAAAACGGTTGAAGTTGATGGAGAAAAAATAAAGGTAAAATTTTAAATTTTATTTTCAATATTTATGTTAAATTACATAAACAAAATACAGCTCCAAATTTGGGATACGGCTGGTCAGGAGCGGTTCCGATCAATAACGCAGAGCTACTATCGATCAGCTCACGCATTGATTCTGGTTTATGACATCAGCTGCCAACCTACATTCGATTGTCTTCCAGATTGGCTACGTGAAATTCAGGAGTATGCAAATTCGAAAGTGCTTAAAATTTTAGTAGGTGAGAATATCAAAGTTTTGGTTATTTTCAATGTTTTCGTGGAATTATTTTTAGCCTAAACATTGTAATATTAATACGGGATAAATCTAAAACTTAAACGTTTAAAATTAAAAATGTTAAGGTAACAAAACTGATCGGGATGATCGTGAAATTCCAACCGCAATCGGAGAGGAGTTTGCCAAACAGCATGGAATGTATTTCCTGGAAACATCCGCCAAAGAAGCCGACAATGTTGAGAGACTCTTTTATGAGATTGCAGCCGAACTTATTGAGGTTGGTTACAAAATAAACTTATTTCTACCACACTTATTAAAACAATTGTAATTCAATTACAGCAAGCACGTACAAAAGAAGTTCCGCGAAGTGAAACGGGTGGCATAACTAATTTGACTAACAAATCCAACTATTTTAGTCAATCGAATTGCTGCGCCAATTTCACAAACACTTAATAAAAATATGTGCGAGTATGTGCATTTTCACCACTATACTCATTTTGTAGAATTCATAGGATAATTCTTTTTTAAACGAATAATAGTTTTAAGAAAAATGTGATTTTATTATAAAGTAATTTACAAGTCTAATGATACACCTAATATGTATGTGTATATTTTAACCAAATTGTGCATAATGTAGAATAATTATATTTCAATTTAATATCAATTGACACGCGGTTGCAATTTGAATGCAATTTTACTGTTATATATATGTACGAGTATATTTTATAAAATTCACATAATTTACCTAAGTTGTTAATTTAAAATTGCTTGTTAACATTGTTAGTTTTTAAGTTGTTGAACACTTGTACATTTTTCATTTAATTGTGGACAATTATTATTATGAAAAAATGGGTCATTTTCTATATGAGGTAAATTGTTAATTATGTAAATCATATCTTGTAAACAAATTACATTTTTTTTGTCTATTAACAAAATTTCTTCAAATTATTTATTTCACAAAATAACATAACATCAAAGTATGCATTTATTAGTAAAAAAAGATGACACGCAATAAATGGAACTTAAAATATTACGACTTAATTTTGAGCTGTTTTTTTATTATACTACTTTGTAACTAATTTTTATTTTTTATTATTGCTCTTTAAAAATGATAATTACAAATGATTTCACCAATCATTATTAAATCAAATTAATAATTAGTAAAACGATGGAGCTTTTTAAATAGAATGTTTGTTACCCAGTGTGTTAATTATTTTAATTAAGTCTATGAGTAAAATCAATTTTATTCGCTAGTTTAAAAAACACAATATTTTTAAAAGCCGAGTTCTAGTCAATTGACTTGCATGACGTGTGTACTTGTATGTATAATGAATATCAGTCAGTCATGTATTTAAAAAATATATATTAAAGCATTTGCATGCTGTTTCAAATTCATGCTTAATGTTTGTTTACATTTTTGTAAAAATGTAAACGATCAATAATACTGGTATAATTAAATAAACAAAATTAAAAATAATGTGGATTAAATCCGCAATAGTATGAAAAGAAATTTAAAATAATTTTTGTAATAAACTGAAATTATAATTTGTGACAATATCGTTATTGACTAAACACGAAATGAATTTTTTTTTTAATTTTCTACCATTTTTCTACTATTATCATTTGCATATTTTAACTAATATATTCTTCCAAATTATGTTATTTATTTTTTACGAACTTTAATAATTTAAAATAATTTCACAAAAAAAAACTAACGAATAAGTGTTATTCAAATTTATACTCTCACCCACTAATATTACAGCCTTAATAAAGACGTTACAATTTACATACTTTCCGGTTAAGTGGTTCAAATAAATGACCAAAATTACCTTTTTCAGCCAAATTTAAAACGGTTACATCAAATTAAAATGCACTATACTCGTATATTTAATTACCAATTGACGGAACTAAAACAATTAATGTTTTAAAAAAATGCATGCACTTCTCGTATGTACGACTAACTGATACAACTATATTAAGCATGAAATAAAAACAAAAAATACTCATGTAAGAATTTATATGTAAACAAAAACCAAATAGTAATAAATGGAACGACGGAAAGTCGCAAATTAAATGTTTGATCTAATGCTATTCTAACACAATAATATCATCAAGTTTGGGCGGCTTCGGATGCTTTGCTTGCTGTGAACTTGCTTGATTCATTTTTTGACGCTCTGCCAATTTTTGCTGCAAAGTCTTTGTAGGTCTGAATCAAAAATCGTTTATTAGTCAACTGAAAATATTAACAATCAACAATTACAAAACATTTACCCTGATGTACTTTGCACAGGTGGAGTATGACTCTTATGTGGAAACATTACAGATGATAGTGGGGATTTACTAGGTGAGTGTGCTGGGGGAGCTGGAGAGTTCACATTTGGCATCGTAAACATATTCATATCAGGCAATGCAAATGGTGGCGGCAATTGGCCCTTAGCATTTTGTTTCTGCTGAAACTGTGGTGGTTGCTGTTGCAATTGTTTTAGGGATTTAACACTTAAGCCTGATCCTTTAGGAGCTCTGGGTTGTTTGATTTTTGGAGCCTTCGCTGGTTTGGATAATTCAGGAGGAATAAGTTGTGAGCCCAATTGTTGCAAGAAATTTGCGTTGTTTGAATTCTTTAGAAAATCAGCATATGTATTAAGTAACATCATCTGTTGGTAATCGCCATGATATGGATTTGCTAAATTTGTTAGCGCTCCAGAATTAAGAACGCCTGATGAAGCTATCTGACTAAGCAAAGCATTTTGTGTTAAATTGGCGGGAATTCCGGTACCTGTACCGCGAGAATAGGGATGCGTTTGCAGTTGTTGTTTCTTCTTTTGCTTCTCAGTGTAACGTGGTCGTTCTGGTTGTGCAACGCTTTGTTTTTGACGCTGATTGCCACCTGTTGATTTTGTCGCAAATTGCCTAGGGCTGCTGCTACTAGGAGTTACAGTTAAATGCTTTGGGAAATCTGGTAGATTGAGGTTAGCATGATCGATGGACTTAGATTTCACACTTGTCACTGATATTTCCGGCATATCATGAAACATATTCGCTGAGATGCCCGGTAAATCTATTTTGTGTGACACTGGTTTGACGGTGGTTGCACTTGGCAGTGAATGAACATTGTGTCCACGTTGGTTTTCTAAAATTATTGATGTGTAATTTGACTTCTGATTATCTCTAGAAGATGCATTAGACTTAGGAGAAGATGTTGCCGTAGGTGTTATGGTCAATTGGTTTGAACCACTAAGGCTTATTGTAGTTGAAGTCTTTTTGTTGCTGGAACTTGATGGCGAGGTAGTGGCTGATTTTATCAAATGGTTTATGTCAAATTGAGGTAATTTTGGAGTCGCAGATGGGACTGGAGATTTTGTAGCTGCCTTGGGAGGTGGACACAATTGGGATTGTAATAATTTAAGATATTCTCCATAAAAAGTTTTCAATCCAGGATCGTTAAAAGAATTGGCGGATTGATTTGTTGCTGCACCATAGATACCAGCCATTAATGGATCCAATGAACCCAAAAACGGATTGTTAAAAGCAGCTGGTAGAGATGTGGGATAAGCGGTGTTTGAGCTTTTACTGCCTGGGGGTCGGCCCCGTGGACGTGGTTGTCCAGGCAAACTAGAAGGAGTAGTTACTTGAGGTGCTGACGCTAAAGGCGTCGTTGCTGCTGTGGTTGCTAATACTGGCACTGGAGTAATAGGCGACATTGCCGCAGGAGTAATAGGTGGTGTCGACGGCTAATTTGGTATTGAAGTTTATTAGATTAATGTTTGTTATTAAGTCGACAATTATAAATTTATTTACCGTAATTGGAGTAGGTAATGGAGGTGGCATTTTCCCAACTGTCCCCGCAAGTATGGCATCCTGTAAATTACCACTAGAATGAGGCATGAATTGACCCCTTTCCAACTGTCTTCTTTTGGAAATCTCATGTTGGGCAAATTTGTTTGCTACATCAATTAAGTTAGTGTTTTCTGGAATCGTGGAAACTTTTGGTTGAATGTATATTTTGTATGCATCAACAAGCAATGACTGGAAGAGAATTTCTTTGGACTGTAGTTGTCTGCAACATCTCTTCTGCGTTTTAAAGATTTCAATAATAACATTGACCATTTCCACATCATCCCGTTTATCAGTACCATGCTGTTTTAGTAAATTCCGGAACACCTGAACGCAGAATGAAATGGCTTGCTGTTGTAAGTCTTTTCTCTCTGATTCTTTGATGTAATATCTAATGGAAAAAAACATAAAAAATTAAACAAAACAAAAAAATTTAAAATATTTAGAATATTTTACTGGTCATTCGTGGGTGGCTGAATGAGATGAGATGCAAGTTCAAATAAAGTCTTATGATCAGAACTCATTCGAAGCACTTCCATGAGAATAACAACTGATTTAGTGATGTGTGCTGAGAAACTACCAGGTCTGTCCAATTCCTGCGACGGACTTTTCCATATGTCTGCAAAGAAATTATTTGCTTTTCGATCCAGGAAAAGTCCACGAATTTGATTGCCCAATACAGTAGTGTATGTCCCTAACAAAAGTTGTTTGGCCTTCTCTAAATTTCTATGTTTTTCGGGACCATGGATGTAAAAGTTGCACAACCGGTAAATGGATTTAAAGTGCTCTGGAAATCTGGTGACACATTCTTCAAGATTTTTAACACACTGCTGATATAAAGCATCTAAAGTACTCTCACTGATGGGTTCATCTTGATTTGCTCGTGCCTTTGTTAAAAAAAAAATTGCATTAGTTTAAAGAAACAACTTTTTTTAATTTCAACATTACTTTTTCGCTGTCATCTTCAGTTGAAGAAGAATCAGAATCAGAACTGGACGAATCGGAGTCAGAACTTGAACTAACAGATGTTGAATCCGATGTTCCAGTAGTAGTCGTAGTGGTTGTCGTGGTGGTAGCAGTGCTTTCCTATAAAAAAAATAATTTTGAGAATTACAGCACATGAAACAAACATTTTAAAACACACAAAATACCTGAGAACCTCTTCTGGAAGGACTTCCCGGTTTACTACTAGTGGGTGTTTCATTTGCTGGATTCACAGCCGGTGTACTTGGTCTACTTAGTTTATTAACATTTAATTCAGCAGAAGGTTTTACTTCGTTTGGCGTCTTCACATTTGTCATTAGAACTGCCTCAGCATTCGAAACAATATCTGTCTTTATCTGAGGTTGATCTTCAACACTCTTGGTTTCTTCAATATTCTTTGTATCATCCATTTTCATTTGTTTACTGTTATTATTCGCAAAACTCTCATCATTCTGAGAAACTTTCCGTTTCAATGCATTCACGCTGTTGTCTGTAAAAATATAGATATCTCAATATTGGAAAAAATAAACATAAATCAAAAACATACCATCCAATTTGGCACGATTCAATGCGAAAGCGCTGCCAGACAAATCTTTTAACGTTCGGCTAAAGAGTTTTCCAATCGCACGACTCACAACTTTATGCTGCTCCAAATACTTTATTATAACTGTATTAATCCTGTAGAAAATTTCCATCGCTTCAATTGACAAATTTTGTGGCTTCGCGTGACTGATTTTGATGGGATAAGTAGCTCCATTTTCAAACAGAAAATTAGCTGCTTTCAAATAGTAATCAATCGTTACTTTGGGTGGATCTTTGCGTTTTTCAGCAACTTTTCCAATCATGTACTGATGCAACCACTTTTCATCTTCATCAGCTGGATTTTCGTTGACTGTTACTTTATGTACCGTCGTAAAGCAATTAAATGAAATATTGAGAAATTGTTCTTTATGCTCTTCCAGAAAAGAAAATCTTTCCATAGACAATGTATCGCTCGATTGCTTGAGACTTCGAGAGCAAAATGAATGCATTGTGTAGGCAAATGTGCCGTATTCAATCCAAATATAATCTGGACTCGGCTCAATTAGTGTCCATTGTTCGAAACACCGCAATGGTTCTTTACTCAACTCAACGAATTCATTAATGCTGAAAATATAAAAGATACTTATTTAGATTGTTGTTATGTTGTCAATTTCAGAAATCTTACTTCAAAACAGATCCAGAATTAAGTTTCAAATCAAGATTATCGACTTTTGACAATGCAAGGCCAGCCCAAGACTGATGTCGTGTAGGTTTTACTGCTAAATCTAACAGAAACAGACTACTAGCTTTTGAAAATTCACGCTTCTTAAAGTAGAAACAAGCAAGCAAATAGTAAATGCATGAAATTTGAACCGGCAGAATATCACTCTCTTCAGGCGTTGTTTCCGATTTGCCACATATAAAATCGCGGATGCCTTGTGTCAACTTATCTTCTTGGAATGTGCCAGGTATCAATTTCAGCATTCTCTGCATAAGTTGTTCAATTTCAACGGAAACATTGCTGGAACCGAAGTCAGACAAATCATCAGGACGATACATGTCGAACAATTGAATGGCACGATCCCAAGTGAGTTCAACGTTTACTGCATTATGCTCTTCTATATGACGAGTGCGTCTATGACGCTTTGCAGGATATCCGTACAAACAATATGTTGCCTAAAATAAAATAGAAATACAAATAATTACCAAAAGTAATTAAAAATATAAAATGAAAACCAACCTGTTCCAAATATTCAACAATAACCTCTCTAAAAGGTTCCAGCATTGGAGAACGTAACTGAGTGGCAGTAATATCTAACACAAAGTGGAGAAATTCACCATTGTCTTTAGTGCAACAATCGCGTCTCCCCAAAAAGTCATGCGCCACAAAAAACAACATCATTGAATTGGCAATTGTTTCATCATCGTCACCCGAGTCAGAGGCGTTTTCAGATGGCTGCTTACGAATCATCACACTCATTTGATCTTCATCTCTCAATAGCACTTGATGCAAAATTGAAACTGGATTCTTGACATTTAGCAAATGTGGTTGGGTTGATTTTTCACTTGTCGTGTCCATTTGATTGCTTAAAATCTTTGCAAGACTTTGTATTAGACGGGCAACATATTTTCCCAAAACGTTTACTAAAAATAAAATATTTTAAAAATAAATTGCAATATTATTTTAATAAATTGACTTACAAATTGTAGATGTTTCCAATTCAATTAATGACGAAATGTAGGTCAGAATAAAGTTGACGGTTTTCGCCCAGTCCTGTTGTCGTATAACCCAAGATGAAGAGTTGATGAAGTTGTCAACGGCATAATTAAGGCACCTTTCTGCCCAGATGAAACATTCCTAAATTCAAAACAATTCAAAATTGCTTTTCCTTGTAATAAATTAAATCAACTTACATCATATTTTTCGAGGCTATAAAGGGCTTCCAGTAAAACTTCAAATTGTGTTTGAATCTTTAGAACGGCAGTGTCTCCAATTTTAATTTCTGTTGCATTAATAAGGCTGTCTTTAAGAATAACCACTAGTTCTTCAAACTTTCCATCAGCATACAGATTTTTAACATTGTTTAAACTTATTGTTCTGTTAAAAAAATAAAAGTTTAAATTAAATAATAAATACAAGAAAATAATTTATATGATTTGTGTTTAAAAACTAACCTCTCAAAGTTGATTCGCAAATTCTGTACAATTGGCAGTGACATAATATTGTTATGTCTCAAGTTTGTAATTTCTAACCTATAATCTTTGCCTTCGTCTTCAATTAACCCTTCAAGACTATAAAGACAATTAACCGCCCGCTCCAAATCCCATTCATATTGTGCAAGGCAATATTGTAACCAATAAATGCGCTTTTCGAGTTTCCGATATTCTTCATCATTATCCGCAAGTTCTCCGAAACCAGATTGAAAGAGCAAATGATTGTAAAGTACAACCCAATTGGACTCCGAATCACTTTAATTAAATTAGTGTCAATTAAATTATGTTTTACATAATAAAAAAATTGTATTATACTTCTTTGTTGTTTTTTTGGCAGTTTTAAACCATTTATCCAATGACTGCTCCAAATAAAAAAGGGTACTGCGAAAGATTCCCTGAAAATCTGCAACATCTAATAAATTCCATGTGCACAAATCATAATGATTCAACTGAAATTCATAAATTTGCAAAAACATTTCTCGCAACTCCTTTGGAATCGACGTTTCCCAATATTTTGAAATATATTGAGGCCACTTGAATGTCAGCTCAATAATATCAAAGTTTTTGTCTTTCAACGAACTGATAAAATGATTAAAATCTACTTCTGATGCTTTTTGAAATTCCTCACACGTAATGTCATCGTTTTTTGGGCTGTCTACAATCTTGGTAGCTAACGCATCATCCCGGTCGTCTGTTTTATCAGCAATAAACGGCGATTCATTTTCAAAGCTTTCTCTACAAATGAAATGTTACAAATTATTTTAACAACTTTAAATACATAAAATACATACTCAAAATATTTGCCAAGAACTCGTCGCAGAAATGCTCCAATCGTTGAGTCGCGCTCCTTGCAAGTTTCACTGTCGGATTTCTTTTTGCTATATCGTTTACTTTTATGCCAACCCCATTGTTCAAGAAACCTTAAATCACTGCCTCGACGCCTTGAGCGCTTCACCTTACCTTCCTCACTCTTCGAATTACCTTCACTATCTTCAGCACTCTGTTCAGCCGATGTTTGCTGATAAGGCTCAGTGCTGGGAGCAACAAAGTTAACATTTCCATTTTTTCCATCATCAGTCTCCCTCTCTTTATCAACATCCATTTTGTCGTCTGAATCAGAATCGAATTGCTTTGAATCATTGTCATCTTTCGCCTCTAAATCAGACACTTTATTATTTTCCGATTTGCATAGGATTTCATCGAAATCAAATCCATAACTTAATGCGCCAGCGTCATTAGTATTATATAAATCGATAATCATTTTGCCGAATGAGCTCCAGGTAAGTTCCTTTAGTTGATGTTTTTCTATATCGGGCCGCTTTAATCGTTCTATTACGTAGGGCTCAGATTTCGGGAAAACGCTGGGACGCCCCTCATGCCACTCTCTCATTTTGGCTTCTTCTTTAAATTTTATTTTCCAATGACTAAAAAAGTTTAAATATTAGATATGGGCTCTTCTTTTTAACATCAGTTTCAGTCATTAAAACATTGTAAAACCAACCATTCAATGTACTCCAAAGCCGATTTAAACCGATTCCGAATTTCCAAGATGACATCAAGCCCTCTTTCATACTTTGCATCTTTTGTGTACCAATCTAAAGCCCATCCATATGCTTGGTTTATATCGTGACGCATACACAAAATCTTAAGTATGCCATCACCAGAGGGCCAATGATTGGGACTCCTTTTGAGGCACTTTTGAAATGCCTCGTGTGCAATGTCCAGCTGTTTCATACCTAGAGCCAACTGCCCCAACTTATTCATTGTGTAAACATCGGTGTCGTCTAAATCGAAAGCTTTTAAAAGAAATTCCAATGCCACCATTTGATCGCCCTTCTCTTCATATATAAATCCTAAATTCTTGAAACAATTGTATTTCACGTAAAACAGTTTGTTATCCTTCGTATCAGGGTCGACCTATAACGATAATAAATTAATTTCAACTTGAACAACTATAAATTGCATTAGTTAAGACCTCAGCTAAAACTTGAGTTTCAAGCAGCTCAGTGAAAAGGAATTTAGCACTGTCAAGATCTTCATCTTTTTTAAATTCCAATGCTCTCATGTATTCTGAAACTGCAATGGTTTCCTGCAAGGGATTTCAAAAAATAATAGAGGTTATGTTTTGATTTGGTTCCAGGGGATAAAATGTGTCTACAACCTCTGCCTCCTTTGTAACTTGAATTTCAGAACCATCACTGCTATTGCTGTCCACATCCTCGTTAAGCGCTAATATTTTCGACATTCTTATGCCGGCAGTACACTTTTGTAATAAATAAAATCACTTAAAAATTCATCACATTCGGCGGCAGAGTAAAGCCTACACACATAGCGTTCACACTTCACATCAATAAACAATTTCACAGATCATGATATCACAATTCGCGGTCAATAACATATGAATGCAGCTGACAAGTGACAGACGAATCATTCGCATTGGCTCTTGTAATTGCGCCAGAGTGCAACTTAATGTGACGACATCGTATATTTTGGCAAATTTAAATACTCTCAAATACAAGGTGGTTTAAATGTTTTTACGTGTTTTTTAACGTAATATGCATAATATTTTGGGTATGGAAATTTATAATAGAGTATAAAAAAAGAAACAAATTTAAAAGATTGATCGGGTTTATTATTATATGATTTGACAGTTTTAGTTAAAATGTTCCAATTTAGGAAACATTTTTCTAGTAAATTTTTGTTGATTTTCGTCGATATTTTTTTTATCGTCCAAAACTTTTTCATAAAACTTAAATGTAGTTTTGTATTATTTTTTAAATAAATTGTACACTACTGTTAGCAATAATACAAAATTACATTAGCCCTGCTCATGTAGCAAGTACATCAATGAATATTCAGTTGAATATTAATAAAATTAATTAATATAATTACAATCGTGAGCGACAACAACAATTTTGATTAAATAATTTTTGTTTTTTGACAGTTTGTTTAAAAACAAAATTTATTTAATAGAACCCATAAAAGTTTTTTTTTCCCCCAGAAGGAGACATTTTAAATATCAATCTTGTTTAAAATTGAATTAATTTTACTTATTTAAATGAGTATTTGCTAAATTTGTTTTGTACCATATTACAATTATGAATATAAAAAATTATCAAATTATCAAAATTAGCATGCCCTAGTGCGGCTAGGCCCTAGGGCAATATATTATTTATTTTTTTATTATTTTTTTTTCATTTTTAGAATTATTTTATGAAAATGATTTCTTTCGTGAACACTGCTTCTGTATAGTATCATCGGAAAAATCGAATTCTAAAGCGAGTATTGACAGCTCAAAGCAATATATGTCATATATATATTTGTCAAATATATAAAAAAAAAGTAATCGCCTGATATGTTGAATATTCCTCTCGATTGTTAACATTGCAACTTGCAAATTACAATACAAAGAATGCTAAAAAAATTTAAACTGATATCTATTAAAATGAATATAAAATTGTTCAATTATGTGAACATAACTTTATGAAAGTGACAATGAAATATAAACATTTTGTGCAATATTCTGTAAAGAAGGTGTTTAAAAATTGAAAAAGTGGCTTCGTCAAATGGCGACGCCATTTTGGTTCAAAAAATTGAAAAGTCTGATGTAAAAACACCAGCGATTCTTAAAATTAGGATACAGATGATCATACTCAAACAACAGGCCAAAAAAATTGCTGTGCGTTGATTTAAAATACCGTGTGAAAAATTGATGATTTTAGAACAAATAAAAAAGAATAAACGGTTTTATCAAATCGTATAATCTTATATGAAATTCCAAAATTTTATATGACAATGACATACATATTTCGTTAATAGTTAACAGTGAAATTTTTTTCAAGAAACTTTACACATGTAAAATGATTTATAAAAATTCAATACATGCACGTCCTTAAGTAGAGATAGCCGAAACCGATACTGCCATATATTTGAAACTCCCGAACCCCATCGCACACAACAATGGCAAACAAATCTTCCACAGCATCCTCAGAGGGATTCACTGGTAAGCTAAAAATAGATTCTCTAATAAATTAAATGCTCTAACAACGGCGCTTTAGGTTCAGAGCCACACCGAAGAAACTTTAATTTAATTTCAAACTGTTTTTTCATCTGCTCAAATTAAGCAGCTCCAGAAAAATACTGTAAGAGACCATCACTGGACAGTGAAAACGAGAAAAAAGCTCCCAGTCGTATGAAAATGGAACCCAAAAACCAGAATATGGTCTCTAATTTGCCGCTAGTTTTCGCTGGTGGTTACCCAACCGCATTGTTTAAAATGACGGAAGAAAATCTCCAAAAATTTATACCATTTATGGTACAATGTTCATTAGGTCAGCCACCCGTAGTCGGTAGTTCTCTAGTGAACCGACATGAACCGGAATGGTGGCCAGAAACTATTCCGTATGTCATTCCATTGCGGAAACCTGAAAATCACAGAGGTGTAAGTTAATATGATATACCACATGCTTGATGAATTAAGTAGGAATTACAAACTTAGATCAATGTCGGCAGCCACTAGAATAAATAATTTATGCTAATTTTCTATAAATTTTTCAGAAAAAAAAATCGGAAAGTGCCTAAGTTCACTACGAATTTGCATATTTTGAAATATTTTTTTTTTCACGAAGTTTCACCTACACTGATGCAAAACAAATGTTTCACATATACATACATAAATACCTTAACACACACATCTTTACATTTTTTACTGTATTATATAAAATGTACCGCGAAAAAATCACGTTTCATAAAAAAAATTAAATTCCAAAAGTACTCGTAATCAATTTCTTGATGTTGAAGTAAATGATTTATTTTTAAATTCTAAAACAAGCCGTGAGTAGCGCGAAAAACCGCGGTTCGTGAAAAAATGTATCAATTTTAAAACCTATTGTACTTAATCGATTTCTCCATATTTAAATTTCAAAAATCGGGATGCGAAAAACTACTCACAAGTAAACGTTATCTCTAAAAATACGTAAAACTTGCGTTAAATGTCATCCGTTTAGGTTCTTAAAATAATGGTCATTCAAAGATCAGTTTGTAATTCCAACCCTAAGATTTATCCGTATGAATAAAATTAACAACACTTCGATTTTTACCGACTGTTAGATTTGGAGGGATTCTTTAATGAGTATTGTGGTTACTTGTTATACATTCCACAAATGTATGTTCCTGTTGAAATTCTGTGAGAAGCTGTCCAAGTACAAACCGGCTCGAATGAGGTTTATTAACAATTACAACTCAACTACCTCTTTGTTTGATAGGACCAATAATAAACTTCTTGTCACGTTTCGCAATGAAAACATGGTAATATAAATGATTATGTACACATTATAGTTATGCACTACATCTTACATTTTGTATTGTATGTAACAGCTGTACGACCAAAATACCGCGACAAATCACAAAAAGACCCTCTTAAAACGATCGCATACTTCGATCAGTAAGTACGATCAACAAATGGTGGAGCCTGCAGTCTTCGACATTTATCTTTGTGACAACTGTGAGGCTGAGCTGTACTCTTTTGATGCTTATACGGTAAGTTAATGCGAATTGAATGATTTTTTTTTCAAGTAAAAACTTAGGTTCATAAAGTTGCTAGTTTTCATTTTATATAAGGCGAACACTTTTCATAAAAATAATGATTGCGCACTCTGAAGTTTCAAACTGGTTTTTACTGCGCATGTACGTCACGCGATCCTTTTAGCTTTCTTGAAGTGTATCGTTTGTTTTATAATCACACAACACCACCTATTATTCTTGGTATCGCGTGACATGAGAAAAAAGAAAAATCAAACATGCGCAATGCGTAATTTGTATTATTCTATTATTCTTGCTGCGCGCCCACAAATTTGTTTTGATCTGTAATATGGATTTAAAATGAAATTTTGTTTAATTTTATATAATTGCAAAATTTTACTAGGTTGTTATTCTGGTTTATAAAATTTCAAAATTGCTACTTAGTATGTATCGAGAATGGCCCTTAGAGACAGAATTATGTAGGAAATGCTCAAAACATAATATAAGTACATGGTACAATTCCATGCAGAGTACAAAGGATAAAAACTAGAAGAAAATTTAATGTGTGAAAGGGACAGTAATATGAAAATGCAGCCCGTGCATTATAGCAACTTCGAGAATTTCGAGAATATGCTATTAAAAGTATTGCATTTACATTATAGCAAAACCTCAACATTTCAATTGACAGACGCAAGATCGATAATATAATGAATATATATATTTCTAAAAACTCCCGCTCATCCTCATCACTTTTCGAGTTTGCCATTAAAAACATTGGTAAAATAGTTTATAATTCTCTTATTATTTTATTCCATTAGTAAATAATTTTTCAACGCGCAAATCAATTTAAATTTAATAATTTCTTTGAAGAATGGTGATCTATATATGTACATTAAAGTTTTTGCTTAAATTCAAGCAGATATTGCAAAAATGCAATAGTTTCAATACTGATTCTAATGAAAATGCTCTGCATGTCAGATACACATATATAAATTCGATAATTTTTGACAATTGTTTATGGTTTAAGAAATCCCGTGTAAATATTTGAAAACATTATACCTCTTATAACCTTAACACAAACAGAAAACAATTAATTAATACAGTGAATTCATTCACTCATGCAACTTGCAAATTGATAAAAGAAAATAAATACATTCGGTAACAATAATAAAATAACATTAATTTGTTTTATTAATTTCAATGTTTTGATTTTCTAAAAATTTTGCTATAAATATAAATATCTACCATAAAAATGACAGTTCAACTCATCGTTTAAGAAGTTTTATATAAATTAAAATTTTTTTCTTTAAACTCCCTCATACAAAAACCACATAAGTCTATCTCTTTCGCACGAAATTTTCTACAATTACAAACGCATGCATGGAATCACGAAACGATTTAAGGAATAGAGCCCTAATTTAGAAAATTATCACTATTGAACTGATGTTTAAAATGCGCAATGGTAAATGGGACGGACACCAGTGTCATTGTGTATATCAATAGGATAATATTTAATCTACGAGTAATGAGTGTGTAATTCAGTAAAATTATACTTCAAAACAAACTATTATATCATTTTTGAAAGGGCTCATAATTTTGTTTGGATATTGAGGGTATCGAGATTACCTTAAAATTCAATTTGCGGGACTGAAAAGTCATGCGTCTCTTGAACAAAAGAGGTGAAATGTTTTTTCCGTCATATCTCGGTTTCTATTCAGAACTGTGAAGGCAACTGTTGTTTCAAAGACCAAGATTCACAGAATTCGTTTTCAAAGATTGCTCTAAAAACGTACAGGGAAATATTTGTTAAATGCAAATTCTTAGCTCTTAAAATAAAAAAATATTTCTATATGCCCTTGGGGTCGTATATAAATTAAAAAACTTGTGAGTTTTGTTTTGATAAATTTGAAAAGGTTATGTTACAGACATTTGTTTCATTACATACTTACATAAAACGACATAATGTAGGAATGCATGGAACATAATGTCAGGCTGCAATTCTTTTGTGAGTTTCTGCAATCCTACATAATTATGGTATGGTATAATGTAAGTCCTACGTTTTAAAATTGCGGCATATTTTCCTCTCTTTCTATCACATGTTGTTTTACAGTTTTCTCTTGCAATTTTATCGGTAAACTTTTGCCAGAACCTACCGACATTCATGCAAATCTCCTGAGTTATCAGCGCAGTTGAAAATGTTGTTCTGTCCTACTCTGGCTTTACTAAATTTCGAATGTTTTCTGTCTCGGTTGTATAATCTGCATTGTTTATTGTCAAATAGTAGTCTGTGTGTCAACTGTCAACGCTATTTTAAGGAGATGATGTTACTATGGTATATAGTATATAATATATATACGTTGTACAACTGTCACGTGTCACTTTCAATTTGGAAGAACTTGGCTCGTTTTTTTCGTCATATAGACTACATTTCTCTCATTTTGCACAAACCTTGATAATAAACAATAATATAACACAATAAATAAAAATAAACGTAGAAATTAGAATACGATTGACGCCGTACGCGACTGCGGAGTTCATAATTTTGTTTCTAAAACTTTTTGTTGTGCTGGTTGTTATTTAATAGTGTTTTGATTTTATTTGACAGTTTACAGCAACAATAGTTTTAATGGTACGTACATCACACATTTTGCATCTAAATTAAAATATAATTAAGCTTTGCACTATTATTGTGTTTTTTGACACATTTTTTTTATGCGTAGAAACTATATGTTTTCAATGGAAAATGACATGTTTCATTAGTCATATATCATATTACAAAACATTACAATTGACCGACACAAGATACATTATTACCACCGACTATCATAGAGAAGGGTTATTATAGATGTTTGCTGCGAGGGAAGATTACAGTTCACAACACGTATAAGATCGAAACTTTCAATAGTTCATAACAGTGTGATTTAAAAGTCCTTTATGAAAAAAGAAAGTCATTTTAAATAGGCTTCTTACGGTGGCGAACGCAGGTCGCGCAAAAGAGATAGAAAAAACCACATACGAAATTTACTAAAGAGAGAATAGAGCGGAACTATTTTTTTTCAGCTGCGTTTGTCATGTGCAACCATAAAGAGGGGAAATTTTTTTATCTGCACCCATAAAATGTCATGTAGTCTTTACACGGGAGCATCTGCAGACGAACTAATCTCATTAAAAGTATCAATTTTGGACAAAACTCATAAATTTCAAGGTCATATTTTTCATATCTTTTTTAAAATGTAGTTAAGCAACAGTATATAAATTCACACTCACTCTCTCTGAGATGTAGGTTATTTTGATTTTTATTATACTTACGCAAAATTGGAATAATTTCACATTGTGATAATATCTGAATTACAGTTGCCAATATTTGAATTGCAATTGCAAATCTGAATTATAATTTAAAAATCTGAAATACACTTGATAATACATGAATTAAAATTGGAAAAGATATAGAAGTGGGGAATGTGGCTTTCTTTTTCGCAGGCCCAAACTTTAAAGCCAAGCACTACATCAAGTCATCTAAATACACCTTAAAGTGTCATATAATTATCCAAGTTTCTAGTTCATTTTGTTACCAAAATGCCAAAAAGTTGTTGATATGTTCATTACCCCTCGAAGAGCAAAACCAATATTACATAAAGGAACGCAGCGCTGTATGTATGGAAATACATGAAAACGAAAACAATAGAAAACGCAAACTAAAAAAAAGTAGCGGACTAGTTTGATTTTACAACACTTAATTGAAAAAAAAACAGACAGCAACTAAATAATTTAAACATAAAATGTCACTCAAACGCAGAAATTTAGTTCCTGCGATGTTGCGTTTTTTGAATCCTGCGTTCATGTTATGTTGATTCTGCTCGAGGCATAATGTTACATATGAAAGTAAATATAAACCGCAAAAAGAAATTTAAATAATAAACTTTTAAATAATATAAAAAAACTTAGCCCGTTATTAAAAAGTTTAATAAAAATTGCAATGTGAGTTTTTACACTCCTACTTATAACGTACTATTGTGTAGTGGATTTGCAAATCTGGTCGTAGTATATAGTGTTCACCTGGTGTAGATCGTAATAGATCTACTATAAAGTCAGGTTTATAAAGCCATAATGTTCGGATTGGTTTAAAAATGTAGTCGATATTAAAAGAGAAAGTATGTAAAACACTTATGATAGAACGAGAGGTAAAATCGTACATGCTAATACCAGTATTATAGCATGCGGGGAAATGTTGGAAATAACATTGCCTTATCCATAATGTTGGGATTTGGTTAAGCATTGCAAAAGCCTTGCTTTGATTTGGACACAGAAATTAAATTGATTGCGTATACGCACGCATGATCGGAACTCCAGAATAATAGAATAATACAGATTACGGACTGCGCATGTTTCCTTTTTTCTTTTTTTCTGACGTCACGCGATACCAAGAATAGTAGGTTGTACTCTGTGATTATAAAACCAACGACACACTTCAACAATGCAAAAAGTATCGTGCGACGTACATGCGCAACAAAAACCAGTTTAAAACTTCGGAGTGCGCAATCTTTTTTTCTATTATTCTTGATCGAAACTATTGCTAAATATATAGTATGTACATACAAAATGTGGGTTTGCCACGTGATATCAATAACGAATATACATGAGTAGTGGGGAATAATTTATACAAATTGTAAAGTTTGCTATCAGCTCACTCTTTACGATTAATTATTCTGGATTTCTTTTTTGTTTTCGGCTCGATTTTAATCCTATATTGTTTCGATTTTGGGCCATCGGGATTAAGAGAGTCGACATTTTTCTTTGTCGGGATATTTTCCAATCGATATTTGAATTTTGACTATCGAGATTGAGACTTTGCGTGACGGTATTTCGATGGTTTTAGATTTTTAAAACTAATGTAAAAAATAAATTGATTATAGGTCTCAATGAACTTTTTAAATGCCACCAAAATAATTTACAGCAATTTCAATATTGTGAAATACTAACGCTTTCTTTTTCTTTAATTCTTATTTTAGGATCACGAGCGGTATTGCAATTCGACAAACGATACAGATGAAATTGTTATAAGTGACTCTGACGATGAAGATGTCTCAGATACAACAAAGCAAGCTTCATTTCTTCACAATTTTTGCCTCAATAGACGAGACGAACTTCCTCAAAACCCTTCGCCAAAGAAAGTCCCACCGCAAAGTTTACAGGTGCCATCGCACAATGTTCGCAAACAACCTCGTCGCGCCCGTGGAGTTAACTTAGGTCGCTGCCAAGCTATACCGATATCGTCACCAGCTGGGCAAGTGTTAATAAAGACTGGACAATTCAATGTCACAAACGAATATATCATGGAACGTCTTGAACGATGCGAACGCTTTTGTGCGGCATCGTCGATATCTAACTGCAAAACAACAGATTGGCCGAAATTTATGGTAAAGCCACGTTCAACCCCAAATGTTAGTGTCACTTTTAAAAAATATCAAGCAGTACCTTGCATCCGAAAGCGATCTCAAATAATGTCAAAACGGACCATTGGTCGACATAATCCTCAACAAATTATTTTAAATGATATTTTAATGAAAGCCATGAAGCCTTGCCGTGTTTATCTGAAGCGTTTTACTGATAAAGAATACGAAAAAGCTCTTGAGTCTGATCGGGAGAGTAAACAAAGCAATTCTCCAATAGTTTTTGAGGATATTGTGGATTTGTGCTCATCAGATGATGAAGACCCTTTATCGCCTTTTGATCCGGTTGATTCTGCCTTTGATTCAGGTTCCCCCAGCAATGCGGAATCTTGTGCTGAAGATTCATTGTTTTCGGCGAATGTACAAAATCAACGGCAGCCACTGCAGTATGTTGTTTCAAAGCACATTCCAGTTAAGAGCGACACACTAACGGTAACTCCTAATGGAATGTTGCACCGGCATATAGACAAACAAAATCAGGAAAATGAAGTACGTTTGATAAACAGAAGCTCGACTAATTTAGCATTTCCATCAAAAGTACCAGCAATTTGTGTTAAGTTCAGCTATGTTGATCTAACGTAATTATTTAGTTTGTCATTAATATTGTTATACCTATTTAATCATTATTTATGATACACACATACATATTACGTGCATATTTATGCTTCATATAATTTCATTATTTCCTTACTTTTGTAAATTGCAATCACAAGAAAAGGAGTTAGTATAAAGGATTTTAAAATGCACATGTTGAATTTAAAATTTTAATTAGGATTTTACATTTACATTTGACATTACTATTATTAGTTAATGAATACTGTTTAATTATTTTTAATTTTTTTTACGGAACATAAATTATGTTAATTACAAATCATCATCGTTAATGGAAACCAAATTACTAAAATGATAATCAAATATTATCACAATGAATTGAATTTGTATTATTGTTATTGTTGTCATCTTTGCCAAAAGCAGGGGAAAAAATTACAATGTTACTTTAAATATCCTTGAAATTTCGTTAAGTATTTGCGGTCTGAAATCACACACCTTTTAATTTAAACCATTGATAAATTTGTGGTTTAAAATCACCATAAAAATTTAATATTTTATGGGTTTTCATGATGTGTAGTATTTTTGTTTTTTTAATGTATCAAGTGTTTAGATATGTGTGTAGATATCTGTATTTGATTTTCTACCGTTTGAGGCTGCGAAAATGAGCTTTAAATTTAGAAAAATTAAGTAATCAACAAAAAAAAATCGTCCAACTTCACAAGCAGTTCAAAATTTCAGCGGTTTATATTTTAAAATTACGGGATTTGACATACAATGTTTTTTTTAATACATAATATCAGAAAATACATATGTATCATGTGCACTATGCATCATTAAAGTAAAATAAAAATAAACAGTGAATTTAAACTTTATTTTAAAAGCTTAATTATTTTTTATTCTCAACTGGTCAAACTATTTTTATTTAAAAAAAAATTATATCTAACATTTTTTCAAAAGCGGTTCTAACAATTCTGATTTTTTCATCGCAATTAAAGATAAACTTTAACGTAGAGCATAGTTTATTAAAACTGGTCGTAACATTATTATCATAATGTATAACCCATTGAAATTTTGTTTATTGAAAAATACAATTTCAAGTGGTTTAAACATTTTAAGTAGAGTGATCGTGATCGGTTTGTATTTTGTGAAATCATAAATCTTCACTCTTCTTACCTAACTAATCCGCCACACAATACAAGCATTACTTTATTATTCAGGACAATGCGAGAATCTCTCGATCAAAAGCTATTAATTCGTAAATACCAATTGAATTAACAAGAAAAGAATTCATCAGAGTTTAAAAACAAAAAAATTAAATCAAAATAACGATTTAATTAAGGAATAAAATATATTTCATGAAAACCCTCACATTTTGAATTAAGTTGTGTAGAAAAAAGTGTAATTTAGTACCTAGTAATAATAATTTTTCAAAAACGTTGTTAAACTACTCAGTACTGAAGATCAATTATCTTGGAATTAAATTAATTCTAATTTCCCATTACTCTGCATATTTACTAAGATTAATTGTTGATTAAGAATTTTTACAGAAATACAAACTTGCAAAATATACGAGTGAAAATGTAAAAGATCGATAATTGGTGTGACTTGTACTTATAATGTATAATAAAATACTGTACATTTTTGAATGAATTTTGAATTACTATTTTTTAAAAGAAATAATGATGTTTTTTAAATTTTTTTTTTTGTAGTGTACAAATTTTAGTTTAAGAATATATACAAGGAACTGAGTAGGGGTTGATAGTGAACACATTCTCAGACCGAATTTATGAACGCCATTTTGAATCCGCTTACAAATTTCCTTAACCTTATTATTTGTAACCTATACGGCTCCCGAGTAACGAGTCCCGTCAATACACCAGCTCCTAATAAACTCGTAAACATTCATTTTCTGGTCAAGATCAGAAAATCAGAATCAATAAAAGATTTAATCCTTCAATATTTTAATATGAAAAGTTGCAAATCCTAATTTTTTTCCCTAATACCCTAATGCCACCCTAATCTAATACCCATGCACATTGAAACGATATCCCTAAAATAAACTTTTTAATTTTAAAACAAAACATCATTAAGTTATTGTAAATATAAAATATAGTTTTATTTCAACTTCTTAATCTTCTTATTATCTCAAAAAAAGGCAATCAAAAATGTTGTGATGTTTTTCTCATCTATAAAATTGGTGTTGACCCCACCCCATCTGTGAGTGTGGTGGCTGTTGTTGTTGTGATTGAACATAATTTCCTGCAGGGGGCTGTGAGCCATAGCCACCTGAATGTTGTGGAATATTGTGTTGTTCATATTGTCGAGAATTCTAAAATCATATTGCAATTGTGGTTCATTTTCAATGAACAAACATAAGGAAAACTATTTTGGGGTATTTGGGTGTTGTGTGTGTCTCACCTGATATATGGGCATATTTTGATTGTAAGGTGGCGCAAAAAATGCGGAAGTAGTTGGTACACCGTTTGGAGTGGATGTACGCACACCAGACGTCATGGACATTTGCATATGGCCAGCACTGCTGCCACCCATTGATGACATGGTAGATTGTTGAGACATGGGAGGGAAATTTTGTGTCTGCGAGACATATGTGGGTGGTGGATTGTAGTAATCGGAAGTGTGCTGATTTAATGATGATGGTGGCAACGGCGGTGGTGGTGGTGGCTGCTGTTGGCCAACCATACCCACAATGGATGAGATTTGTATTGACTCTTGACTTGGAATATGGGTCTGATTTAATCGAGCAATCGCCGCTTGAATTGACATCGATGTGGATGTTGTGGATGGTGCCGACAACGACGATGACGAAGCTTGTGATGAGGAGAATGATTGATTTGCGCTACGCAGTCCTTGTCGGGTCAGGGTATGCGGTTCAGGAAGAGACTATAATTCAAATTTGAAGCATTTATTTTCAGATACGCGATAATATCCAACGGAATATAATTTCAATGTTATTTTGTTGTTTGTTTTTATTTTGTGGTTTGATTTTTGGCTTTTAAATAAATGGGTAAACCTTTCGTGGTTGTGGTTGAGTGATAGTCTGCTTTAAGTCGGTCATTAGTTTGGGTTGCACTTCGGGAGCAGTAACCACCACATGCCGGTGATTGATGTGCGCCTGCAAATCACGTTGCGACAGATAGGTTCGTTGACAACCAGTGTTACCGTAGCGACTGCCACCGTGGGTGCACATGAAAACTGTCCCCAAACCAGATTGTTCAACGCGCAGAACTTTTTCTTTGCATCGGGGACACGATTTTAGCGGCTCAGAACGTCCACACTTCAGACAGAAGACATGCTTGCATGGAATCATGCGACCATATATCAAAATAGGCTTCAAACATTGATCACAACAATGTATCATAGGATTTAAAACTTTTTCACCAATCAATGAGACCTTATGATCCCATTTTAGATGCACCATAGGCTTTGGTGGACCACGTTGAATTGTCGTAAATGTGGGTGCTTCCAATTGGGAGATATCAGCTTCCATATCAACTAAAATAAAAATTTTAATTTCATTGAGTTTATTTATTTTTTAAACTTTTTGGTAATTTAATTTCTTACTTGTGGGAGCGGAAATTTCAATATTCTCCTTTTCAGTTTCTTCTACAGTTTCTTCAACAGATGGTGGAGATGGTTCAGGTGGAGGGGGTGCAACCACAACTTCCTCCATTGGTTCAGGCTCTTCTGGTACATCGGGGGTGCTCTCATCATCAGATTCAATTATACGCGTTGCTTTGCGTCCACGACCTCTGCCACGGCCCCTGCCGCGACCACGACCCCGCCCACGGGCACCTTTTCCACGGCCTTTGCCTCTTAATGCCGCATCGTCGGAATCCATTGCTTAAGTTTTCTTAATGTTTGCAGAAACTTTATCTCATTTTTGTAATCACATACACCTGATTAGTAACTTAAGACTATAATATTTATTATTGTTGCGTGATTTAATAATATTCTAAAGCGGCATTTTTTAATTATTATTAAAATCGTTTCCGAAAATAATTATTGACTGCCTCTAAATGACAGCTAGTTGATAATGCAGTTGACAACGCTGATTTCCAAATGATGCGCTCGCCATTGTAACACCGGTACTGGGTGTTTAAAAAAAAATTAAATTGTTTTTATAAACAAAATTCATTAACATGTCCCTATATTTTGGCGCCAAATTTAAATTGAAATAAATAATATGCACATGGATGTATTAATTTCAAAAATTAAAAGAATTTCCACTAACTGAATATTTACTAAACTAGACAATACCTATAAGCTAGTGGCAACCCCTAATAATAAAGGTAGCCAGCTATAACCCACTGCAATTGAAAGTGCTTAAACTACACTTCGACGTAAGGCATTAAACATGTGCAAGTGTTGCAGGTAAGAAATGCAATTCTGTCTACTGATTGACTTTACTGTCTAGTCGCATCACACTTAACGATGTCTATAGGAACTGAGGCTTGTTTCATAATGAGGCTCTGAACCATTTGTAAATAAAATTATTTTTTAATTACTAATTTATAAATAAAATTAAAACAATGATTTTATTAAGTTTTTCCATTTATTTATAAATAAACTATTCTTGTTTTTATTGATTTTAATCATTTTTTTTTGTTACAAGGTAATTAAAAGTAAATAAAAAAAGAAGAAAGAGTCTCACATTTCTGTTTACAAAAATTGTATGAATAAATTATACAAGTTGTAAACATTTAATTGATTACGATGAATGAAAATTATATATTACTCTTCTTGTCAGACAATTTACAATTATATAATTTAAATGTGACAGCGAAGTTTGTTGCCAAATTGTCTCATGATGATATCTTAATAAGAAATGCATCCCCTGAAATCTCCTTCTTGAAAACGTCTCCTCTCCCCCAGCATGCCTCTCAACTAAGTCATTCAGGTACACACAATTGTTACCAAAATCACTTAGAAGAGTAACGTACTCATGCCACCCATTTCCGACTGTTCTTTCACAAATATCTCAAAGTATTGATAAATAATTGTGACGGCGAGTAGGATACCCGTACCCGAGCCAATCGCACCGAGGAAATCTGCCAACACGGAGAGTGCGCCAATACAGAGACCTCCGAATGCAGCTGCCGTTGGAATGTAACGGTTCAACTCGTGAATCATTGAGTTCTCACGATGGCCACGCATCACCATGTGTTGTTCTTTCAGTTGCTTGGCAACCTAATGAAGATAAATGAATGTTAACAATTTTTAATGCTCCAAATTAGTCCTTAACAAATTAAAACTTACATCCTTGGCAGAGCTTCCGGACACATCAATCCAAGTCTTTGAGAAGAAGGCGCATGAGCCCAACATAAAGACAATGTAGAGAAGGGCGTGAATTGGATCTGTCAGAATGTGTCCAACACTTTCAGGTGGTGATAAATAGTAACATAAACCACCTATAGGATATGATCGAGCCGGACCACCGCCGCCTACATCTGCCCAAGTGCCAAGTAAGTTAACTAAGAAGTTTCCATGGAATTTTACGGCCAACATCTAACATAATTAAGTTATAAAAAAAGGTTTAAAAATCCTTTTATTTCGTTTTGTTAAAATTTCAAAAATTACCTGTGAAATGACGTAAAGATTGGAAACGAGTGCAGACTGCAGAATGATTGGTATATTGGAAGTGTAGAACAATTTGATGGGATAGCTGCTGTATTGTCCACGATAACGTGCTGATTTGATTGGCAAATCGACACGGAATCCTTGGAAGTATATGACGACAGCGAAAACCAATACGGTGGCCAACAAATTCATGAGATTTGGCAAGTTCTGACGGTAGAAAGCTTCACGCAAAGCACGCACCTTATCTTGACGTGTGGCCAACAGATGGAACAAAGCAATGACGGCGCCCTCAAATTCTGTGCCACGTCCAGTGTTTACGGTGGCCGGTGAGAATGCCTTCCACACAATTGTCTCGCAAATGTTTGTTGCAATGAAAAGTGAAATTCCACTACCCAATCCGTATCCCTTTTGCAACAACTCATCCAACAACAAAACAATCAAACCAGCGACAAACAACTGAATAATAATCAGCAGACAGACACCAGCGCCAATTTCTGCGGGATCACCGTACATGCCAGTCATAACGTAAACTATCGCTTGACCCACCGTGATGACCATGCCAAAGAGTTTTTGTGCACCGTTAAATAGCGCACGATCCTTAGGCGTATCACCGACTTCGATTATTTTTGCACCGGCCAGCAGCTGCATGATGAGCCCGGATGTGACAATGGGAGAGATACCCAATTCCATGAGGGTGCCTCTGTTGGAAGCCAAAATGACACGAATCCAATAGAAGGGATCGGCTGAGTCGGAGCTCATGATGCCAAACAGTGGGATTTGGCAACATACCAGGAAGATGAACAATGTGATGGCTGTCCATAGAACTTTCTCTCTGAATTGAATCTAAAGATATTCAATAAATTGCGATGTTAAAACAGCGTCACTTTCAAATGCACTTTTCATTGATAAAATTTATATTTTACAGCTCAATTGTAAATATGTGGGACAAATAAATAAGTAGTGCAAATCGCAAACATAAAATTATGTCTTGTTGGAACCTTGTTGTTATCATCGGGCAACACAAAATGGTACGCGTGTGTAATTTTTTCGTTTTCTTTTTTCTTACTGACAAATATTTTAAGCCGCAAAATAAATAATTTTATCGTAGAAATGATGAATAATAAGTTTTATAAATTTAAAAATAATTAAAACACATTTAGGATAGTTAAAATGGCGAACTTTCTAAAGATGTTAAAAAAAACCTTTGACGTCACCAATATTTCGGCGGTTTCTTTTGAAGTAATTTTATTCTTTTAAGATGCGTTTATTTTAAGGTCATTTATTTCTGGATAAGGGGAATGCGGGCTCAGTTAAGATAAGCACTTTAAAAGGGTCTTAGGAGATGCTTTAATTAGGGTACAAAAATAACTCACCTTGCGCTCGGGTTTCGCAATTTCTGGCAGAATACTGCAGAAAGGCTTTATCACTTCGAGAAATTTGACTGAAACAATTAAAATATATTTAGTAATTGGAACTCATATATTCGAAGAGAATGCAACAAAAATTTTTTTGGGCCATTCAACAATGGGGTGCATATTCTTGTATACGTAAGCAATTGCGGTCTCTACACGCACTCAACAAGAGACCAAATCACAGTCAAGAAAATGTAATTTCCACAAAATGTACGTTAAATTTCTAAAAAACTCTAAATGCATTTCATAATAAACACAATTTACTTACTTCCCATAGTGAATATGTTAAATAAAACACTAAAATTGATTGATAATTTTCACTCTAATTGTACGCGGATCAGATTTTTCACTTCGCAGGCGAACGACACAACTTTTCACATTGAATTGAGCCAACAATCGTACTGTAAACTCTAGGCGACCAGCCAACCAGCCAATTCAATTCAATTCTAGCAGTTTGTGAAAGTTGGCGGTGATGGCAGCACTTGACGACACGTAGAAATTTGGTGGTCACGTGACTGTGTTGTTGGAGGCAATTCTGAGAATGTGTGTACACGTGTACTGTGTGGAGATGGGCGATTGCAATTGTGTGGGCAAGTTTGTGACATTTGTTGGGTCTGAAATGTCATCAAGTCGTGGCAGTCATTTTTTATAAATTTCATTTTAATGTGAGAAAGCATAGTTAAAATATCATTGTTTGAGTATTTTTAAATTATATTTCTCAATTTAAAAGTATTTTCATGCATATTAAAGCAATTTTTTAATTAATTATTGCAGTTGGCTGCATACTTTTAACGAAAATGTTAGCAGTCTGCATTGCCATTTCAGTGTGGTGAATTTGGTAAGTTCACAATAATTGAAGGAGCGGCAAATTTATTTTTTTTTAAATTTAATTATAAACAATAAATTTAAAATAATTTTATGGAAAATGTAAATAAGTTTAATGTTTTTTTAACATTTAATCGAAATATATTTCAAAAAGCTTTTTAAATATACATTTAAGTAACACCACAATAATAAAAATACATTTATAATTAATACAATAAATTTAAATATTTAACCTACGTTTTTATCCAATTAAATTTCAAACATTAGCTATATAATTTCAGCATCACCATTTTTAATACATTTAGCAAAACAACATTAACATTTGATTGAAGCTTTCCTGAAAATCCAACTGTCCAAGCATGCGTGCATTATATTTTCGGCTTCAGTTTATTTGTTACCATTATCAGAGTATCCATAATTGCCTCCATGTTGCCATCTAAGCTGGTTGTATTATTTTGCACTGTTAAATCCCAACTGGAATATGTATCCAGATCGCATTCTGATTGTACATCATCAACACCCTCTTTAAACACCCATCCACGATGTTGGCGCGTCTCTTCCGAGGCTTCAATTCGAATAAGCAACATGTTTTCACGCTGGAACTGCTCGGTAAAGTATTTGATGTCACTTTGTCGTCGAATGTCGCTTACAATAACAATGCTTTTTGTAGCTAAAATCAATAAATGTTTGTAATGGATGAATGTACGAATTCTTTATTGAATTTATTGAATAAATTTAAGATTATTTTATACAAAAATACCCACATTGCTTAATGGCAACATCACAGAAAAATCCATAATTCTCCTTACGCACTGAATCACTCCACTCAATCATATCCTGACGGTATTTTTCTTTGTATGGTCCATCACTGAGCAGTTTTTCCAAGTCCAGCTGCTTTAAAGTTGCCCATTCCGATTTGATTGGCTCCGAGATGCGAATAATTTCAGCCTCCTCCCTACCAATTCTACAATTTGGAAGCACCGTGAAAAATCGATTATTTATGCAAATTTTGTTATTTCAAATGGGTGTAGGCTACCTCTCCAAAAGTTTGTCAGCAAAGAAATCCTTTCCCGATTTTCGTTTTCCACTTAAAAGTATCAAAAGTTTAATATTGTCCATTTTGCAAGAATGTCCCGCAAAATTAATGAAAATTACAAAAAGCTTGCAAAATTTTAGAGTGTTGTGCCCATTCGCGATGACTGATATTGTGGAATGTCAAACTGAACGAAAAAGAATTGCTAGAGCGCAATGAACACATTCTCAACAAAGCGTCGTCGAAAGGGTGTATTCATCAGTATTTTAGGCTGTAAATACACAAGTATACAACACACGCATACACGAAAATAGGTTAGGGTCATTGCCCAGGAAAGAGTATAAGACCTTGAACTTGTTAACTTTGCGTGATTTATGTAATAATGGATTTTTGTGCCCAAAATAGCCACTTTTGTAAAATGTTTTGAATAGCTGTGTAGGTCAGTATCGGTTATCATTTTTTAGTAAATCATCATCATCACGTACAACACGGTCTGTGTCTCTCCAGTAAATAGAATTTATAAAACAAGAATTTATGTTTCAGAAACAAAGGGATCGAAGTTATGTTGTCTTAGACTTAAAGAATCTTAAGATATGGTTTTGGAGACGATTATTAAAATATTTATCCAGAGTCTCTTCGTTATAAATGTCATTTGAAAACATTTAATATAGTAAAAAATAAAAGAAAACTTGTCACTTGAGAGTAAAACGTACTTAAAAAATATTTAATGAAGGCTTAAGAAAAAATGTCTTGACTTTGCACTTGGTTTTTCTGTGGAAAAGTTTAATGGTGATAAGAATCGAGTAATCTTATTTTTAATTAAGAGTGGGATCAGTTAAATGTGAGTCAAAGTAAGGGACTGTAATACGTTTTATTAAATAAAGCTATGTTGGTATTTGGTACTCACTTGTATACGCCTTTTTGCCTCAGGTTCCATTGCTCACTAGCATTGCGTTAAATATGTTAAAGTATACTTTAAAACAGCTAAATATTAAAGAATCTAAATGTAATTAAACACAACAAAATTAGTTAAGTATTTATATTTTAAATATATTTATCTGAAATTGCATAATTTTTTTCCACATACACTTTTCTGTCTTAATTCATTTCATTTTTAATTAACTCATCTTATAAAAAATATCAGTCGCTTATTTCTACATAGATTACATAAAATATAAATTGCATGTTTTCGCAACATTGCATGCAATTCATTTCTTTTGAATGTTTACGCTTTACTTCGAATAAAATAAAAATCACCACTTTATTTTAAAACAAACCGCATAGACCCACGGATTCCATCAAAATTCGTATCAATTTAAATATTAAGTTTCTTCATTCGATATAGCCAAAACAACACAATTATCTTCATTTAATATTTATATAATTTATAAGACTAGCATATTAACGGTATTGTATTGTATTGTAATATTTGTTTGGTTTATTATTTATTGTTGATTGAAGAATCGCGCACAACTTTTCTATCGTGTTATTGAAACAAATGGCAAGAGTAATGATTTATATAGACACCGTTTAAACCTTGAGCAACGATTAATAAAATACCGATTAATTCAATCAATTGGTGCAATAAACTGTAAATGCAAAAAACCGTCAGCATTAAGCGGAGATTAAATTTGTCAGTCAATTAATATTTTAAACCATTTGTGAATAAATTCTTGAATTATAAAATTGTAAGTCATCATAATTGGAAAGAACATTTATCGTAAAGGCCAAGACATTTGGAATTTACATGTAAATGGAAGAATAACAACAATAGGTACAAAGTTATCTTTAAATTGTTGTTTACAAATACAAAACAAAGAAAAATGCTAACAAAAACGTGTAAGAATAAACACAGTACACTTCAACGTTCAAAGGTCAATGATTTTCAATATATAGAACCAAAAAGTTTGTGTACATTATTCAACGGTATTGAGACACCATTAATGAATTGCGTCACATATATATTTTTGTGTAACTTTTAAGCAAATCAGAATAGTTTTAAATTAAAATGTAAGCAATTCATTTGCAAGATTGTCACAATCACAAACAAATACATTGTTACCACTTAACTTGATCTTATCTCGTTGTATTCTATTAGTTATCAATATTTTATAATTAAAAAATTAATTTCAATGTTAAAGTATTGATTTATTTGTTTATATTGATGTGTTTTACATCAATTAAAAATTAATTCGTTATTGAACAATTAAAGCCTTTCTTTGTTGTTGTTATTTATAATAATATTGTAAGTTACAGTAATACCAAAATAATTACTGTTTATTATTCGATAAGCAGAAAAATAGTTCAGCAATTAAAATTTATAAATAAATTTGGAAATGTAATTTTTATTGTTTAACCATTTGTAAGTAATTCACGCAACATTTGTCAAGTTTGTCTTTTTTTTCAAAAATTATTATTTTTATCTATTTATCAAATTTAAACACTTCTTTATGATTAAAGCTTTGTCTGAAAATAATTATTTTATTTAATAAAAAGCATTTATTTTGCTTTTAGGGATTGACAAATGTTACCAATTACTGGGCATTTAGGCTGTGAAATCGACTACTATCTATACATCTAATTACTCTTCACTATTTCATAGATTTGTACGTTAAAAATGGTTGTGCAGATGTAACAACAGAAACTATGGATCTTATTAAAATATCAGAACAGAGATACAACAAAATGTGTTATAATTCAAAACAGTAATAAATCAAAAAATATCGACAATTCCTATTAAAATGAATTGTGATTATTATTTTAAACACATTTCAATTCAATTCGTGACCTATGATTAAAACGCATTATTGTTTTTTTTTCATTAAAAAATTTGACACAACAAACAAATACCATAATTCTGTCCCTAATGATAATTCATTGCAATGCCATATTCTAAATTTTTCACGTATGTATCGTAATTGACATTACAAAAGTAACACATGAACTATATTCTAACTCTGGCTTAATAGTTATTTTAAAAAAAATGTACGTAAGACGCGTTTCTCAAGATAAATAATTTTAAATACAATTCAGGCTTGAAATTAAAAAAATATAACATAACAAGCCAAAATTAACTCAAATAACATATATTGCAACGTTTCGTAAAAAAATATCACACGATTGTTTTGTTTTGAACATCAAACGGCCACTATCATGTAATGTACTCATCAGATATGCTGCTATCATTGTCTTCCTGTACGGTTGTAATAATTTCCGCTCGACACATAGGACAGAACTGCAATTGCGACGAACAATTGATACAAAAACCTCTGCAAATGTAAAAACACAAATTAATATATGTTAATTGAATCAACAATTATTAGCATTCAAATACGCACTGGTGATTGCAGGGTTCTAATCGAATGGTAGCTTTCATGTCAAAGCACAAAGTGCAACTATCTTCACGTACACTCAATTTGCGTAATTGCTCAAGAAACAAGTGTCTAGGCAGCACAATCTATTTTTCATAAAAATATTCAAGTTTAATATTGGTTGGTTAATATATAGAAATTTGTAACAATACTTTGTCTTGGGCCTTCATCGAAGCATTTTCATTGAACATATTAAATGTACGATGTTTGGGTGGGAAACGAAAGGGTTCAGCGCCAAAATTAAATCGGCACTGTTGAAAGGACATGAATGAAGCCGCTGCAAAGAAGCCATTGCGTGCACTACCAAACACTTGCTTTAAAATGCCACCCTCAATTCCATCTAAGCTAAATATTACTTCGCTAGCATCCAAATCCAGGAGGCAACCAAGTACTGAGCCACCTTTCCACACTGGCAAATCGTGCGATATTGACTTAGCATTGTGCCAGATCAACTTTCGACAGCCATCAAATGCTATTGAATATTGATCGTCTCCGATTCCGTAACCCTCCTGTTTATCAAAAATGCATTAAAAAACAAGGATTAAATTCAAAACGATAAACCATAACTTACATGACTTAAAAAGTTGGAATCTTTTGTGGCCCATCCAATTTGCATTACACCAGGAGTAATTATTTGAACCTCATAGTACCAACATCCAGAATTCACTTGATACGTACAGCGTACACTTTCAAAGGAATACGCGTCACATCGTGCCTCTAAACCGTCGGGCGATATTTTCAGATACTCACTAACGTCTTTTGTATTTAACATCACGTTCACGTGATCCAAGTCAACAATCTCATACGAGTATTTGCGTCCATCGATTACAACTGTAAACACATTGATCAATTAATATGAATGTTATTCAATTTGAAGCATAACATCAATTGCTGCTGACAAGTGTCTGAAGGCACTATAGGTATAATTAAGAAAAATAAATTAATTGCTATTATTCTTACAGTAATTGTCGAGACACCAGCGGGCACAGAATCCAACTTGTCGTAGAACGTAATCGTTACTCTCAGTGTGTCGTTCCAGCCGCAGCAATGGATTCTCCGGGAACATTGCTAATTTTCGTTTGATCGTCGCCTTATTTTCGCTGGTTTGTGCGAATTTCTCAAGGGCAATTAACGAGAATAACATTACGTCTGAGTTAATGCCTTCGTCCTAAAATTTTATAATAAAAATTTAATAACTATTATTGTTAAATATATTTTAATGATTGTTTCTTTAAACCAATTTAACAAGCCGTTTCGAAATAAAAAAACTTCTCAAGTTTCCAAATTCACGACCACAAAAATCTTACCAAATTTCCCAATAAATATCCCAATGTTGTATCCGACAACACTGCAATACTGCTCGGTCCAGCCAATTTCTCAGCAAGACATCCAAGAATGACACACAAATTCCGCTCCCTTCTTGGCGTCCGTCTGAGTGAATGTGTTATCATATCAGCAACTTCCATTACGGAATCTTTTGTTGGCAGCGGACTATCATCCAGCAACAATGTGATAACACTTGGTCCCATTGGATGCTCTATCGGAACCACTCGCACCAGTGATTTTACTAACTGAATCCATCCTGATGGTCGGTCGGTAATGTCATGAAGCTGCACCATTGATGTTGGCGGTTCGGGTTCACTATAAAAATGAAAACATATTGAGTAGATACTCGTATCATTAAAATATGTGTGGCAAAAATACAATGAGTTTTAGGGCGCGCACTTACTTGTTAACGATCGTACCAATAACTTCCAGCGTTTCCTTTACCAAACGATCGACTGTTTCAGCGAGTGAACACTTGCGATCATTTCTAGTGCATGATCGTTGTCCTTCCACGGACAAATTGTTATCAGACTGATTCGTAATGTGATCCTGTGATAAGCTGTCGTCCGCTTTGTCTTTGCATAAACACACGCCCATAATAATTAAAATTCTCGCCCGCAATGCACTTAAACGCTGTTATCTGATGGGGCTGTTTTTAATCTTTGTGACGCATTCCACCACTGACTAATTCAATTCGCTGCGCGTAACTAATTTAATAATTGTAAAGTGCACAATTCAAAATAATATTCCGTTTCAATTTGTTGTTATTAATTTGTATTTAATTGCGATATGTGTGTGCGTACGATTTGTTGTTTTCTATTAATTCCACTTGTTTAAATTATTCAATTTGTTGCAATCTGCATCAAAGTGTGCACATATACAACAATGTATTCAATACCGCAAGGTCGTCAATTTTTATTTCTCAATTTCCTATTTCTGTCCTCTTTTAGGTGCTCATCTCACGCAAATTAATTAGCATTCACACCAAATGACACCACTGAATCTTCGACTGTGCGTTCCAAGGTCTGATTTGTAAAACACTGTGCGACTGCGATCCAACTTACTGTATCCGTATTCCGTATCCTACATGAGCAATCGACCACACGCGTATCTGGGCAAATATTCGATATATCGCATTTGCAATATATGTAAAAAAAACTGTGTAAATAGACGGGACTTGAGCGCCTAATCAGCACCATTCAAGGGAAATAAAACGCGATATCAAACACCAACACATATGTGCGTTTAGTTGCACTTTTTACGCGTATTCAATTAAAATTCAAGCTTCGCACCAAATTCTTTACTTTACGCACTTTTAACAGTTTTATTTATTTTTGTGTCGTCACTAATGTTGTATTTAACGATAAAAAAAAATTGTGCGGGTTCGACAAGAACATTTCTGTGCGCGCTAGATATTAAATTGTCACTTCAAATTGCAATTATGTTAATTTATATCAATGAAATGGAATTGTAATTTTTTAAAGATCAATTGCGGCGCTGAATAAAACAATTAATATATAATTCTTTGACGTCTCTAGATATATATATATATATATATATTTCAAAATTCCGACAGGGAGTCCTTATTTTGATCCCACTTTTATTTCGAAAAACGGTACAGTCTGTTATAACGATTATTGCTAATAATAATTTGATCGTTACAATACATTTCATCCTTAATAAGTCCTTAACGAGTTGTTGAAATTAATTAATTTAAATTTTTTTTCTACTAATTACTTATGGTTGCGAATTCGTCAAGCAGCTTAAGAATTTTTTTTATAAAATACCAAGTGGATTTTTTACCGTTATGCAAAACTTATTGATGTGTCCTTTATTTATCTGTATGTCGTATTTATTTATTATTTAAATTCATGTCACGTCGTGTACTATATCTGTGTAACAATTTCTCTCTTCTTGTGTATTTTATGTGTTTATTAATGAGATTATAGATACTTGCCCAAAATTGAATCCCAACACAATAATTATTCCCGACTACTAAAATTCGCTACAATTGAAAATCCCGATCACCTAACGAAAATTCCGAAAAATATGACACTCACTTCTTTTTATCTCGCTTTCTTTCATTTCGTTTATTTTTGTATGATAATATTTATAAATAATAATAATTTATGCTACAGATATCAACTTCATCGCTACTGATCTACCTTCTAAGTATTTATGTTTGTTTACATTCCTCAGAATGTCGAAAATATTTCCAACATTTTTGTTATTCAACAAAGAACTATATTGATGTTCATTGTGGTTCTAGAAGGTCAGTTGTTCATTAAAAAGAAGATCATTGCAATTTAGATATAACTTCCAGCCTATGGTGAAACAAAACTCATTTTTAACTTGCACACCATCGATGAAATCAAACGAATTTTCACAATGAATTTTTCTAGGTAAATTTTTCACATTCCAATTTAGATTTTAAAATAGTCCAGACAAACCATATTTTGCATGTCGGCAGTAAGACGCTGTATACGAGTACAGTTGCGAGTAAGTAATATTAGAGAACATTACATAAACAATCTGATGCCCGTGCGCAATTTTCTCAATTAATGTGGTTGTTGTAAACTGTTTTTTAAACGATTTGTTGAGTCAAATGTGAAATGCCTCGGAGAAATTCAGATTTTTTTTAAACCAATTGTAGGAAAATGCGATATTGAGAGTTCAATTAAATGTTTGAAAGCTTCGCATTGAAACTGCATAGGCAAAAGTGAAAAAGTTATAAAAACCCAAATTTTTTAAATTCCAATATTAGTTTGGGTTGAGGTTATTGGATGATAAGTCAATTGTGGATTACAGGTAAAATTAAAAAAATATTTTTTTGTGTTATGTGTACATAATTACATAAAAATTACTTGATACTGAAAATTTGATTTCGACAAAGAAATTTCATGTGGGATCTAACGTAAAAATAATGAAAAAGCAGATGGTTTCAAATTTAAAATAATAATAAGAGTATTAAGTGTCAAGACGTTATTGATAAGCGTTATCTGATCGGCATTTTTCCAATTTGATAACAATGAATTTCGCATTGTTCTTTGTGCATATTTTTAAATTTTAAGTTCCTCTTTTCTTGGAACATTTCTTGGTCATAATTTAGTAAGCGTGGCATTATTGTTTAGTTAAAGCTGTACGTAGGTGAGTTTATTTACTTTTTGATTGCATAACTGCAAAAAATTAAATGTATTTTTTATGTACAAAGTGTCATAAGTCCGGATGTGGCGACCCTTGGGCCATAAAGCATATTAGTGATAAATTCTTGAGACTTCCCAACCCATTCATAAAATTTCCACTAACATTTAAACGCATCGTAGGGATTAAGTATGTTGTATAAATAATGTGACGAATCATTTTACCTTGGCAAATTGTGACTTTATTTATTGATAACTTCCTTAAAATTGATAAGAATTCTTCGAGTGAGACGCAATCAGATATAAATTTAGAACAATTTTCATTTCGCAACTCAGTTACAATTTGACCCTCAGTTACACAACTTCAGTAATTTTAATAAACTTAAAGTTGAATTTTATTGTTTCTAAGACGTAGGTCCTAACTTATAAAATCATGTCAGACCAAAACAAAAGTACTGGGACCAAACCAGTGGAGGAGATCTTTACAAAGAAAGAGGTTTCTGAGTCGGCAGTAGTTAGGAGCAAAATCGAAACAAAATCTGTAAGAAAAATTAATTAAATTAGAAAATCAAATAAATTTTACAATTTGTGATTTTTAAATTGTTTAGATTGCTACAATGTTGAATGTGATTGACGCTCCAAAAACATGCCCACCAGGATTTGCATTGGACAAGAATGGCAAGTGCAGGGAAATCTGGTAAAGACCGAATTGCATAAGCAAACGAGTTTTAACCATTAATGGCGAGTGTAGAATGAACAAATTTAGTTATTAAGTTTTTTTTTAATTATTTATTTTTTTATACTTAACAATAAAATGCATATAATCAATACAACAGATTAATTGTTTTTATTTATTTGCATTAAAAGCAAACCATTAGTTTTGTAGGTCTATATTAAAGTCTCATTGAGTCTGAGTACTAAGTCCAGGACATTAAAACGATTTGAAATGAATTTAAATTTAAGATCCTTTTAGAAGTTTAAAGGTACTGGAATGATGTTTTCCAACTGTTACTAGAATGTAAGGATGATAAAAAACTATTAAGTTAAGTTAAAAATTAAATTTATCTAAATTTAAAATATATATCCTGATAACTGATAACTAATTTTGGAAATTCATGATGCTTTGGTGTAAAATCTGGCGGACTCGAGCAATAGATAGAAGTTGTATTTTTGAAACTCAATAGGAGTAGCCATGATTCCAGAACACAATTTTCTTAATTTAATTTAATAATGCTTTAATTGTAATAGAAGGTTTTAATTGAATATGGTAGTTATTATTTTGAATGTTATACATTGTAGCATTATTAATCCCTTGGAATATGGATCGTTTTTTAAAAAATATTTTAAAGATATTTTGAACAAGTCATTATTGTGTTTCTAATTACATTATTGACATTTCATTTATAAATTATGGGGCAAGGAAACTGAAGGAAGATTTAAACCCCGTAAATCAACATTTGGCATTATGTTGGAACAGTTTTTTTTTAAATTCATAGCGATTAACGAGTAGTTAACTTTATGGCAGATGAAATGGGAGAGTAAATTATATTTGCAAGGTATTTTAAAGCCATTGTTTAAACTTTCATAGCGACATCATAGTTTAAAGTTTCTTTGGTCAAATTTAAATTTAAATTCCTTTTTTTGAACACGACGTTTGATTATCATTTGAGTGCGTGGCCTTAACAATATTTAAATGTAAAAACAGTATTTAAAAATTAAATAATCAAGTTATTGATATTATCTGACCAACATTTTCAAATTGATTGAAAATATATATTTCTTTGCAGTTATTTTTGCATTTTTTCAAATTCCACCTTTCTTGGAACATTTCTTGGTCATAATTGCTTTAGATAAAGCTGTACCGTGTTGTGTTTATTTACTTTTGCAATGCATAACAGTGAAATTGCATTTTTCGCAAATACTCACGAAGCCCTCATAAATTCGTAAATTAAGACACATGCGGACCATAAAGCATAAATGATAAGTTCTTAAGACCACTGAAAATCCAAGTAATTCATTGAGTTTCCAAAGAAATCCAAACGCAATCATGCATCTTTGATATTGCTAGAGAGGTATTAAGTACGTCGTAAATTGTGTGATGAATCATTTGGGAAATTCTACCTTTTCATTTATTGATACCTTCCCAAAAATTGATAAGAAACGTTTTCTGATATATAATTTAAAAAAAATCCATTCACAATTTAGTTACAATTTGTCTCTCGGAAGTTTCACAACTCTAACAATTTTCCACAAATTTATAAAGTTTAGTATCGTTATTTTTGAAAAGAAGAGCTTAAAAAATCATGTCGGACCAAAACAAATGCAGTGAGACCAAAACAGTGGAGGAAATCAGTGCAGAGAAAGTGAAGCCTGATTCGGAAGCTGATACAAGTAGTTCGGAAACACAATCGGTGTGAAAAATATTTAACTTAAAACAACAATAAATCTTATAATTTGTGATTTTTTAAATATTTAGGTTGCTGAATCGAAAAATGTGATTGATGCTCCGAAAACGTGCCCATCTGGATTTGCATTGGACAAGAACGGAAAATGCAGGGAAATCTGGTAAAGCCCGAATTGCATGATCATTGAAAATTATAAAGTCACAGAGTGTAAAATGAACAAAATTTTTTTTAAGTTATTTATTTTCTTATTACAACAAGCAACATTTTCGCATTAAATAAATAAAGTGCTGGTTTTTTATACCACTAATAAATAGCTTTATTATTTATTTTAAAAACAAACATAAGTATGTCGTGAATGAAAATAACAAGCAGTTAAAAGTTGTGCGATTTAAAATTACACACCTTATTGAACCTCAAATGTGCGAAAATATGCAACAGGAAACGTGATAAAGAGATAAAACGAATTATCAAATCTTTTGTTTATCAGCTGATAGCAAAAATTGTAATTTTTTTGTTATTGTCCAATTAAATTGTCATACAATTAAAAATATAATGAGTGAAACGTCATACAAAATCTCACTTTAATTATATTTCACTTCGTACAGTAGTTTCTGTCCGATAACGTCACACTATAAAATGAATGCACTGTCAACCATACCTTAATGTACTCCTTATACCATGGTCTGTCGGTCTTTTAATACACATCAAAGATGACACAAAAACTGACGTCAGTTGGCGAATATTTGATACTTAGCAAACAACCAAGAATGATTGCAAAAAAGATTACGCATTCCGTTTCATTGGTGCCAATATACGATACGCTTCATAAATGGTATTGAAAACAAATTATTTGGGTAATTTTGCCCACTTTATTTAATTTGGCACCAATAACGTCAGAAACCAAATTTCAAAGTTGGTAGTATTCGCAATGCTCAATCGTTCTTTCTATCATTTTTGATGTGGGCTTGTTTCTTTCGTAAAAATTTCACACAATACTTAAATTTCATATTTTAATTTAAACCATATGAAATACGCATAAATAAAACCTGGAAACTTGTTAGTATAAAAATGAAGAATACATTTTTTAATATTAATAAAATGTATTTCAATAATGTATATAATAGAGAGATATTAAAAAGCACTCAATAAACAAATCAAAGCTTAAGATTATTAGAAAATCAATGATATCCACGCCAGCATCAAACAAATACCACCAACAGGAGCCAACCTATTATATTTGCTATCTCCTGAAATTGCGCGGTAATAGCAAACTCCACTGAATAGCCCAGTACCGATGATCATAAGAGAGCCGGTGATTGCCGGCCACCTTGTCAGTGGCACTGCCAATAAAGCGATAGTGTGGAAAAAGTGGAAACGATTGGCAGTTTCAAAAATTTTCTTGAGATTCTCCTCCTTTAGCGCAGGATTTGAGCAATGTGAACCATATGCACCGAGCACGACTGCAAGCGCTCCGCTCATTCCAGCAAAACGAACAATGTGACGATTAGCTCCAATCAATTCGTGTAACGATTTCACAATCATTCTGGATGACATTACTGGCGTTGTCGTACTGTTTCCGACTGCTTCGGAGACACTGTTCGTTGTGGTAATATTGCCATTGGTCGTCGGATTTTTAAACAATACGTAATTAATGGATTCTCCCCAACCCATTTCGATGAACAATCCTTATATAAGGTTTGTATACGAGTGTGTTAGGAATTAAAAATGAAAGAAAGAAATTTTGTTTTTAAACGCTAATTGCATTGCATTGTCTACTTGGTTTTACAAACAGAAATATTCTAATTAAAAAACGAATAATTTTGACACTTTCTCAAGCATATCTCAAGAAATAAAATATTAATTTGAATTGTTTCACATTACACTACAACGTATCCGTGCAATTTCATTTGAATACTAATTGATATAAGTTTATTTTTATCTTCAATGGTTAAATATAAATATTTTATCATGCCGTTGAGTAACCGTTGAGTACTGGAGACTGAATATTCACTCTTTCAAACTTCACAATGCCTACGTCGTTTGATTGCATCGGGTGGTCTTGGTAGTTGGTGGTGCCCACAAGTAAAAATTCAGTAGTACATTTTTAATACAAAGCCACATTTAGAATATTCGCAAAATCCAAAGTGCTAAAAAAGTTTAAATAAACATAAAAGCGTTTTTTTTCTTTAAATATGGGTATAAACAAATCGTCATTTTGTGAGGAGAATCCTAAAACAAATAATGAAGTTATTGGGAAAGTGTCGTGTGTAAAAAAAAGTGTAAGTTTAATTTTAGTAAAACCTAATACAATAATTGAAAAACAACCATTTTTTTATATCAAAGATGGCTACAGCTGAAAATGTGATTCAGGCTCCAAAATTCTGTCCACCAAATGAGTTCATGGATAGAAATAAAAAATGCAAAGAACTTTGGGTAGAGGAAGACCGAAATGAAAAAAACGACACCGATAAAGATGCATAAATACAAGGATTAATATTTATGTCATTTTTTTTTAAATAATGAAAGTTTATTAAATCCTGGTACTTATTATTGAAATATTTAATTATTTTGTGTGAAGAATTTCAAGGCTCAACACTTCTGTTTTATATAAACATTTCCAAGCATATGCTTTGCATCTTTTAATGGTGTTTTGTAAAAACAAATAAATAAAGCTTTGATATTTAGATGAAAATTTAGCATCTGCTTAAGAGCTATTATTAGAAAATATTTGAATTCAATGTTCCTGAAACACTACAATAATGATATTAAATAACAAACAATTATTAAATTCCAAATGGATAACAAATTTAATTTTTTATATATTGTGTAACCACCCACGTAAAAGAAAACAATAAACATAACACTTTTTTATAAAATAATAGATAGAACAAAATTTCGGATTATGGAGAAATTTATTTTTTAAAAATGTAAGGGCTCAAAACTTTTTAATATTTTTTTTGATTTTAATAAACCATAAGTATAACTTTTACAAAATTCAAAAACACTATTAATGACATCAAACAGAAGCACTTTGCGTGATTAAATTAAGGCAACGTTACGAGAATGATTTTGTATTTTCTGAGCTAACCAAAAACTTGTTGTACCAATTTCTTATCAACACAAACACATACGTAAAAGCTGTGGAACAAATATATTTAAAAGCGTGAACATAATTCAGTCGAAGTTCGATATTGAACTAAAAAGGTTTGTGATTAAAAATGGCTGATAAAAATATTGAAGATGTTACTAAAAACACAAAAAATATCGAGAAGGAAAACAATGAAAATATTGGTAATGAAAAGGTATCACAAGAAAATGCTCTAGAAATATTGCATGAAGCATTAGATGATGCCGATTCTCAAGAAATGGATAAAGATATCGCTGAAGAATTTTTAACTGAGATCGATAACGCTGCAGGTAAAATAATTGAAAAAAAATAATTAAAGTGATATTTGATGAAAACGTAATTTTGAATTTCAATGAAATAGATCAACCACAAATTGAGGTTAATGAAGTGGAGCAGAAAAACGAAACTGCTGAAACGAATCCTAAAGATGTTAAAAAGCAAAAAGAGGAACCCACAGATGATGAAAAAGTGGCAGCGGCCCAACAGACAATGCGAAATGTCATCTCGGCGCCAAACGTTTGTCCTAAAGGGTATTACCTGGATCGAAATGGAATTTGTCGTATAAGTTGGTGAATTATGATTACGTAATTTGAATTCATCTCAATCGACCACAGTTTTATTTTATTGTTTCTTTACATATCAATTTAAATTTTTTTTTGAAACATTCTTATGACAATGTGTGCTATTTTGTATTAACAAATAAATAAATCTTCGATAGATGGAAATATGTTATTAACTTAAGAACTAATATTACAATACATACTATATATACCATAAATTATGTGTTGATATTGAGTAAAAATATTAATAAAAAAAAAAAAAATATGTAAGGATGTTATAATTTATGAGGGTTTTTAAAACACGAAGTAAATATTAAGTTAAATTTACACCACAGTTTTCACAAATCAAGCGAATATTCTTTATGAAATCAAACTGTACATAAAAACACTTTGACTTCGTGATAAAAATCAAGGCAACCATTTCCCCAACGAAAATGATTTTATATTTTCTGACTTAAGAAAAAATTGGTTGTAACATGGTTGCAACAATTTCTTAACAAAAAAGATAAATACTAATATAAGTGGAGGAACAAATATAATTTAAGATCTGAAGACAATAATTTGCGAAACGCTGCCTATAATTCAGTTGCCATCCGTTATTGAACTATAAAGTTGCGTGATTAAAAATGTCAGATCCATTTCTTGAAGACCTTATTGAAAGGAGAAAATATCTTGAGAGTATCGAGAAACAAAGGAAAGAAAAAATTAGTAATAAACAGGTAGCCCAAGAAAACGCTGCAAAAGTTTTGGATGAAGTATTGGATGATGTCGATTCCAAACAAATGACTATAGATGATACCGAAAAAATATCAACTAAAATAGATGCCGGTGAAATAAACCAACTTCAAAATGAAATTGTGGTCGAAGATGTAGAACAACAAAATGAAACTACAGATACAGATACGGACATAAACCATTGTATAAAGGAAGAGGAGGAACCCAAGAATGATGCAAAAGTGGCAGAAGCCACAGATACAGATACGGACACAAACCATTGTATAAAGGAAGAGGAGGAACCCAAGAATGATGCCAAAGTGGCAGAAGCCCAACAGACAATTCGAAATATCATCACGGCGCCAAACGCTTGTCCTAAAGGGTACTATCTGGATCGGTATGGAATTTGTCGTATACCTGAATTATGATTACATAATATGAAATCAATCTCAATTGAACATAAATTTATTTTATTGTATTTTTTTTTACATACACACTTTCTTTGGAACACTTGTAGTTCATATTTTGTGACAATAATATAATTTAAAATTAAAATGCAATCATAACTTCAATGTTTACATGAATGATGGCGCTTTTGCTATAATGCAAAAACTTAAAGAGATTAAATTATTTGAAAAGTTGACTGCTTCATTTACATAAATACATTAATTAATATTCATTTACGCTTATTATCACATCGATTTTCTTACGTTAAGGTAGGAAGTTGATTAGAAGAATTATTCAGATACACATGAAAGGTTACAAGGTTTTTTTTTGTTTACATAATTCAATTGATTGATTCCAGTACATTGTCATATTAAATGGTTTCGATTTTTTTATTTATATTATATTATATTATTTTGTTAATTGGTAATAGTTAGATCGGTGCATAAAATAGATAATATATCGGCTGTTATATTTGTATATGTACATCAATATGTTAAGAACATGTTAGGTTTGAATAGACAATTGTACATCAATTGTGATGGAGACGTATTTTATTCATTTTCAAGGAAAAAAGTTGGTCTTAGGATTACTCAAATGCGTCAACATATAATTTCATCATATCTTATCTAATGTAGACCATAAATGTCTTACTTTTACAGATAAAACATACATTAAGAGAGTAATTTTTCTTTAAAATTTGTGAATTCCAACACAATTGAAATACAATTGCAACTACATTATGAATATCTTTCAAGTTTTCTCAAAAATAGTAATTTAAGTTTTTTTATAAACAACAAGAGTATGGGGATACACAACTATATTTTTTGTTCACTGTTGTACCTAATTTACAGTCTTAATATTCTACAAAATATGTAATCGTTGCATAAAAGTCTGAGCAAAAATTGATAAAAGCGAAAAATATTATGCAAAAGATTGTTTTTAAAATTGCACACATATAAAACAAGATGTGTATATTAAAATGAATTTAAACTTAAAAATAAAAACAACATTAAAAATCACAAAATGTACAAAAAAAGAAGACAAAATCTCAAAAAAGATTCGAAAAGCATTCACTGAAACCACCGTTATGGTTACCATATTGAATTTAAAATTGTGCTTAGTTAATAACACAAATTAATTACAAGACTAAAAAAATAGCTTTAATGTCCACTCAGAAGTCTATTTTTAGTCAATATTCAGTGAAGACATTCGGCTTTCAACACTAAAATTAAACAACACGATATTGTTAGTAAACAATTAAGTAACTTATTCTTCAAACTTTAACTTACGTGAGCTCAATATCTTGGAATAGCTCACCGATCCATGCCACTGAAATGCAATAATGCTGAAACAGCTGGACCAGCAGCTCCTTCTCGTCCAGCATCTCAATGCGTTCAATACGCTGACGTTCTGCTGCTGGAATACTCTGATACACTTGTACCATATCCCAAGCACGGGCACCATGCCAACCACACTCCAAAAATCGTGCAGTTTGTGTCTCCAGTGATTGACATGCTTCAACGCCAGCCAGACTGCAACCACGAGCCCGCAAATTGCTCAGCATAACATCACCAAAACGATCATTCATATTGACTTGTTCATAATTCACAAAGACTGCTGATTGAAATTTCGATGAAAACCACTTCAGAAGATTACCACAATTCTGAGCCTCAATATAGACCAGAACACATTCTGCTAAGAATATTGTCGGAATAGTAAAATCAATTTCAGCCTGTCGCAGTTTGTTATCAACTTCGTCGATATTGCGCAAATCAACACCCATGATGTGATAGTTTTTGGCATGCAAATCCGTTGGATTAAAACGAACCTCTCCATCTGCGACATAATTAAATTAGCATATATTTCTAGTTTATATTTTAAAAAATCCTCCTAAAAGGACAACTCTTACCTTCCATGTGAATTTTGGCTAACAAATTTTTGTTGCGCTTAATGGCATAGCATTTGCGTGAAGTGACAGTCGGAAAGTCCAATTCTACAAAATTTATGATATTATGGTCGGCGTCTCGCAGTCGCCAGTACAGTGTATCGAAACCGCAACCCAAATTTATAATTTGGCACTTATCACCTGTTTTCTACATAACCAACACAATAAAAAAAAGGATAACCTTGACATTCCAACAGAACACCCACCCTTAATATTATGTCTGCCTTCACATACCTTCAAAAACTTTTCGATGCACATTTCGACGCCCTTGACCCTTGCGTAATAGCCGCGATTTATCTCTGGCGCCTTCCGCTCTGGATGTTTCACAATAAATCCAATGTAATCATCTACCCAGTAGCCCAATTTGACTGCATTTCTTTTGCACTCACTGGCGTCGTCATTGGTGGCAATCACTGCTTCATCACTGGGTTGAAATGCACTTTTCTGCATTGTCTCAACTATTTTCAATTATCTTTACAGCGAATTAATATTCAAATTAGTTTATAGCTAATATATTATATTATTTGGTGAGAATTTACTAACTCTTTCTCGAGATTAAGATTAAAATATTAACCCCAAAACAATTACAATCAACCTAATATTAAGAATTTTTTTCAACTGACAAGCTGCAATAAATTAATTCTATATTCAATTTCAATATGACAGCGTAATTCGAATTAGGGATTTGACAGGCACAAGCCTTTTCGAAATAGTAGAGAGGGAATTATTTACAACGATTATTATTGTTATATACCGAGAATCGTTAGAATATTTGAGCGTTCATGCTCATTGGAATTTTGGTAATTTAACTAAATAATTTATATTACACTAATTTAAGAACATTTTTCTCTATGTTAATTTTAAAAGCGTATTTCTAAATCAATTAATACGATTATTGCAAAATAAATGTTTAAAAAAATATATATCCCACCTTTGGCTGCGTACTAATCAGTTGATTTTCTCTAAGCAAATTTGAATTAGTATTTAAAAATAGTCATTTTTTAGAATCCAATATTAAAAAAAAAGGATTTCCACAATGTGAATATAGATTTAAAAGCTTGAATAATGTGTTTCAATTACAACAATTATAGCTTCATGAAATAAATAAAAGAAACTAATAAAATCTACTTTAGACTTATTTCCGGTTGTTTAGTAGCTTTTGAAATTTCACTCACACCGCATTAATTTCTAAAAGTAAATAATCAAGATGAGAGATAGTATTTTGAATATCAGGGATATGTTTTCAAATAATATATTCAAAAGATTCATGACTGCAGGATTTAAAAAAACATAAAAAAATAAGTTAGTACAATCAATTCATTTATTACATTTCAATAAACATTATACAAAGAATCACTCATTAGTTAAGTCTAAATTTGTATTAAATAAAATAAAATAAATCATCCTTACATTCGAAATTATAATAAAATACATGAAAATATGTTGATATAAGTATGTACACAAAATTGAATCACTTAATTAGGATCGCCATTACACCCTAATTACTCTTATCTATATAATATATTAAATTGTTTTCAAAAGCCTGAAGACAACGAAAGTGTTGATATTTGTATTAAGAAAGAAAAGAGAGTCGAATGAAAATGTTTACTTTAAAATCAGTCGTGTGGGTATATTGCTTGTTGTTGAATGCGTTGAAACCGTGTGAATGAGTCCTGCATGTCCTCAAGGGGGCCATAAAAATCGTTTGTATATTTTTCATAAACTTTTTTTCGTTGTTTTGTATACAATGTAATGCATAAATATGATGAATGCAATGATCGTGTATAGATTAAAAAACACATCAGTTACAAAGAATCAACCCTTCTCACTGTTATGAGAGTGGCGATTGCTGCATTGGCAATTATAATTTAAATGTGAACAATGAATGGGATTTTTTATGTGTTTGTTATATTTAGTCAAAATCAATTCGTGTCTCTCCAGCGAGTATTCCAGTTCCTACATACAAATTACAATCAAATGTGTGTTTTATTATTTTGTAAACATTATAAAAATTGTATTGTAATAACAATCGAACTAGATTTTACGTACATGTTACATATACTTGCGGCTATGTAAATCACAACAATTGGATTAGTAAATACACATTATAATGTAAATAGCTATATTGTGGGTGTGGGAACTATTTCGTTAGTCTATAGTACATTGATTACAATACAGCTTAAACGCATTTCGATGTCTATTAAAACTATTTTATTAACTAAGTTTATTTATTCAGCTTTTAATTCTGCCTCATTGGATGCAGCGTGTACTGATGTGGTGGTGGTCCGGGATTTGCACTGGTTGCAGGCTTTTGACTGTAGGTAACTTGTCGATCTGAAACGCCTCCTGAAGATACTTTACGTTCATTTTGTTGCTGACTTCGTCCCTGTGCAGTTTGTTGCTGTTGTTGTTGTTGTTGCTGCTGCTGCTGCTGTTGTTGTTGTTGCTGTTGTGGCTGTGGCAGCGGTTGTCCTTGCTGTTGTTGCACGAATGCGTTCATCATAATTTCACCATTTGCTTGCATTCTAGCGGGTGGGGTCAATGATGCTGTTGGTCCATGGTATGATCCATACGAACTATCATCAGATTGCGCAGATTGACCACGTCTTGGTCCAGACATTCCATAAACCGACTCAGGACGATTACGAGCGAACTTACCAGTCTCGTCGCGTGCTTCACGTTCATACTTTAGGTTTCCCTCATCACCGTTGGGGTTGTTACGTGTGGCATAGACTGGTTGAAATCCCTGCATTTCCTGTGTGGGTCGCTCCCCATGTCGCAACGTATTCCTTAGGCCATAAATGCTCTCGGAACGCTGTTGCATTTGATTTTGTACATTTTGGTTCTGCACATGCGAGCTTTGCGCCAGGCGAATGGGGTATAAACTCTGAGCGGGCACAAGTGGTCCTGGGCGTGGTGGTCCGAAATCGCGGTTAATTGCTGTGTTACTTTTGGCATAAACGGATTGCGAACGATTGAGGTTGGCACGTGTCAGTGGTGGGGAACGGCAATACATTGAACGAGTACCACCGTAAAGGGGCTCTGATGGTGGCTCACATTTTGATGGTGGTGGTGCCGTAGAGTACAGATTGTGGCAGTAGCCAACTTGTTGACCCAAACCTCCTGTGGGTGATCTGTAAGTTGATCCTTGGAACTTTGGTTGCATTGCTGGTTTTTCCAAGTCGAGGTCGTAGTTGATTTCGTCATCAGAGTGCACACTGGATGAATCATTGTCAAGGCTGTCCTTTTGACGTTTCTGGTGACGCCTTGGGTTGAAGATGTATTCGTAAACAATGCCCGATACAATACCGCCAGCCATTGGGCCGACCCAGTACACCCAATGATTTTCCCATTTGTTTAGCACGAACGATGGTCCCAGTGAGCGTGCTGGATTCAAGTAGGGCATCTGCAATGCAAAGAAAGAAACACATTACTATTTTGTCGGTTTGGAATTGCTTTAAAAAGGTTAAAAATGCAGAACTAATTAAATTTTGAAATGACTTGGAATCGAATTGATCGGTATTTTTAGAAATTCCCTAAAAGATGCGTATCATTTTAAATGTAGAATTTTCTATTTGATTTTACCTGAGCGGACAAGCCAAATGCAACGGTGAAAATGCAGTTTCAGTGCATTGTTTATATAGTTTGTATGACCTATGCATTGATTGGGATACACAAAAAATGAAGGAAAACAGAGGGGTGCCTTTGGAAAGATTTAAATTTCCAGGTATTAGCCAAAATGTACTTTGTTATATAAAATCAAATTCTAAAAGACTCATTCCACTTTTATGCAGCTCCTTTTTTGGTCTATTTTATTATTTAACGCATTAAGAAAATCTGTCGTTCAATGTAAAAGGAACAAAGGACATCGGTTTGTCCCTAAGATTACGAAAAGAGAAAGGATGTGTATTGTGCGAGAGGACAAAAGTATATAAACACATGGGTATACAATGTTAGGGACAGGATGAAGGCCACAGTGCAGCTCAAATGCAGATTAATTGATGCAATTGTTTGTCATGAAAATTTAAAATTTATTTTTAATGGGCTTTAAATCAGTTGTCAAAGTTCCTCAATAAATGGTACTAAAACCAGTCTTTGGCATTTAAACGCTTAACAATTTCAATAAAATAGAACTACAATTGAATAATGCTCGTGATCGGCTTTGTTTTATCTTATAGATAACTCTAATTACCCAACACAAATCCTAACATTTGATTCCAGGGCATCTCTGCTCGACCGTATTCATTACATTCTGACTAAGAGTGCACATTTACTGTGTAGAATATTGTTTAAGCTTTAACCAACGCTCCATCAGCATCAAAATATAGATTTCGTTTCTCATTAATTACAGAATTTCTAACAAATCCTCCCAGCTTCCATCGACTACTGTTTATATGCACAAAATACAATGCAATTAAACACCATCAGACTGTTATCGTCGCTTTCCTGTGCATTTAAAATGTTTGATAAAGCCGCTGACACATCACCTCTCGCTCATTCCCAACCGCCCTAAAGTTTCTGCGTTCAATCGCAATCGCAGTAATTCCCTAATGAGGAAAATCGCTTGCAATTATATTCATCAAAAATGCGAAATGTAAAACATCTTTAATACATTTAATTTTATGTAATGGATTTTTGTCCAACAGCGTTCATTAAATCGTCAATTTTTCCATGCACTTTTGGATTATTGAAATTGACTCGCTAGTCTGAAAATTATTTTTTTTTCGGGTGCCATAAATTTAAAAAAAGTCGCAAAATTTTGTTACCATTAATTGATTGCGAGCAAAGGGGATGCAATATAAACATATGAACATATACGCAATTGAAAGTTTAAATTTACAAGCGCGACCTGCATCGAAATTGGGATGTGTAAGTAACATTTTTTCATAAAAAAATCAGTGGACACAGCCGGCAGTTTAATGAAAATGCATCATAAGAACGAAAAAGGCAAAAAACAACAACCGAAACATTGTCGGTAAAATGAAATCAAATGACAAGGAAAAATGGTATAAACTTTTAAAATCTGCAAAGTAAAGCGCATTCGTGTGCGGGGAGAAAAGTCGTTGTTCCTCATTTACGATGCGTGCATTGGTGAAGCTGCGCGTATAAAACCTTCGAAATTCCAGAATGGCAGGTGTGCGACGAGATTCGTTAAATATTTTTCGTCTCTTCACAAAATATCATGATCTTTTTTGCTGTTTGCTTCATTTCAGAAGTGGACCTTTTTCTTTGTTCGTTTTTGTATCTGCAGTCTTAGGCTTGTAGTGCACTGTATGTGCCCAAAAAAAAACAACACAACGCTAAATATACGAGACATATTGAAGTTTGGACCCGCATGCGTCCGGAATCAAGGCGATTGTTTGGTGTGTTCTTTCGCAAACAGCATAAATTCATAAAGATAACCAAGATAATTACCATGAAATCTGTAAAATCTTAATTAATGCGCCAGCGGTCGACTTGTTGTGCGATTGCTGCTAAAAGCATAATACACTTTTACACCATGTACACCATGTGCTTATAACATAGTTTTATAATTTGTGTACTTATTTCAGTGTTTATTTGTTCCTCGGGGCTAATGAGGCAATTTTTCTTATGGCTTTAACTATGATAATGAGTCTCACTATACACAGTATGGGCACAGTGTTTGCGCCCCGTCCGGTTTATATAAATATTACAATGTACATAAATGGATGATGGTAAATTAAAATTGCAGTTGCAATTGAATGAGTTATGCAACACTTACGGAGACAAAGCTGCAGGCACTGTAGGCGGCACCAATTGCCAGTGATGAGCTACCGAAGAGACGCTTATATGAATCCGTTGACACAAAGAATGCAAATACAACAACAAATGTGAGGATAAACTCGACTGCAAATCGCTCCCAGGCAGCAAGGGCAGCTGTGTGTGAGATTGCTGCTTGTAGATTTCCTTGGTAACCAGGTACAGTTACACTGTGAAGAGGAGAATGAAAATATAACTGTTAATATTTATTCATGTAAATTGAAGCAAAAAAAAATTTAAAGTTATATTTTTTTAAATAAAAAGTCATTTGAAATAAATTGTTTTATGATAAGAGAAGTATTTTTGTAAAGTGTATAAATAATTGTTGAACAAAATTATGATCCACAGAACTATTTTGTAAAGAGTGGCTTCCTTGCCGACTGACACAGTTTTGCAAATTTGTTAAGTCATGATTCGTGATCTTTCTACTAATTGAAATGGATATGGTTCAATTGCAAAGGTGACACACAAAATTTGAATTGCATCCAAAAACACATTCAGAACTAGAGGAATATTAAAAAAATGGGTTCACCCATAAATCACCCCTTCAAACAACAGTACACCATTCAAACAACTCATATTCCCTAAAAAATATTTAATAAACAATATCAAATGATTTAATGCCTAAAAAAGTGAAAGGGCTTAAAAGCCAGCATACATTGTACAATAATACTCGTATGTTACGAAAAAAAAAACTTCATGTCATTGTCATAACGACCCTCTTTTGTGTGACCTATCCTGTCTGACCATGAACATGCAAATATAAAATTTATATCAAATGGCGCAAATATGTACTTGATTTGTTCACTTTTTTCGCTCCTCGTTCAACGTTCTCGTTCAATTGTTGTTTTATATGATTATTTTTGCATATTGTGTGTTCACGGGGCAAGTGTTATGTCGCGCCCTTCCCTCATAAATAAGGTTTACGTGCTCGGAGGATGCATACCATACACCCTGTCCGATAATTCTCTTACACGTATATATTATGTGATTGCAATTTGCATGGCGAGGTGCCATGTGGATGGCTTGTTTATTGATGGGAATACACAATATGCACGGTCACCAGGGGTCAAATTGATTTGTTCAATTGTTGTGGATCAGCGGAGATGCAAATGGGACGAAGTGAAAATGTATGAGGAGAATGCGTTTTGAATCGAGGGGCGACAGCTTGTAGTCGATTAATTTTGATTTGTGTTTCGATATCGAGTGAAACTGTTTTTTTCCTATTTTATTGGAACTTGATATGAAGAGATTTATTGTATTTTTGGGTTTTTGATTCATCGTCAATACACCATGCTAAATGAACTATTTCTCTTTTGTTAAATGGTTTGTATAGTTCTATAGATTTGGAAGAGTTCAATATTCTTTTAATATTTGGATTTGTTATGGGGGGTAAAAATTTTATTTTAAAACAGTCCGGAATTATTTGAGTTAGAACAATAACAAAAAAATACCCTAATTTGGGAAATTAGTATGTTTTGTGTAATAAAACAGCTACAAGAAACTGTATATATTAAATCATCACCTGCCTCAACACATCCAAAGAACCCAAAAAAATAATAATTCGCCTCCAATAACCAGTAATTTCACATTCCGATTTCTCATTTCTTTACACAGTTTTCCAACACCCTATAATCATCTATTTCCGAATCTCTCCAACTTAACAGAGTATCCATCATGTTGTTCCAACAAAAATGGTACTCGATGCTGAAAAAGGAAAATGTAACTACACTAACAATAATTTATGGCAGGTGTGTTGCGATATCTTGCTATACATGATACACACCACGCACCGGCATGCATGCGACTCGTCGTATACAGTATACCGCCAGCAGCGAGTAAAAGTTAATACACGAACAAAATGGACACCAACGGAATACATTGGGAAGCTGAAACGTGCAACAGCACATACAACACATAACCCAAGGTATAAAGGTAATAAACATTTAATCAAATCTGTCTTGTGAGCGCGGGAAGGGCACAATGCTCCCCCGTTCCGTTTGTTTATTCCGACTCTTCCGCAATAATGTATTGGGTACGCATATCAACATTCCTATAATTAGTTTTGTTTTTCTTTACGCTAATAAAACACACACTGTTGCTCTTTTTTGGCGCCCCAATTACCTGCGTATAAACGTGCAAGACCCCCATGTGATTATTTGGCACCCTCCCAAGTGCTTTATTAAGCTATACGCGGGCTGTTGGACGAAAATTGAGAGCGACTGTGACACTGGGTCACACGAGTTTTGAAATTCAACTCGTGACATATTGCATATACATCGCATGAAGGATTTAAGTCAATATTATTAACTCCAAAAATCCCTCTCCGGATTGTCATGCATTCACTGAATAATTCATAAAATTTCAATTGACAGGATTCATCAAATAATTGTATTCAATTTAAATGCACGTGAAGTGAATTTGTATTTTAAAATGAATTAACTTGGTTTCCGGTGGTAAATAATTAATGACGTTATGTTATGTATGGTGTACTGGATGCATTCAACCTTTTTCCTTGCACTGATTGTGCTAAAACTGGTGCATATTTTCTTTATAAAAGTGTCCTATGTCCACAAAAATAATATAATAAAACACAGTATTTTCGTGAAAACCCTAACATATGCACATTCATTTCGGCTGATCCGCCTTGCTCGTAATCAGTGTTTGACAGTCCCGAAAAAAAAAACACTCACTACACCAATAACAAATGGCATAAATCACCACCTAAGAGCGCACTCTAACTGGCGGGAAATTAAAAGGAAGCAAATAAAAGAAACAAATGCGGATCCTGAAAAACGCTCTGTGTACACATTGTTTAGGGATGAACATGAAGTGCCTCCCGCTCAATAAAACGCTCATAAAAATATCATTTTCACTTTGCAATTGCGTCATATGGACCAAAAGGGTGGTGAAGGAAGAATTCATGATTTCCCGCATTGTCTTCCGGATATTGTGGTGGCACACGGTTTGCAGTGCAGCAAATAAACTCATCGCAGGGAGTGTGTGCTTGACTGGTAAATGCAATACAACCAGAACCAGCTATGTTTAGATGCATTTCCTATCATTCTCCGGTATAGTTTCAGCAAAATAGTTGTTATTATTATTATTCTTCGGCAAAGTGTTGTTTATTTATTTATGAAGCATATCAAATACTTTTTCATGCACAGTTTCCTACCCCTTTTTCCAATTCAATCACACGATGAAACTTTCATTTAGATGAAACTATATTCAATTGTTATACGAAAAATAAAGTACATATACGAAAAGGGGTGCGACATGTGTGGCACACGAGCAGTGCAAGGATGCATACTTTTATTTATGCTACGTATAGTGTATATGCAAATAAAAATAAATAAAATGATAGAAGTTCCGAGGAAATAGAATTGAAAAAGTTTCCTTGTTAATGGTGTCGGAAATGGAGTATATTTAAACATGTAAACCGATTTTGGATGCAAAAACCATTACAACCAGTCAAAAAAGGGTGAGATTTATGGATGTGGTTGTTTTAGTTTGTTTTTTTTTGAAAGATGGGTAAATAAAATAAAACGTCCTTGCAAAAAAGGGCATTTACTATCAGGCAAAAAAATGCGGGATAACCATCGTTGAGTGTTTGCAGCAATGTTAATTGCTAAACAATCCGAAAAAATCTGTCAAGGGTGCATAGCACATCAAAATCGTATAAATACTCCCATATGGTGAAAATGCTGGAGCGTTTATAGGCACTGACTGAATGGGTCGTTAGTGGTTATATCGCGTTTTCAAATTGAGCCATATGCATTACGTTGCCGCGTTTATTGAACTTATATACGCGATGTGGTTGCGCCAACCAAAATCGGTGTCAGGTGTGAAAGATGTTTTTGGTATATGGAACATTGTATGCTCATTAAACGATGATGAATTAATGACACATTTTTGCATCAATTTAACATGGTGGCGCCCATCCACTTGTTTTGACTTTAAAATTTAAATTTATGGCAGGATATTATTCTTCGTTGGTTGGTAATCCAGGAAGTTGCTGATTAAATATTGCAAACATCATAGAAACATTATATTTTGTAGAACTAATGTGTGCGAGTAAATGCTGGGCGTGTGTAAATGCACATATTTGCTCTTGAGACGGCAAGGAAGAAGCTTTAAGTTTTAGCGCCGCTGGCATTTTTCTTGTGTTGCTTTGCGCGTTGTCATTCATGTTTAATTGCTCAGGTAGCACATCAACGCAAACCGAGTTGTTGAATAATTTAATTGTTTTGTTCTTATGCTGTTGCGTTGCATTGTAGAAAATGCTCAGTTATATTAACGTGATGGCTTTATTATTTCGTGACAGAAATTTATCTTATTTTAGCTAGCTTCACGATGCTGGGTAATTGTATTTGGATTTGAATCCAATGTAGCGCATTAAATCTGTCAAATTATTATTTTATCGCTTTATAATGTAATCCTAATTGACGGAAGTTTAGTAAGCTTTTTATAGGGTGAGAAAATCAATTGTTGGAGTTTTAATTTTAAAGATTTCTTAATGTGAACGTGGAAGGAACCCTATTTATGTTTTATATAAGCAAGTGACACTTAATATTTTTTGAGAAAAAATGAAACACATTTTGATTTTTGATTTATTTTAGAGAATCATTCCTCTCGATCAAACAAATGTTAAATATTTTATCATTTTCATCTTGATTAACGTAAATGCCCTGCATTAAAAAAACGGTTTTATAAATAAAAAAAAAACATTGAATTCAACAATCTGATATCGACCAAATTTTTTACTTTACTAAGTTTTTATCTCGAAATACTAAATGCATTTAAATAGGTCGGCTTATTCACTTGTGAACTATAAATTAAAGTGATATTTATCTTCATAACGTGCTTATTTCACATGATTAAATGTTAAGTCGTCTAAAAAAACACTGCAGTAAAACACCGAGGGTGCATATCATTGCAGCTGCATTTTGTAATTGATATTCATCCTGAAATGAATCTATTTAAATAAATCGTGTACACTGCATATTGTGTTGGACACTTGTCACATGAGACCCCAATCATTAAGCAATTACACACCAATCAACAACCCTCTCTGAAGCACAACAGCGATTATTTTCAAATGGACTCCGCTCGTGAAAGTTTTAAAGTAGGGGATAAAATATTGTTGGCAACAATAATTGCTTAATTTCAAAAAATATTCGATAGCCTTGGGTGTTTATTAATAATTCAATTCATGATGAAATGGTTATGGTACTTGGAAGCATATTAAAATTATTTAAATGAATATTCATTAGAAAGCTCTTCAGTCACAATTCGCTATTCTTAGCTCAAAATTTCATCAAGTTCATTAATATAGTGAAGAGAAAAATAAATTTATAATTACGCATCATTATACGTGTACACAATTCAATTTAGGTTGATTTCAAAATTCAACCCCATTCGCCTGTTTTGAATATTACCCACAGTTTTACACGCGGACATGTCATTCGGTCGATGTGGTTTCGTCATGTGAATTCAATTACGATGCTACATTGAGATTAGTTTTCCCACGAAGCCATGCAACACCATGCCCGACAGCAAACTACAATACATATAGGGAAGACACTTGCGCTTGTTTTGTGTACTTCATGTATTCAAATCTGGCTGATGATGGCTGCGATCTATGAATAAATTTCTAGTAAGGACGAGTATAAAATGCTCTCCAGAGAGATGATTGAAATCGCGGGGGTTAATATTCTATTAATAGCGGAGATTAGCTTCGGTGATGTTACACTAAGCGATGAAAATTCCTCATATTGCTACAAAGGGTGTTGTTAAACGTTCATAATATAAGGGGTGGCGTAATATTTGAATATTTGTGCACTTGAAGTATGATACGATTTTTCACCAGAAATTTTAAAATGAAATGTATCTCGATTGAAAATATTTTGAAGCAGTGAATAATTTGAAGTGCAATTAAGTTCAATTGGGGTTATTATTATTATGATTACGAAAGTCTACCCTCTCACCCCTATTTGTGTGAGGGGAGGAAATCGATTTTTAAAATTTCACAGTTTAATTTGTGGCTTTTCAATTTTAAAAATGATTGCTTCAATTTGAAACGGATCATATTAAAGGTTATAGTCGGAAGGGATAGACAGACGCACACATTAAACATTGGTTTTAAACATGTGGCATGGTAAAAGTGAATTGTAAATGCGCTTCAAATAGTGCTATAATTGTTTCGTTTGGCAGTTAAAATGTTTTTTTTTTTTTTAAATCGCATATGTTTATTTGAAAAAGAATCATCGAACGCAATATGTCGGATGCCCAATCCGTGGGAGACTGTTTTTTATTACCTAGTTGCTAGATTTTTACAACCATTGGAATTAACAGGCCGGATGAAAAGTCCCCGGTCTACCATGGTAAAAAACATTTTTTTGCAAAATTCAATTTTATTATTCAACATAGTTGCCTTCGAAGGCGATACAGCGATTATAGCGATTTTCCAACTTTTCGATGCCACTTCTGTAGTACTCTTTCGGTTTATCCTCAAAATAGGCCTCAGTTTCAGCAATCACTTCATCATCGGTCTTAAATTTCTTGCCAGCGAGCATTCTTTTAAGGTCCGCAAACAGGAAATAGTCGCTGGGGGCCAGATCTGGAGAATACGGTGGATGAGGAAGCAATTCGTAGCCCAATTCATAAATTTTAGCCATCGTTTTTCCAGACTTGTGACACGGTGCATTGTCTTGGTGGAACAGCACTTTTTTCTTCTTCAAATGCGGCCGTTTCTTTGCGATTTCGGCTTTCAACCGCTCCAATAGAGCAATGTAATAGTCGCTGTTGATTGTCTGTCCCTTTTGGAGATAGTCGATGAATATTATTCCATGCGCATCCCAAAAAACAGACGCCATAACCTTTCCAGCCGACTGTTGCGTTTTTCCACGCTTCGGTTTGGGTTCATCGCTTGCTGTCCATTCAGATGATTGCCGATTGGACTCTGGAGTATAGTGATGGAGCCATGTTTCATCCATTGTCACATATCGACGGAAAAATTCGGCTTTATTGCGCTTAAACAGCTTCAAACACTGCTCCGAATCATCAACTCGTTGTTGTTTTTGATCGCTTGTGAGCTCGCGCGGCACCCACTTTGCACAGAGCTTTCGCATGCCCAAATATTCGCGAATGATATGATGTATACGTTCCTTTGATATCTTTACAATGTCTGCTATCTCGCTCAACTTCATTTTACGATCATTCAAAATTATTTTATGGATTTTTTTGATGTTTTCGTCGGTAACAGCCTCTTTTGGGCGTCCACTGCGTTCACCGTCTTCAGTGCTCATTTCACCACGTTTAAACTTAGCATACCAATCAATGATGGTGGATTTTCCCGGTGCAGACCCCGGAAACTCTTCATCAAGCCATGCTTTCGCTTCAACTGTATTTTTTCCCTTCAAGAAGCAATACTTTATTAACACACGAAATTCTTTTTTTTCCATCTTTTCAACAATAACAAAAGTAGCTTCACTCAAATCGCTATAACTCACGAACTAATTGTCCGATTGCTGTCAAATTTTTACACGTATCGTTTGAAGGTTGGTACTAAATGAAAATCATATGGAAAAAATTCTGGTAACGCCATCTATGGGTCAGACCGGGGACTTTTCATCCAGCCTAATAATTAATAACGAATTTAAATATTATGAAGTTTTGTATTGATGAATTAAAAAACTATGAACAACATTTAAAAACAAAATCTTAACTGGAATGCCATTTAATGTCTTTTAGCAACCAATTATTATTTTTTGTTTACTTAACGAAACAATTTAACAAGCGTGACTGAAATGGGTACAGGACAGGCTGTCAAAATTCATAAAATGTGATGATCTTACATGCAGCGAGAAACGAGACACAATATGTAGATGAATTATTATGAATAGCAATGCCACTGCTGCACCCAAACTGCACCACACAAATTTTAAAAATAAATGAGAAAAATGATAATTGAGAAATTAAAACAAACAGCCAACTGCATATAAGTACCATACGTGTGTCAGCCACTCAATTGTATAACTGTAATGTGGAAAGCTCCCACAAATTTCCATTTTGAATAAATCACATGTTATGTATTACATTTTAATGATATAAAACTTAATACAGCTGCAGAGTGCAGACACATGAGATTGTTGGGATAAAGTAACAAGTATTATAGTTTCATGTATAAGAAAATAATTTGGGACCGTACTACACATAATGTGTTCATTCAGTTTAAAATTTAAAGTATCACGGCAAGAGGGTGTCATGTGTATCCGATTTACTATTCATTAAACACATTAAAGTCTCGCTATATAGTTTATAAATGACAAGACGACGATAATCCTGGGATTGTCGGCATTTTAATGCCATCCAACGGCTTAAAGAGATGTGTTACTTTAATTAATGTACCATAATATATGTATTATAAAGCCATGGGAAACTGGTTGACTTCCCATGTGAAGATAGTTTTCTTGTGGCCCACAATGCGCAGCACCGTAACTTAAGATTGTGTCAACCTGTCAAGTGTTTAATCGTAATTATATGACACTTTATATACAGTGGAACGCACATCCTATTTCAGAGACACTTCACTTTATTCGCACGAGGAAATTCTCATCATCGTATATGTGGGTGATGTGGGCAATTAAATTGGGCTTCACTGACCTAACAACATGCATTGTTTTATGCCTCATTGATGTGAGCTAACAAGGTAAACAAAGTGCATTGTGCATTTTAGCATAAAATAACCTGCAAAGTGATTGCTATGTTTGTTTTCAGCCAGACCGCATATCCCTTTTTGTAATTCAATGAGGGTGGCAGATGCTTTTTTAATTTTTACTCCAAAAATTTGACCTATAATGAAAGAATTTGGATGGTGATGTTTACTTGGCTATGTGTTGTGTCTTTTTAGGGTACAGAATTAAAAATTGTTGAGTGACTTGTCCTCTTTCTATGAGACCCTTTAAATCTTTAGTTTGAACTTAAAACATGCGTTTTACATATAAATCATAAGCGTTGCTAAGAATTCTGTTTGCACATGAGGCTCCCTTCCAAATTTGTTGAGAATGCCACTTAATCATCTGCTTTAAAGATATGTGTAAACTTACAGGACGGATGCTTAAATACCTAATATATAATATGTTCGGAAACTGCTAAGCGAGAAGTAAAGACGTTGAAGTGGTGCAGCGCGTCGTTTTCTTGGAAACTTGCAGGCGATGTGGAAAGTGTTTTAAAATAGTTTGTCGTCATAATTTTGATAGAGAGATATTCTTACATGCTCGTATACTTAATATATTTTGCCCAACATAATGTTATACACTCATAGAGAATTAGGTAAATGACTACATATTACATTTAATCGTGGGAGGGCGAATTCGTCAGGATCAGACTTGTTGTATTACCAAATTGCTTTTTCTTTAATTTTTATAATTTACAAGTGTCTTTTTATAAATAATTTTCCTTTACTTTAAAATTTAGTTCAGATTTTTAAATTTATTTAAATTATTTTGAAGTAGTTGTGTTGCTTAATAAATTATTTTTGAAACTTATTTTCTGCAAGCAACTTATTTTCTCAGCATTTCATTTTTTCAATATATAACAAGTAAGAACGTTTTATAAATGAATTCTAACTGCATTTTAAATAAATAAAAACAATATAATTTGTATTTTGAACGAAGGAAAAGCTTCCAGTACCATAAACAACTTGCGTCTTTTAATGCCATTTCATAACATTTTATAATTCTATATTTGCTTCGTCATTAAAAACGCACGTGTAATTAATTCCACAATCAATAAACATTTTATTGTGCTAAATATTTTACTTTTTTTTGCATTTGTAATTCATTTAAACAAATAGCAACCAAAAATATTTGAAATTTCGAAATAAGATGTAAGGTTAAACGTTATTTTAGACATTATTATGCAAGAACACACACATCCGTCTTTTAACATCGAAATGTAGGTAAATAACGGAAACTTTTCCAATAACCAACCACATAAATCTTACACTCACTTGTGCCATTTTCCCGCAACCACATATTTTATGCCGATATTGCAGGATGATAAAGTTCAAATATCAACAAGATTCAAGATATATAAAGTCTCGCGCTTCTTTGAAATTGGTTAAGAGGTTCTCGCCACGAATATCCTTGCATTCAGATGACACACATGTGTAATATGCCAACTTATAATGCCCAAGCTTGGATATTAGAAAATAAAACCGACTCATCGCTTGAATGATAAAATATGTATTTAGTCGATTTTGTAGGTCACAACTCAAACCACTCCAAAGTTTGTAAGCATTTAGCACTGTGCAAATTTCAAAGGCGATGACATCCCTTCCTCAACAAATTCAAAGTAAGCGAACGTGCTGTAAGGTGGAACTTATACTAAAGAAAACCAAGTGAAGACCAAAACTTTTCAGAGAAATGGGTGTTGTTTTCCACAATCTTAATGTGTTTCACCAAGAAAAAGAACAACAACAACACAGCTGCTAAACGATATCAATTCCTCATAAGTTTTCATGAGCTTCATTATTTATGCTGTTCTTATACGACGCACATTGACAATGTTCTTTTGGAGTATGACACTCAATTGCATGACAATTACATGTACGTACTCGTAGATAACCTACTAGAAGAGTGTCTAAAAGTTTACAACAAGTTTTGAGCCCCCTCCACAACCCACATGACATGTGTTTGTGTATACGCTCATAGTTTATGATCTGAATTTGATTGTGGCTTATTGAGTTCATCCTTAATGTGACCTACATAATGTTTACATTTACACGAAGGGTGAAAGTTTTAAAGGGATGCGCCACAAAACCACCGCACAAAACAATTGCCAATATTTTTTTGTCCCGACATGAACAACTTTTTTAAACTGGGAAGGAGGGGTTGAACTTTCAATAAGTGTATTAATTTCAAATTTAAAGGGAAAGGGAATAAAATGCATGCGATGTGGGCAGTGCTGAAGCGCACTTGCTTTAAATTTTGCATTATTTTTTTTTCATATTAAATGTAACTGATCAACCCTCATGCGTGTAAACAACAGATCAATGTCAGTGGCAGTGCGTTTAAATGATAAATCGGCTGGGATCTATTGTTTATGACGGGGATTGTTGAAAATTGAATTAAAATCACTTGTTCACGTTTTTCCTGTTTTCATTTTGAAGTCCTCTCTTTTGATGTTGCATTTTTTATGAGAGTGTCGTTTACATTGAAATGAATTACATGCGTTACGTTATGGATGCTGCTGCATCGACCATTTGTAAAGTGGCACTTCATATTATTATTATTTTCGCGTCGCCATCCATAATCACGTGAAACTCCAGTATTATCGTATACCATCTGAGCACATGTTAATGTAGACAACAGAATGATATACGATGGATGTACAAGAGTACAAGAGAGGGTTGAGTGCTACATGATAAACGTGCACAATTTTTATGATACAAAATCGCATTGGTTTGGTGAATGAAAAGAAACGTTGAGGGCGCAAGGGTTCATGAATTTAGTGAGGCATATATCGTTGGATATGGTTCAACGAAAAGTTGTTATTTTAAACGCACCAGGCATGTGTTCTTGGATTAAAGTGTGATTTTGGTGTAATAAAAAGCTTTAGCCTAGTTTTCTTGCAAAATAGAATTCAGAAAGAATACGATTCTAAAAAACATCACAGTCACACTCACTTCAAAATTTGTATAATGAATGTTGTACTTTTGTGCGATGATCTTTTGTTGTAGACATGTCAGGTTATTGCGCGGGAGAATGATGCCATATCGAGGTTTCACAGGCAGGGTAAAGAATTATTTCCACTTCCTCTGGCCTCATGAATCCGGTGAATGTTTTAAATAAAGAGCGAAGAATTGTACATGCGTACTATTTAAAGGAAATGATAATAATGAAAACCTAAAATGAATGAACATTTAAAGCAAAATACATAAAGTCTTTGACAGAATTGAGGATACCTGAAGAAAGCCGACACATCACCGTTTCAAGTATACACATTTATTTACTATACACGTATAAAATGTAAACATTAAACAGCCAGTAGCCGCAGAGGAGCAACAGAATATAATACACAGGAAACTGACTGCCAGGTGTCTGGGATAATACGTGTAATTCAATACGTAATCACATTTGATTACGAATTAAAGATAAGGACAAATATATGGGTACAATCCTCTGTCGCACATTCATTAAATTTTAAGTAAACCCCTTTTCATTGTGTCGCCTGTGTCGGTGCACGATTTTCATTATAAATTATTATAAAACACGCTGTACACAAACGTCGAATAACACTGTTTTGCTGAATTGCAAAATTTTGTAATGCATTCAAATTGTAATTACGCGCAGAAAGTGAGCATTCGGTTGGATTGTTTTCACTGATTGTGTGCATGGTACGAGTTCTCATGTATAGACACTTTTTGAAAGCCACATAAGCAATAATTAACAAAAATTGTTGGAATATTTATGTGAGTTGTGGAGAAAAATTAAACATATTTGTAAGGAATAATTATAATAGTGATGCCCTTTATGTGTATTTTAAGTTCGTTTCATGCTTAAACATATTTTTAAATGATAAGAATTTTGTGCACTTATTATTGTTGACATCACAGTATAATCGGTTGAGTATAAACAATTTTTATAAAACTTTAATTAGGGCATAAATAATAATAGGAATGTGCACTTTATTTAGCATTGTTCTTGTATGAACAAACTTAATTTGTTGCTTCTCCTTAATATGTATAAAGCTTTATTCTTAGAACTTTAAATTATGATTATATTACGTGTTTGAAGTAAATTCAGAACCGGTAATCATGAAAATTGTTATCCAGATTTTATAAAGTGAATCAACAATGTTATTTTTAAACGTTTTGATAAAGTGATTTATTATACCTTTCTGTTTTATTCATCCTTCGCATAAATTTAATTGCAATTTATTTTGGTCATCTCACTTTATTTATGGTCTCAATCGAAACATCAATATTTTAAAAATAAAAATTTACAATTCAATTAATTGAATTTCATTATTGAATTTCAGCCAATAACCTTTGTCATTTTGTACAAAAATAATAATGGTTTATTCTAAAAATGCGAAAACTCAAAAAAATGAAGTAAATTTGCACTGCAATAAACAACCGTCTCATACACATAAAAAATTGAAATTGTTGTTTCGCGTTTATACCCATCAACTGGGCTCAATCTTTAAAAATCAAGCAACAAATAATGAAGACAGATAATATGTTTATAGTCGTGTCTTGTTTTTTCCGTTGTGTGTTCATGCAGTTCGTTGAATTTCAACCACCTGCCTTTGGAAATCACTAATTTGGGTTGCTTTATGCTGTTGCTCTCTTGAGTCTTGATTCTCCCCCTATATATATATCAACAGCACAGTCCCTTATACATAATACGAATACCACATATGAAGTTATATAGGTATATGTGGAACTGCGAAGCAAAACATTATGCCATGTTCCACTTGGCATGCATGAAGCATTTATTGGTATACTAAAAATCATGAACAAAACGTGAAAAAAAACACATACACAAACTTTCAGATTTTCTGTTCTGAATTCTGATACATCTGTTTCATTTTGCTTTTGAGGCATATTTTATGAAATGCCCGCGAAATTTTAACAAAATTTTGTATGTAATTCGTGTGCACTCTTCTTTTTTTTTTAAAACAAACATGTAATCTCATATGCTCACCTATAATAAACCGCGGAAAAAAATGCAAACACAAATATTCATACAGTTTGCGTGTTTATATTATAGTAAAAGCCAGGAATTGTGTATTGATGAATAAATAAAAATAAACCCTTTATTATAAAATTCATGATTTATTTTAGCAGTAAGTTCGCGAATTATTTTTTTATACACATTTTTATAACCGCATGCACATGGTTATAATAGGCCTGATTGATTATGGCAACCAAGCGGCCAATTAAATCAATATTATACTAAATATGTATTGGAATTAAATACAACGTAACAACGCGTACCGATAAAGCAAGTAACTGCAGCACCTGGTCGCATATCATCGCTGTAAATTCTTGAGTAATTGAAATTGAAGACATCTGGAATTACAGCGCAGAATGTGCAGTGACATTACTTTGAGCAACAGAAGGATGAGGGCGATAATTGCCAGAGTGATTACCGCAGGAAATGAGTGACTGAACTGTAAACACCGCAATAATGCTGGATCAGTATTCCTTTATTGTGGCTTTGAATTGAGCCAATTTCATGTATTGATGATGATGATGGGTAAATTATGTGGCAAAATGATGTATGCGGTATGTGTTACTGAACCAAAGATATTTTTTTGCGGTAATACCTAAATTAATAATTGTTTTGAGTTATTATGAATTGATGCATTCTAATTGATTAGAATACCTCAAAACTTTTTGAAGAGAAATTTAATTTAAATAAAAGGTAACTTTATCTGGAATATCAATAAATTTAGTTTCATTTAAATGTGTATAGTTGCGCCCTAATTGATTATTGATTATTGAAATTTCAGGACTGGAAAAGTGAAAAGTCTACCCAAAAAATTATTTTATACTTGACATGATTTTGTAAATAAGAATTGTTGCCTCCATCATGATTCCATATAAATTGACCAATAATCCAATTTCTATTGACTATTCATAAATATTACACATATTTTTAGTTCTTGTATAAAAATCCCTGCATGCACTTAAATAATAGATTGTATCCTTCATTTCAATTCAAAATGGAATATTCTCCTTCATGTATTTGGCACCTTTACATTGTTGCCTCACATAACACAATAACTGCAACCCTCATTTTCTGTATTATGAATTGGATGCGATTAAATCTGCTATTTTGAAATTGGCTCAGGTCAAAAAAAAAAATCCGTTTAATATATTTTTCTTATGCCAACATAGTTAAGCTTTAAAGGCAAACACATTTCAATGCAAACGTTAAGGATGTGGTATGTGGAGCCGCACAAAAATGGATCTGTGAAAACACACACACTCCGAGGCCATATGTCGGACTGGATGTGGATGGTGCCGGGGAGGATGTGTCTCAAAATGATAGAAAAATATATCTTTTCATTAAATGTTCAACAGATTCCAAGTGTAAGGGATCGATCTTGCCTGAAAATGTTATTATTTCTGCTTCAGCTTCCTTATATTATGTAGAATATCTTTTTCAATTTGGGTTTTTTGTGTTTTTTTTTTTGTATGTATTGCAATCATTATGTATGCAATGTGTATGTATTTGGAAGGGTCTGTGCATTTGGAAGATTAACAAAGATTCTACGTATACTACATTCATGTTGAGGGTTGTGAAAGAAATTGTCTGTCGTGGGTTAAGTATGCAGCAAGGAAAATGTTGGCGACAAAATGAATTGGAATTCATTTTTACAGTAACAGTTTGAGGAATTGAAAAATGAACATACCAACATCGATTTTAGAAATTTGTTGTAAAATGCATCGGTTCAAGTTCACTGAATTTTAATTTTAATTCATTTCTGGCTACGGCTGTTGCATATTTAAAATGAAAATCCGATTCGAATTGAATTTTATCAATTAAGTTAAGTGCATTTTTTGTTTGCCTTTGAAGTAAAAATCGATTTATTTGAGGAATATTTTACCACATCTCCATTAAAAATCGTTATGCTTTTCATTCAATTTTAATTTTATTGGACTTGAGTACCAATTATTATATTGGAAAAAAATTGCAACTGTGTATTTTCAAATTTGTGGCAATTTATTAAGTAAAAAAAAATTATTTAAAATTGAATTGGTTAGTCAAATTAAAAACTCAATTCATTGAACTTTATTAAATTTTCTTATGCTCATTTCCACCACAATAAAAACTTTATTTTGAATTATGCAAAATATGATTTATAAATATTGAAATGGAAGAGTCCTTTAATAAATATAAACTCCAGGATAACATTGATTTTACAAATTGAAAATGTCTTGAAACCGGTACAATAATTTTCTTGTGGGACACATTCGCCAATAAATTATGAATGCAAAACTATATAAATTATGTAACATTCTAACACACCCCTACAGTTTTAAACGGATGCCGTACCTTCATAAAGATTTACCTTCGTTAAACTATTCAGTATTCGCACATAAATCCAATGATTTCTTATAAACTTTTATTCGAACAATAAAATATGCTAAAGGATTTTCAGCTTTTGTATAATGCGTCTATTATAATTTCTCCCTACATCATCTTCCTTCTGTTCCTTAGAAAGGAAAACTTCAATTCACTTATAGGTATAACAATAATTCGTATATGTATGGCACTGAGTGTGCAGTGTGCGCCCGCCTGGCTCTACTACAGTGTAAGACATAGTAGTATACGAGTAGGCACACACATTTTATCTTTGCTACTCCCGAAAAACATCTGGCAGATCTTTAGACTGTGAATGGTTGTGGCTGTTTGAGTTCATCTCAATATCTGGATGAAAATTATGTTTAAAACCAACGAAGATATTTCACAATGTTATGTATGTTGTGCGCTTGAAACATCTACAGACCATAAGAAGTACGTATACATAGTACGCAGCAAGGGATTCGGATTTAACGGCATTCCTTTTTGGGGATTCATCTTCAATTGATTTCTTATATTTATATAGCTATAAGCTTTGTGACAACTTTTTATTTGTTATTGTAATTTCATGAAAAAAAAAACATCTGCCTACTGCTTTTGTACACAATTAATGCGTGTGTATGAAGCGTGGATGGACTCATAATTAAAATGCTGCCCAAGCGATCCCTAATGTCATTATGCGCCGCCATGGCTATTGGGAGAAAAGGGGTATTTGTGTTACATTATTTTCTTTTTTCAAAAAATATACGTACGGAAAGGAAACGAACCCTAACGCCTAAAAAGAATTGCATTTAAAGAAAGAGGTCCGAAAAAATACTAAAAACACATTTCAAATTGAATGGAATTGAACAAAATACGCGGCTCGTGTTAGAAATTATGAATTTGAATTTTTTTGTTTTGTTTTTGATAAACGCGATGCAGTATGCACGTCATGATCATCACGATAATTATGTGCATCCTTTTAAACAACATGCAGTCGCTTGGTTGTTGGTTAGAGTTAGTAGACGGTTGTGGCTGTTTTGTGTTTTTAATGAGACGGGCTTGGATGAAAATAATCTGTTATAGTGGCACACGAAGGAAGCCAACGGAACACGTGGTTGAAATTTGAGCTGAGTATGGACTGTTTTTGTGTCATGTCTTCTGCTGCATTTCGTTATCCTTATAAGCAAGGCAATGCATTTTGGTATATTTATCTGGTGCGTGTGTGGACCTCAAGCAGTGAATAACCGACACCTGCTCTTAAAATTACCAAAATATACATCCTGAACTTAATTCCATATTATCTTTAATTCATATATTATTTAATACCAAGAAAAATGGATTATCGCAGGCGTTCATAAAAAAATATGCAAATTTTAGTGTTTATAATCAATAAAGGAAATAAAAAATATTGCCTTTTAATTCTAAAATTGTTGGTGCTTAAGGCTGTTTAATAAAAATTAATCATATTTTAGATTCATTGAAGAAACTTAATCAAAAACTTACCCATATAAAAGTGCAGCACCAGCAATTCCACCCCCACACTGTGCTGTGATATAAAGTATCGTCCGTAAAGGTGATATCGCTCGAACGACGCCCATTGCAATCGTAACAGCTGGGTTAATATGGGCACCTGTAACGAATTAAAATGCAAATCCGGTTAACATTTAATTTTGTTATTTACTTTAATTAACACTGCATCCAATATTGAATGTTTAATGCATGTTTGTGTAATGTGCATGAAGAATAAAGTGCATAGATGGAAAATAAAACGTAAAATTAACGTCGAAATGAAAGTCACGGCGCCGAGTATACGTATAGAGTTTTTATATAAAGGTTCTTGTCGTTCTTTTTAGAATTAAGCTTATCTTCTTTGCCCAGTCCGTTTTATCTGTTTGGTGCCGGCTCTTCAATTCCAAATGTGCCGATCACAAAATTCACTGCTGTTTGTTGTTTACCAGACGACGTCGCATATACCACGATACACCGCATCAGCACCACCATTAAAGCAGCGCAATATGTGCAAAGAATATTACAATATGCGCCAGCCAGGCTTACATGTGCATACGTTGCGAGTTTTGTATTACTATACATATATTTATATTTTTCGCTGAGTTGCTGTATGTTGTTCCTTTCAGTTTCAACTTAATCTCATCATCAAAATATTTTGTAGCGAAAAAATTCCCACAGTCTCAGGGTTCAGATCAGTGGAGTGTCTGGATGGACAGAAATATCCTGACGCTCAAATGCAGTGTACCAATGCGCGTTGTAACTTTAGTTGTAAGGTCGTTAGCTTTCTTATGTAGATAGAATGTTACAGGATACACAAAATGCGGGTACGTCTGGATAATTTCTGGTGCCTTACTGGTTGTATTGTGTGAAATCCTCTTCAAGTAATTTGTACATTCGTATATATAATAAATGAATACGTGTATCCAAATTACACACAAAAACATAATATCTTTAAACTTCAGTAATTCCCTCCCTGTCAAAGGGCGGTCCATACAATTGGTGATTTTTTTTTCCCAACAGACTGTTTCCTCTTGTTGTTGTTTTTGTATTGTACGTATTTTTTAGTTTTTCCCTTTTTCTTTTTGCACATCCAGGTAATTTAAAATGTCTTTTGCAGCGCATTCAGCACTGCCTTCCTCCCGCATAGTGATTAGCATTTATTATATTGTACAAGTTGGATGGTGTACCTTGCATTGGGGAAATTACGGGTCGTGGGAGATTTCCCCGGTGCAATGTGCGCTTGTAAACATATTATAGCACTTTGTTTAATAAACGTGCGCATGTAACTTTACTAAACATGGGATTAGGGTTTAAAATGAAGAGGTGCTATTTCGTTTCGAGACTGGAGCGCATTTATGAACTCGTATAAACGTTAATACCAAATAGGTGAGTTGCAACTTGGATTGGGTTGGGTTGGGTACATAATTTTAAATTTGCATGCGTACCTGATATGTGGGAAAAACACTGTGTCAATGTGGCAATGGTGAGTCCGGATGAGAGCGCTGTGGCCAATAAAACGGATGACACACTAGCGCCTACGCCAGCGCCAGCTGCTGCACCGCACACAATGAATACGTAAAAGAATGATGCTAAGCATTCTGATATGATTGACCTGTTGATTGATTTAATTAAATTAATGTGTTATTATTTTCAAATAGGCAATGATGTTCAAGGTTTTTGTGTATGATGAAGATATTATAATGAAAGATTGATAAAATCAATTGAGTGAATGATTTCTTATTTGCTGTTGCAAATATTTATTTTGTGTCGATAATGATTTTGTCTTTGAATGAACAAATTTACAAATTATTAATATAGGGTAAAGGTTAAAATTAAATTAAATTATTAAATATTTTCTCGTAGGCGAAATTGTTCGGATTTAATTTAATTCAATTTAAAACTACCTTACTTAAACTAAAATGGCTATGTAAGTAGTAAGCTAAATTGATGTTATTTCGTCTTAAAAAATTATCATTTTAAATATGCTCAAACAATAATTTAACTGAATTTATAAATAACAATATTTTATACAATTGAGGAGTAAAATTATTATTATTTTTTAAATCTACAACTGGAAAAATAACAAACAACTCCACTGCCCACTGATAAGCATATTTAAATTTAGAAAAAATAAACAAATCCAACGATAATAAAAGGCATGTTTACACAATTGATAAACTCGATTGTGCAAATACGAGTGACTTAATATCCTCTCCAAACATTGAAACCACAACTCCATAAACAAACCATCCATAAATTCAACAAAACGTACCTCCAAAACTCCAAGGTCCTAATCTCAGCCTGCATATTATGCTTTGGCTTAAGTGAAGTCGACAGCCGTCCACCGATTGTCTGGACAAGATTATTATCCTTCCGCATTGCTTCCAGCCTCTCAAAAAGAGTGACTATATGGAAGTCTATATTCTGTTCAGCCGGCATGTGTAAACTTTCGTCAGCCATTATTATTATGGTAGCACAATTAAATTAACAGCAAAATGTTTGTTTTAACAAAAAATAGAAACAACCGTGTTATTTTGCGGTTTCGTTGCCAATTTTTGTATTTTTTAAATGTAACAATTTTCACATATATTTAATTTGTAGCACGATTTATTGTTGGTTTGAAGAGCCACGCTTAATGGTACACAGCAATTATTCAATTGAGAAGCTGGTTAGTTCCCATAGTAAACGCGTATGTAGTTTTATATTCAAGAGTCGCCACTTTAATTGGACAACAATAAGCGGGCTGTGTGTATACAGGCAACTGAGATGCTTATGTGTATCCACTTCAATAGCAATGCAACTAAATTAAGTTCTCATTTATTTTAATTGAACTATACTAAACCACGCACGAAATATTAAATTTAATTGTAATTGAAGAAAGCAAATTCTTTCTTTGGAATTTTCTGTTTTTATGTTCAGCAAAAAAACAATTACACTGCAGCGAAATAAAACGAAAATAATTATTGAAAAAAAAAATCACAAGCACAATCACTTCCAGTCCCGGCGAACTTCAACACAGTTATGAATTATGATTGAATTGAAACTTTGTTCCTTGGCCTTGCGGGAGAGCAAATGCAGTTAAATTTATGTGTGCAACGTGCTCTCAAGCAAAACGAACTTAAAATATGAACACAACTAAATTGTATGCGTACGAAAAATATGGAAAGGCGAGGGAGCTCAACTCACAAGGTCTGACGACGATGGGAGTTGTACGACGAATGCGAGAAGACCGATGTGGAAATGTTTGAGGAACGTTTGCGTCTGCAATGAGCGCGCGCTGAACAACCACCACCGACAACTGAGGGCGGCAAAGAAGTGACTAGTGAGTTTCAATATTTTATACACCGCAACGAAATGCCAACTCACGGACTCTTTATATACGGTATCACGCAATAAATGTAACACAGAGCACTTGATTAAATGCGACCCACATATGCGATGAAATTCATACACCCAAATCACATATGCGAGGGAGAAGGTGACACTTTACCACCCCTATATAGTACAGTGCGGTATCATGTGTTTTCATATGAATTGAGGCAATTGTTGCAACATGCAATTGTTACCCTACTCGTTTCCATTCACAGACTCATTCACTTCATTTTTTACACATCCGCTGATGCACTTTACTTCCTGAGTCCTGTTTTCATTAATTCATCTATACCGCCACCCCATTGATCTCTGTACCAATTCTATATAGTCACGAGGGGTGAGTATTTGCGCCTCAATTTTTCCCCTCGCTATATTTGTATTTTCTATACGCGCACATTTCTGTGATTGCAGAGAGAAAGGCATTGCAATTGTTTAACTTAATTGTACTTGTTGTTTAAAATTGTTGTCGCGGTTTGTATAATGCAGTGCGGTTGAGGGATGTGGTTGTATATAAAATACTATGATCAGGTCAATTGGGTGTCATGTGGTCGACTGTTATCCATATGCACTTTGTGGTGTAGTTTTCATGAGTGATTTTTAACAATCTGTATTGCAACAATACGGACCAATTACTTGATCATTTTTTATGGGCTCTATGGACTGTAGCAAATGTTTAATTTTGTTGTGTTGTATATTTTTAAAATTTCCTTATCATTGTTCCCACAATTGTGCAGCATATGTGAGAATTTAAGACATCGAATTTTAAATCAGATATGATGGATTGCGTGATAATTGTTTAACCGCACTTAAACTGAATAAATCTGCAGTAATGCAAATCAACCCTTATATTTGTTTTTTTTTTGTTTTACATCTGTGATCTGAATTGTTGTAAAACCTCGACTGAAAATTCTACTTTATTTTACAAACCTTGAATAAACCACACATATGGTATTCAGACTTTACGAAACATTTCAGTATAGGACATTCGACGAACGTCACCCGTGTGCCGTCCTTTTTTGCACCTTGCCCTCTGTTCAATTGAATCCTTTCATTTCTTTTGTCGCAAGGTGCTACGTATCCGTTGCCCTTAAACAAGCTGCATTTTGGCGGTGCAAAGTCGCCTCTATATACCCGAACAGCATACGCAACAACCCAAGGATTATCCCTACAGCTGCATTCGTGTATATTGTGTTTTTGGGGGTACATTTTAAGATCATTTCTTGTTTTGGGACTCACTCGTGTCTTACTGATTGTAGTATTTAAATTTTACACCTGAATGAATTCATGTCGAATATTCGGATGAATTTCAGAACTTTTGTAATTATGTATTGTTTTTTTATCTCTTATTTATCATAAATTGTAAGTGGAAGTAGTCTTTAAATTTAATATAAAAAAAAAAACAGATTTTACAACCATTAACGTTTTCTATTACTCACAAGATGCGTTTATAATTTTTATCTGAAAAAAAAGTTGTTAATTTTTGAGTAAAAAGTCAGATATTATCAGATTTTACAAATATTTCATCCAATGTCAAAAAATTAAGGCAAAATAATAATATGTTGAATAATAGAAAAATGTGTTTATAAAATATTTTAAAAAAACACCAAAAGAATTTTAGGTATTGGGTAAAATATCGGCTTACATTTCAAAACATAAAATTGAGAACACGTTGTTTGGAGAAAAATTAACTAATTCACAAACCCACATTAATTTTTTAGTACTAAAAAGAAATATAGGACCTGAAATTAAAAATATAATAATTAAATTAATTATGCACGCACACATAATGTGTGCCTTCAAGAAATAAACAATTTATTGAATTAAATCAAATTTTAAATATTAGTAAGTATCAGAAATTAAATAAATGTAGTGGAAAATATACTACCAATCCTATAAAATTTATTATAACAAAGAATATAAAATTATTTTTTATATTGTGACAAAATTGTTAAATAGGACTAAAATTAATAATAATAATTATTAAACAAAAATTATTTTCTCTTTAAATGCAGACACAATCAGAAGTTGACAAAATTGAGAAGCTTTGCTGAGAATGTGCATAATAAAATTAGGCCATCATGATAATTGATATTCAAAGGTTAATGAGATTTCATTTTGCGATTATTTTTTAATTTTTTTATATCAATTAATTCATACTGAAATATGCATTTCCGTTGCACATTTATTATATCTATATGCGCATGTACGTTGCAATTAAAAAAAAAACACTCAGAATAAATACTTCTTATTAATAAAAAAGTCTATTGAAAAATGATTGGCGATATCGCAAAGTGGGAGCAATAACTATTCAAAAAAAATTTGAAGTGGATTACTTTTTAAGTATTTCGTGTTGTTAAAGACAAAAAGTACAATTTTACATCAATAATAAAATGTAGACGCATAAAGATATTCCTAAAAATAACGTCAGACTTTAGAGAAAATTCACTGCTTGAAAAAAGGTGTTGACCTCGAGTCAACAATGTACTCGTATTTTATATCAACCAGATAGACTTATGTCTTATGAAGGTTTTTGCATAAAAATGCAGTTTTAATTTAATTTATTAGGTATATATTTAATTTGGTTTTGAAAATATTAGTAGCTGAGTAATTTTTGTACTGGTTCGAAATACAATAAAGCGTTTTGTTTGATGATTTTGTATTTGTCCGCCGCATATTTGTGTGTTGTTAACAAATTTGTACTAAAACAGTTTAACAACAATTCTTTAATCAAATCGTATTTTAATTATCACATGCAAATATACATAAATTGGGGAAAAACATTCCTTCAGATGTGAGTGAGAGAGCGAGATAGTCAAGGGCACATGGAAGATTACAATATCACTTTTACTATACGGTGATTTTAATCGAAATTTAACCAACTCATTTTGAAGCTGATTATCGCTACGAGACAAAATTTAAAATTTATTTAAATGTTTTGAGTTTAACATCATTTAAAAAAGAAAGAAAAGAAGCTCAATGCGAGACGATTGATGAATAATAAAGTCAACAGCAAATTGTTCTCTATGATCTCATTTATTGATAAATTTTGGAGATGGTACAATTCAGGCTGTTTGTTTCTTAAAAGGAGCATATTTGGGACCCATATGTTTGTTTTCTCTTACATATTATACAATTTAAATAATCACCGTTGCAAAAAATTATCCTAAAATGAATAAACTCTTTTGTATGAAGTTTAACCAAAAACCTTTCTGCATTTTAATTAAATACACCTACAGCGAAGTATTTGCAACAACTAATACAATTCATATTTCGAAAATAAATAATCTATAACAATTTTGGACCACTTTGTTCCAGAATTTTTAATTGCTTTGTGTTTCAAATGTATAATGGAAGCGCTGTTTCCTGCGTCCTGGAAAATGAAAACCCGGCCCAAATGAGAATGCGATGCAAATTTACAAAGAGTCGCATCATGTTTACATTATTTGGAAATATTTTGAGTAAATAAACTATTGTGTTGGCGCAATCTGTGAGCTTGAGAAAAAAAAAATGCATTCGCCGGATCAAATAATCAATATTATTTAAATTCATTATAAAAAGAAAAAACAGAGAAAAAGTTTCCTAAGTTAACGTATTCTAGCTATCAGAAAGGGAATTAAAACGATTCCCTATAGTGACTGGAGAGTTGTTGGCGACATCATTGGGACGCTGAAAACGACTACCATGCCGCACCTCCTCGAATGCTGGCTCACGTTTCTTCTTCTTCAGCTCCTCCGGCTTGGCGGCGCCCAGCGACGGGAAGTAATCCTCATTTTTAATGTCGGGTGCAACGCCCTTCTTCAGTTTCGGCAATCGCAGTGGCATATTTCTGAGTGCCGGACTCACGTACACCTTATTGCCGGACGGTTTTTCCGCAGACGTCGACACATTGTCGCTGTTGGCATCATTTGCTGGTTGCGCATTATTTGCCGATACTGGGGCACCTCCCTTTGAGGGGTCCTTCTCACCGGCCACATGTTTCCATGGGCCTGAGCCACCGGGATGATCAGGGTTGCCCTCCATGTCACTGCCGTCTTCGCCATCGCCGTCATGACCTTCGCCGTCTGTGCCGAAATGTTGATTGTTCTCGTTTATTTGCAATTGAAAGATTTTCAGTCCAGTGTAATCTTTGCTCTTTTCTTTTTCGAATTCCTTCCATTCATCATCATTGTCGACAACCTGCTTAATCTACGTACATTCCATACAGTAGACAGGGCGGAAACAGCAACAACGACGAATGCACAAAACAAAGAATCACAAACGTAATAAGTAAACGTTGCATAAAATGAGTCAACATTAAAATGAAAACAATTACCTCCTCCGGATTAGCCGGATCTTGTTCGCCATCGACAGTGGCAGCTGGTCGCTGTTCTTTTTTCGCTGGTTTCTCGACGGTTTTTGACGTGTCCTCCAATTTTTTCACCACCTCTTCGGTTGTTGGAAACTTCTTCGATTTGGACTTTTTGCGATCTTTTTTCGCAAAGAAATCGTCTAAATCGGCCATTCTAATTACGCGATTGATTTAATTGACGCAAATTTAATAGAAAAAGTTAATAAAACTTGTCCAAATAGGAATTTAAATTTTCTCACGTATCTATTTTATCACTCGCGGCAACCGCACACACACAATGATTGCCGTCTCACGTCTGTAGATGTTTTACATTAGGGTTGCCACCGTGAATAAGCCAAATGTGTCACAAGAGGGGCATAATTGAAGGAGAAAGTGCGGAGTATTTGCAGGAACTACTAGCACGTGTTTTTTGACAAATCCAGTTTTTTTGGCTGCGTGCTAAAAATATGACCCCAATGGGATATTCGGAAACGCGGGAGTTTTTGAAAATATTTTGATTTTATTCTTTTTAATTAAAAAAATATTTTTAAATATTGAAAGATAATTTATTTGTCTTTATGTTGTTCTGAATTTTATCTTAAAATATTTCAAATAATGAATACTGATGAATTATTGAAGAAAAAAAAAAATTATAAATCGTATTAACTGGGTTGAACGTTTACTATGTGTTAAAGTTGATGGATATTTAAAGTTATTTTGTGAAAGATACTTAACCTACACATTCTGGTAAAAAAAAAATTCAATACAACTAAGCAAACACAATTCAATGCATATTTGTTGATAAAAGGCAAATTGGCTACACTAATTAAATGAAGCCCATAAAAGAGTCATGGTGACCAGGCCAACAGATGCACTTCATTGAATTAAAACGAAATTGACAGCTTTTGTCACAAGCAACAATTAAGCTTCTCGTACCTTAATCTTTATGACCGCGAAAATGCATTTACTATAAACACAATTAATGCACGCAATGCAATGAATCTCTCGCTGGATGAATTATGTATTATGCATGTTTTAATTGAGAAGCGGTCCAGTGGTCCCTTGAGTGTTTTTTCAGACACAATGAAGACATAATAAATTTTAGGTTTAATAATAATTTATTCATGTTCGCGTGATTTTCTGTTACCTTTATTAATTTATGTGCGCCTGTGCAATACTTAATGCAGGCAACGGCATTTACCACCTTGTGCTGCTCCACAATCCACGCTACTGTTGTAGTTATACCGCGTTTTTGCAGCACTTAATAAGTCAAAGACTTTTTCACTGAAAGCAACGCATTTTTTATGTAAAACTTTCTTGTGCAATCTTAAGCGCGCGCTGCGCTTTTGGGTTACTTAACAAGTTAACAGTGTATAACTGAAATCAGATCGATGATTTTGAACCTTGACTTCCTTTGCGGTGTGGTTTTCGGAACTTCTGCCTTAAAATTATGATAATAGTGCGATGATGTTGCAGTCGGGAGATTTTTTGTGTTATGACTTTTACTGTATTATGATAGCTTTTATGGGCGATTTTTTAATTTAAAATATGTGATCGGACAGCTGTGACAGAAGTTAAACTAGTTGGCTGGGGTGACCTTCAAGGTTTTGATTGAGAAATTAAATCGATAAAAATGTGAAATTTTGTGTAAAAATTAAGTGTCATCACTGCAGACCACTGTCCAGCATTATTGGAAATCAGAAAGTGTTGAAAGGTTTGCACATTTTCAGAAAATTTAGGGCGCTGTTTTTGTTAATTTTAAGATGTTAACAAGTGATAATTGAAGAGTAATAAAACGTTATGATTATGGGAAAGATTTCAGCACTGTTGCCCTTTGTCTTTGCAATGTTGTGAAATGTTTTATTGGGGGAAAAAAAATCTAGATTATACATGAGACGAAGAGTGTTAAGTAATGCACATCTTTCGGTGAAACAAAGCACTACTGGGTAATATAACACAAACTATTATACAGGGATGTTGAAAAACCCCAGAATTCCAATTTCAATAAAAGGTAAACAAGCCTGTTATAACAAAAATGTAATAAATTCATCAAATCATGTAATTCATTTGCATAATTTTTTTTATCAACCACTAATTTAAGAAACATTTCAAAAACCTGCATTTACGCCACGTGTAAATGACGTGGGTATATGAAATTTAAAAGCATAAATATTCATTGACTTTCAAATGGTCAATAAACATCGTTAAATTTGTGTATTTGTAAATTATTAATCCACAATGTGATCGATGTTCGTATAACAAAATTTTTTTTTTTACAAATTTCCAATAAATTAAAAAAAGTTCCCGCAGTATAATATTTTGTACACAAAATAAATAGGCAGAAAAACTTGTTTGGAATTTCGATAGCCAAGTCACAAAGGCCAACATTATTTAAATTTTATTCGGTAATTGTGTTACAGTGACAATTATTAAGAAAGTATTAAACTGGCAATTAATTGCATCAACAGTTTCAATCAATAAAGAAGAAGTAAAATCAAAAAGGTTACACCAACAATTAAAATGAATAAACTTTTGCTTCCAATTGCACTTTGGCATGTCTTACATGACGCCCCATGGATTGTATGGCTGATGATTTGTGAATTTAAATTTTATGAGGGTGTCCGATAAAGACAAGAAATGTTAAACCACATAAAATGTTGTCGGAACTGCATGTGCTCTGCCAAATTTGGCCGGTGACATTTCAACACAATTGCATTCAGCAGTGAAGAAAACACAAATGTTATAAAGTGGGGAGCATTGGGACTATTGTGGGATTTGCAATGAGAGCAATCCAAACAACTTCTTCTTGTTGATATTATGTACATTTCAACGAATAACATACGAACACACACATTGCTAACCCGCATGTAGATTGTTGCCGGATAGATGATGTAGTAATTTAGTGAAGCAGTGGGGTATTCGTAGTGACTTGAGGCGGTGGCGAGTAAAATACGTCGAGGCACTTACGCTTTCAGTCAGTTGAGTTATTTGTGTCCAGTGCCACGGAAGTGTGAGCTTTTCGGATCTCCAAAAACGGTTTCTGTGCAAAGTGTTATATTGTTGGAGTTTGTTAAATATCGTTGCTTTTGTTATTCCGTGCTAAATTTGAGGTGATTATTGCGTAATATTCATGATTGCATTTTGATGCATTTAAACGCTTCAGCAAGTGCATCATACAAATTAAAAATATGTGGATTAAAACTGGTTTGGAGAAAAACAATTAATAACAAAGGCATTTAATGTTTTTATGCATTTTATAATACGCTATTAGCCTTTGGTGGAATTTGATTCATCTTATGCAGTGTTTTTTTTATATGATTTCGTACTTTCTCTTGAAAATTTGAGCTTGTTTTCTATAGATAATTATTCCGTGAAACTTGGAGCGAAATTTTTGGATATTTTAGAATGTAAACGGAATAAAAAAACGTTGTTTTTGAGGATTTGTGCATAAAAGAATAAAATAATCATTTAAATGAAAACATGATATAATTAATTTTACATCAATTTTCCAAATGAATATATGTTATTATTTTTAATCCCAAAAATGCAGCAAATTTAATATCGTGATCTCTTTACCATAGTTAAAAGAGACTTGTATAATATAGCTTAATTAATACTGCGAATCTCTTCTCTGTCTATGTATTCAAAATTCACGGCATCATGTTATATTTCTATTATTTACACTCGTACATTGTAAATTTGATTTCTTCACACATTTATTATTTTACAGCAAGTGTAAGTCAGTTTACGTTAACCGCACTTATTGTTTTTTTCAAGTGGCTGATGAGAGATGGTTCGGCCATACGTAATGCTTTCATTCAAACACTTTTAATTATATTATTGTCAAAAGAAACGGGTACAAGCAGCGTGCATGATCTCGACATTCCCAAATTAGAAAACACCGTATAAATTTTTGTGGTATTACATTGAACTTTTTGGCTTGCGGTTACATTTAACTATGAGCTTGTAGTTAGTCAGATTTAATTACGTAAAAATGTATGGATTGAATTTTTACCTGTAAATTTGAAAGTGTGTACAATGAACGAGAGATCAATGTAAATGTAAAAAAGCTTAATACTTTTTTTTTTAAAGATCGTGACCCTTTTTTTGTAGATTTTATTTTATGTATTGATAAAATTAGTTGATCGTAAAAACATGGCGCTCAAACTATATAATAATTCTTACGTTGTTGCTATAGGCGGAATGATTTATTATTTCATACATTGAAGTTTTTTTTTTGCTGTATTCAACTTTCGAATTTCAGTGGATTCGAGAAAATTAGCTATTTGCTCAAATGTCTAAATATTTGAAAAAGGTCATATTACCAATACCTTCCTGCTATCATAAAATATTTATGTTTTCTACAAACCTAACGAAAATTAACAAATTCGTATTTATGTGATACTTTTTACTTTATAGTGCCGTTCGTTTTTCAAAATTCTTATTCCTCAATTCTTATGCCAAATTTGACTCATATTATCTCTAACTTAACTGCGTATACTATTTTTTGAGATAAAAAAACAAATAAATGAAAGGAAGAAGAACAAAAAAATCACAACACGTTTTGTAGTAAGCTCCGGCTTGACGCCAATGCTTTATTCATTTAAGGTGACATGTAACAGACGCGATTGTGTGGTTCTTTAACCAATAGTTACACACAGAATTATGTTGAATTTATTTGCATTTTACAAAACGTTATTATAGCACATCAATTGTAAAATAGAAAAAATTAAATACTTAAAAATTCTTACGGAATGTATTATAAACAATAAAATATACCAGCAATGTTTCTTTTAAAACTGTTTGCCAAAATTAAAATTTTAAAAATTGGTACAAATGCGTAATTATGCGCACACATAATTAGAGTTTTAAAAATTATAATGAAAGTTGTTTGATTATGCAAAAAAATTGATTGCGCTTTCGTTCGTCGGATTAACAAACGGATTAGGCAAAAAAAATTAACTAGTGACTTCTATACCAAATTTATATTCAAATAAATATTTGATATTTTTAACGAAAAAAAATTAAAAAAATTATTGACTTTGATGATTAATTAATTTTGATCCCTTTTTATTCTTCTTTTTTTAAAGTGAGTACTCAAATTTACGACCCACATTTATGCCACTTTATCGTGGTCATTAATTTATATGCATATAATTATTTATTTTTTTTTTGTTATTATGATCAACAAAAATTACACCAATTTGTAAACCAGTTTATTTACGGTTTAGCCCTACAACCAGTTTTGAAATTTAATTATTTAAGCTCTGCACCAAATGTGGAAAGAGAAGTTATGGGTGCAGATTTGATCACACAAGCGATTCAGTAAAGAGTGAAAACTATGTTGGCTCTTTACGCATCCATTGACCACTTCATTAATTTATGTCAAGGTGGAGCCCATTCGCTGCTTTAAACCGATTGCAGGCAGCATCAATATTATGTTTACCTTGAAATATCAATAATGGGCAAAGAAATCTGGCGTTATTTTGTGGTAATAGGCGAGCATTATGCACATTTTGCTATAAAAATTCAAACCGTTATTTTTAGGAATTGAATAATATTGGATTTCTTCATGATCATAAAAAGATTGAAATGTTTGAGTGACATTAACATTGAATAAAACCTATATTTGACATTATGGTGGGATTGGTATAAAGAATGGATAACTTATTTCCTTTTGTATTTGATTGCTATTAAATTAAAACTCTTTTAATTTAAAATTAGTTTTATGGTGTATAACAGTTTTGATTTTTTTTAACTGTAATGAATGATAATCATAAAAAATTTAAATAATTATTAATACTTAACAAAAAATAATTAGCATAAAAATAAATTTAAAAAACCCAAACGACGATAATTAACAAAAATTTTAAATAGTATACCTTCTGATGTGTGAATTGGCATTTTGTTCAACAGTCATTAAACATATTTAGCAGGTGACATTTCCCACACTTTAAACATTTTCTATTCGCTTACGTTTTACGGCGTTGATCTTGAAATATCTTGTGGAATTTATTGATTTAATGTACATATGTAGTACCGTTTTCTTATGTACTGCTTAAAAATTCTTATATAATAATACAGAAAACCAAATGTCCTTGAAAAACTTATTTGCATGTCAAATCTTCTATAGACCATACTGTAAAGGAGCGGTTTCAAGTGCCAAAATTTGTTGGTTTTTATTTGAAAAATAAACGTCGTTGTGTTGCAAAATAACATTTTGAGCAAGCGATTTTTTTTTTTAACAAATAAATAATCAAAAAATTAAGTAAAAGTCAATAAAGTTTATGAAATGATTTGCGGATTACACAAGACACAAGAGTAGTTAATAGTGTCAAAGCGCATGCATAAAGTATGAAACATTCATCGTTAAATGGTTTTCTTATGCATGCATACGTTTGGCTCAATTGAAAATTTAAAAATCAATAAATCGAATAAAAAATCATATGTTGCTATTCCAACGTGGTCACTCGAATGCACATAGTAATTGTTTTTTATGACTTTTAATAATATTAAGAAATGTCTTCCGGTGCAATTGCCGCAAATTATTGGGGTCATTCTGCTCATCAATAATGATGAGTGTGTATAATGTCTTTTAAGACAAAATGTAAAGTTAATATTTAATGCACTTGCGCAAATACAAAATTAAAAAATTTTTGAAACTAAAAACTTAAATAAATACGATGCTGTTGTTTTTTTAAACTACAAATATTTTCTTGGGTGTATAAACTTAGAGTGTCATTACATTTTCATTACTTGAAGTTTCTACAGATCGTATGCAAGCATTTTAACTATTATTTGCATTTATTTTCAGTCACACTAATGATTATTTAAGTGCAATACAATTTTTTAAAACACATTTAAATAAACATTCATTAAATCACATACCGGTAATATAGTTATATTTAATGTATTGTACAATGGTAAATAATTTCTATAAAATACCACTACTTGAATAATTAGTACACGCATTTATGTGAAACTGACTCGATTATATAAGATCGAAGCAGATGATTGAGTTACTTAACCATTTGTACACATACTCATTAAGGCTATTGCAAATAATTCAAACATATTAATATGTGTGAGCATTGAGCATAGACTAAATATTATGATTTATGTATTTCTCACTGACATTGTGGGAGTTAAAATAATAATAATGGCAATTATGTAATTGCACTTACTGCAGATTTTAAAATAATATTCTTCCTATATTCAAACAATTTGAAGGTGTCAGTAGGAAAATACATAAACCTTGACAAGTGTCAGTCTTTAAAAAGAAGAATAAGAGTTTAACTGTTATTGCCGGAAGTTATTTTGCGAATAAATATAATTGCATGCAATTTAAGTAATAAGTGTAGTAATTTCTGTGATGGCAATCCAAAAATTTCTTATAACAAAAATAAATGACGCATATTTTTTGGCCATCTTTATTGGCGAGATTGTAGTTGAACTAATTGTAGCTCTATTACGACCAATAGCTTAATCACATGAGTTCTGTTCGAAATAACAGAGCAGAACTAATTGAATTACCAAAAAGTGTGTTATACAAATTCATACGGTGAATGTTAACATGATCATCTTAAGTAAGTTGTTGGCCACACTCTCTGAGTACAGCATGTGGATCTTTGAAATTTTACTTTCATTTCCTCTTCACAGCAACTGATCTTTGATCACACAACAAATACATAACCCTGATGTTATGTGTACAGCCATGGCTTTCATCTACTTCGAAATGCTAACATTTTTCGCCTGCACATTCATTTCTTTATTTTAATTCAAACTACGTGTATTTTGACAAATATTCAATACTTGTGATCCAAGCATATTTGATTAATCTTTGCCTCAAATTTGGCTGTTGCATCACCAAAACGGTTCAATGTACAGTATACAATACACATTGATTGGAAAAACACAATTTTTATAATTTAAACATATTTTATAATTGAAAATATGTGTCAATGAATTGCAGTTGTGTGTTGTTTTTTTATGTTTAAATAACTGACGAGTTTTGTCAATTAAAAAAAAAGTTTATCTGATGTTGTTAAGAGGTTAAAGCTATAACAATTAGTTGATTGAGAAATTATCACACGAAAATATTGCACAATAAACAATTATTAAGCAGTTAGTGAGATTATTGTTGCAATTCATTGTGATTAAATCTTGGACAAGATAATTTCAAAGTGTAAATATCAATTGCACATGCTTTAGATGAACAAAAAGAATTACATTGTGCAGTCTAAAACGTTTACGTGTAGTTGCACAAGTTTTTATACGCCTCACTTGGTGCACTTAAAACGAAAGACTTAAGCGACGAACGCTGTGGTTGATTGATTTTTATTGTATTGTTAATTGCACACAATTTGATTTCATTGTGATTTTAATGTTTCATAGGTCTAATTGTAAAAATGTCGGAACCACTGACTCCCGTCCAAGAGTTCTACAAGGGGCAGACCATCTTCATCACTGGAGGTTCTGGTTTTATGGGAAAGGTAAATACATTTTTTTTTGGGTTATTCATGTGTTTTTTATTAATTACGTTTTATACAATATTCAAAGTTTTACAAATATTTATAAACATTTTTTATTTCTATCTAGGTTCTCATTGAGCGTCTTCTTTACACATGTCCAGATATTAAGGAGATTCTCATTTTGATGCGCCCAAAGCGCGGCAAGTCACCGGAATCACGTATTGATGATATGTTTAAATTGCCGGTATGTTTTATTTACAAAATGACACATTTCTTTTTGCATATACTCATCATTTACGCATGCAACACATTAGATTACATTTTATGACGCCAATTCGTAATATATATGGTGCTTTTTACTCGTGTATATATAACTTGAATATATATTGTTACGTTAGAGCTTGAACTCACTTGTAACGTTGTAACATAAACGGCCTTATGCTCTGTGATTGGACAGGCGTAGTGAAAGTTGTTTTACAGCAATATTAAAGAAATTAAATTATTACATTACTTAATGCTGCAGATTAGGGTCATTATTCATAAAAAAGGGTGTTCACAATCAATCATTTTAGTACCAGTCTTAGATAACAAACCTTTTTTTTTTGATTATTATTTGAATTTGAGTAATCCAATAAAGAAGAAAAGTAAAAAAAATAAAACTTTTGACCCAATTCCAATAAAAATGTTCATTCCGAATGTCACCTTTGTCACAGTTTAAAAACAATTTCAATGAATGTGTAATTAACTTTAAAAAACAAAGCTCTTAAATCTGTAATTTACTATACGCCTTCGATTCTTAATTCACGTAATAAAAACAGTAAAGAATTTGGTAAAAATCCATAAAAATGGTTAAACACCTTGCATTGAGTTTTCTTAAATAAATTGAGATCACCTTTTGTTATACAGAAATATCAAGTAATGACATTTGGCTTCCAAAATGTGATAATTACCTTACATTATTGCATGTTTTGGGAAAACAATTACCGCATCAATAAGAAGCTTCATATTTACGAAACCATTCGCATGAGAGGAAAATCAATATATTTCGTTGCTCGTAGCATGCACCAACTGTTGATTTATTGAATAATACCTAACATGTTATTATGTGCAAGTGATCGCATGAATTGTTTCTGACTTTATAGAAAGTCACTTATGAACGCACGGCTTTTTTTGTGCAAAGTAAATGAATAATAGGAAATTTTTGTTTGAATTAAGTTTTATTGCAAATCATTTAAATATTTTTGTAGTGGTTAACGAAAAAGTTAAAAAATCGTTTATTTTATAAACATTTTATACCACTTTTTTAAAATCTTATTTCGTAATGTTTTGATTGACCGCATGTCAAATAGAGGTACAAGAAATTTTGGAAACTTCGAATTTACGAGTATGTATACTTCTTCTATTCAATACCTGAATACCATACTTCGGAATTACAAATCCACCATACTTTGTCGTTTTTCATTTAATTACTGTCTATAAAAAAACTCGACACACAACTTATGTTTTTATATTCTTTTTCAGGTATTTCAACGAATTAGGGAGGAGAAACCAGAAGTTTTTAAAAAGTTGATTCCACTACAAGGCGATGTAACATTTGACTGTAAGATATACTGAACTCTTTAATAAATATCGTCAAGTCTAACAAACAAACACTATCCTATTTTCTATCAAGCACTTGGTCTCAGCAATGATCAGTTGGAACGTGTCTGCCGTGATGCGTCTGTCGTCTTCCATATGGCTGCCACACTTCGATTGGAAGCCAAACTGAAAACAGCTATCGACATGAATACCACTGGTACACGACGCGTACTCAGTCTCTGTCGCAAAATGCAAAACCTCAAAGCGTTGCTGCATTTGTCAACAGCATTCTGCAACTGTGATCAAGAAGTGATGTACGAGAAAGTGTATGATTGTTCACACAATCCGGAAGATTTGATGCGATCAGCTGAGTGGATGGATGAGAAGACATTGGACTTGGTTACACCAGCACTCTTGAAGCCACATCCGAACACATACACGTATTCCAAGAGATTGGCTGAGATTTTGGTGCAAAAGGAGTATCCGCATTTGCCGGCGTGCATCGTTCGACCAAGCATTGGTGAGAATGCCTATTTTTATTTATATAGGCAAACACTGATAACAATCGTGCAATTTGTGTGATCGGGCATTAAGCGATTTCTACTGACAATTGCGTATTTGCATATACCACTTTCTGCGGTAGCATGCCATTAACGGTTGCAACTATGCAAAATGTAAAGACATCAATGTGAGAGATCAAGGGGTTACAAAACGCAATTAGTTATCGCTATTTTTAAAAGACATAAAATGTTTGTTTGCAGTTAAAGACAACAAATTTTTATCGATTTTCATCACTGTGCTTTGTATGTACGGGAATTAAGTATAAACATTTGAAGTAGAAAGCCCTTTAAATTAATCATTACATAATCTATGTGGCATATTGTACACGCAGATTTAGTACTCAGTGTCGATAGCTATTAAAATTTGGAATTTGTGAAATTAACCATCAGATATCTCACATAGTTTTTGTTTGATTTAATGTTTTTTACTTGTTGCAGTATCATTTACACGTTGCTGCATGTTGCACTTGAACAAACAATGTCTGCATTGTGCACACAACAAAAAATAGAAATTCTCTTGTTTTACAAAATTAAGTGTGGATCAGTTCCCACAGCGCTTTCATGCACTCAGTTATCAGATGGCGTCTAATAAAATTGCACTCAATAAAGATTACATCTTAGATTGAGTTTATAAACATGAAAGATTGAAACGACGAACTCGTGCGTAACCAAACATTGTTGACTTTAAAATGAAATACCTAATTATGTGGTGAATAGCGACAATTTATTGCTAGTGCATGTTATGGGAACGTGGTTAAGTAATGAATCGTTAAAAAAATAGGAATATAAATATGCCTAATAAAAATAAATAAAAATGAAAATGTATATTTAAGTATTATGACTAACATAAATTTTGAATCCACAGTGTCACCAGCACATGAGGAGCCACTTGAAGGTTGGGTGGATAGCTTGAATGGTCCAATTGGTATAATGGTTGGAGCAGGTAAAGGTGTAATTCGCTCCATGTTATGCGACGGAGACTTCAAGACAGAGATTATCCCAGTTGACATTGCTATTGCTGGTTTAATAACAATTGCCTACAAAATTGGAACACTAACGGAAAAGTAAGAAAACAGCTTTTATTTTTAAATTGATCCATTCAAAACAATTCAATAAAATTAATACATATTACTTTAGACCGAAGCACATTCCTGTTTTCAATGTTACATGCGCTGATCACAAAAAAGAAACATGGGCTGAAGTCTTGAACAAGGGAAAACGTCTTGCTTATGAATATCCATTCGAAGCTGGCGTGTGGTATCCAGACGGTAACATCACAACCAACAAAATTGTTCACACCATAAACGTGATACTGTTCCACTGGCTGCCTGCCTATCTCATCGATTTTCTTATGCTGTGTTTTGGACAAAAAAGATTGTGAGGGCAACAAAAATTTATTTAACATCAAATCGGTTATAATTTTCTTGTATTATCAATTTTCATACATTTAGCATGTGTCACGTGCAACGACGAATTTCCGATGGACTTGAAGTTTTGCAATTCTTTACAACACGTGCTTGGGATTTCAAATCTGACAAATTTGCTGCGATCTATACAGAATTGACGCCAAAGGATAAAGAATTGTAAAAACAAAATTAAATCAATCTTATAATTATCCGTTTCATTGATTTAAATCATTTATTTTAATGCAGGTTTAATATGGACATGGACAGAATGGACCCCGATGTTTATATGAAGCGTTGTATTCTTGGTGGTCGCCAATACTGCCTCAAAGAGTCGTTAGCTACACTCCCTAAAGCAAGAATGCAACTGAAGGGGTAATTAAACCCATTAATACATAAAGTATTACGAAATTTACACGCACGCTTTTTTACAGACTGTACGTGCTTGATCGTGTCACAAAAGTGATTCTACTCGGCTTTCTCGTGTGGGCTTTCCTTAAAATTACAGGACTCAATACAGTGCTTAGTGAAATGCTTGGCTCCAAAATTTATATGAAAGCAACTTAAATAATCACGCATGAATTTAAATTAATTAAGTACTCATATTCAGAAAGGACCAATTTGTGCGTCCTGACTGCCTGCAGCAGTCAACTTTAATATTATTGCCGCATATTTTCCATTCATGCTCATAGGTGTTAAGCATTTTAACAATTTTCGGTTGACTGGTTGATTAGGTTTAAGTTGAATTTTAAATGTGAAATAATCTTGCAGGAGAATTGGCATTTTATTGTATTTTAACGACATCTTTATTTAACTTTTTTTTTATAATTAAAACAATTGGTTTTGTGCTTTTTGTATGTTATAAATTACCATATACGCGTACAATAATAAAAATACTATTTTTGATAAATTCTTTCGAGCTTTTTGATTTAAGTTAAAAAATGAAAAAATGGGTTTCTGAAACCCCACAATATTGTAATTTGGGTTTTCTTGTTTTTTGTAGGTGATGCCAAAGATTATTAAAATATCTTGAGCTCTCATTGCCTTTGAAAATCCTTAATAACTCAAACAATTTGCAAAAACACTCAAGGGACTGACGAATTTGTACTGAAATTAAAACCACTCATAAGTAAGGGTCAGCAGAAAAATAAAACATTTAAATTTTTTTTGTTAACAGTTACAATGCATTCATTGAAACACTTTTTGGTATTACTTATTATCAGTATTTCAGGGTACAGAATGAGACTCTTTAAAATTAAGTACAAAATGCAGTGTAAACTGTAAAGTTTATTCATGGAAATGAGAATACGTGCTTGGTTATTATTTATTTGATACCAGTTCGACTGTTAATACATACTTTATAATTTAAAATATTGCCTAAATTACGGCAGAAATCATTAATTATCATTAAAAATATGTGTATAGTTTAAGGAGCTTCGTGTATACTTAAGATTTCGAATTAAGTACTCGTAGAGTCGTAGAATAGACAATTATTGATTCATATAATATTTCAAGTTATAGATTCATCGACTTTATGGATTAACATATATTTGGCGTGGACGCTTTGAAGTAACGTAGATTTTGGAGTTAACGAATGAGATTTCTTTATGAAAAGAGTGTTTCCAGTTCGTAGATTTTATTTCATTGAAGTTTGGATATGTTGTGAATGATCTAATGACTAATATATGTATGTATGTGTATATATTTGGGAATTCCATCATGAGGGAGCAGTCTTCAATGTGAAAATCTCATAAACGAAGGAAAAAAAAAAAAGTTAAAATTTTTTTTTGTGTTTTTTTTTTATGAACTTAAATAATATTTCGGAAGAAAAAAGAAAAAATGGTACAAAATCGAAACAATTATGATTTATAAATGAACCATAAAGACAAATTTTTGCATAATAGTTGTCAGCGTTTTAAATTTTTACTTTGATTACAATACACAGAAACTTGAAAAATAGATATTCATTATCAAATATTTATGATATTAAAGAAAGAAATGCTTTCATAAAAAAACAAGTTGTGTTCGAGCAACGCACGGGTTTTCTCCCGTTAATAATAAAAACTTGTAAGAAAAATTGACAGATACAAATTTAATTTTTGAAATTTTTTCTATAGTGCTTTTTCACTTTTTCACCACAGTAATATTTACAATAGTAATAACTTAATAAGTAATAAGCCGTAAAGTTCCAAAATATTGGTAACAAATCGAGCACAAAACCAACTCGATGAAAATTTTTAATTCATTAAATTGGGAAATTACATTAAATTTTAAATCGGTAAAATTTTGTCTAAGCTAATAAAATAGTCGTAAATATGTAATAAACCAACATAAAATATTCCGAACTATTAATCAAAAATCTAAAGCCCAATCAAAAATGAAGCACGAGCACAAGGTTAAGAAATTTTACGATATTGAACTTAACTTTTGAAGGTGACATTGAAATTTTCAAGAAATCCAATAAATATTCGATGGATTGCAACACATATTTAATGGGGATTTATCAGTTCAATAGCATCTTCCAAAACCCTTTTCCAAATTTAAATGATTAGCGATTTGTATTGTATTTATTATATTGTACCATAAAAGTTTTCATACCTAATTTATTTTACAATTTTCAAAGACTTTGTGTGAAACCTTGAAAATCCACAAAATGCATGAACATCATTTCGGATTTGTGTTATAATGTGTGAAAATATTTAATTATAACACAATTCGCTTAATTTTTGGCTGAAACAACCTTTCCATTTCTGCAATTAGTACAATTTGTTCTAAACGTTTGTGTTTTAGTTTTATTATAATTGACCTAGTTTTATAAATTTTCGTATATTTTTTTTGTAGAAGTATGAAACTTATAATAACAATAATTGTAAGTAAACTTTAAACAGTATAATAGATAACAATTATTGTTGTCCTTCTAAAAATGGATTTTGTTAAGCCTGCCGATATACTATAAAACATTCGAATCCTGTATGTTTTGTATTAATCACATCCAATTTGAATATATAATAAGCAATAGTTCACCGACATTACGTTTGTGTCGTCGGTAGCGCTCTTGAATATTGTCAGACTGTTTCCGTGGATAAGCTGTGACGACATGCAAATTGTTAAAAAGCGGTTTTAGCTCTTTCAGTCGCCCAAAGTTTAACACTGGCTAAATTTATAAAAGACCACGTCTTGATGAATTTCGGTTAATAAGATAAACGTTATAGACCAGGCAACAACTTGCAGTTAAACTTAAGGAATTAATTTTTGGATATCAGTGTTTCGTTTGGAATTTATGGAAATGAATTCAATTGTAAGTGAAATGTGATTTTAGTGGTTTCATTTATTATATTATAAGATTTAAGTTTTCTTCGAAAAGTTCAATAAAAGTTTGTGATAAAATGTTAAACTGAACCAGAGAGTTTAAACTCTAATAAATTTTTTTAAAGATTAAAATCTATGAACCCTTGTGTAATCAGTGCTGTAATCAAGAATATAGATTAAAATTTAGTTTGATTTCATAAATCACATAATGTTATTGTTTTAAAAACAGCCAAACTGTTCCAAACAATATATAAATATATTACTATAAATAAATATTATTCCTATTATTGTATCCGTAATTTTAAAATAGAAATGTTAATTTATGAAACAAAAAAAAAATTAATAAAATTCCGAATGATATTAAACGTTCTTTCAACTGCAATCAATTTACCTGTTTAAATAAAAAATGCTGTTAAACAAGTTTGCGATTTCATTTAGATTTTTGAAAATATTATTCCTTAAAACACGTTATACTCTTTCGTATTCTCAAAATACCCGTTGTCCAAAACAAAAATATAAAGTTAATTCGTTTTAAAATTTGTATTTTATTTTTGCAACTACAGTTTTCCTTAATATTATGATATATTAACTTAAAACAAGAAAATCAAGGTGAACGAAAAAATAAGATTTATGATAATTTATCACATAAAACTTGTCGTAGGAAACGTGAAGATGATTATTTCTTTATCACATTAAAAAATTTGACCTAAGAAACACGTTTGAAGGAGATTTGTAAAAGCAGTAAATGTTTTGACGCGCACACTTGACCTAAACCTTCAAAAATATCGTCACAAGTTTCAAATTTATTCGAAATTTAAATAACAAGATCAATACTGCCATTATATATTTATACAAGTGACGCATTTACAACATTCCTTTTATCTTATATTTTTAGTTGGACCGGGCAAGCAGTCCGGAGCTTCGGGATTACATTATTATTGCATTAATTGGATTGATATTGTACAGTCTGAAAAGCTATTTAACAGAATGTTTTCTTGCATTTAGAACACCAGGACCTCCTGCACTTCCTATAATAGGAAACTGCCTAATGGCCAGAGAAAAAGCAGGTAAACCTGATATAAAAAAATAGAGTAAAATATAGAGTACGAACACAATAATTTTATCTCAAATTTATATATTTAGTTCTCAGAAAGCGAGCATCCGTTGCATATCAATTATTCGGAGGATTCCAAAGGATTTGGATTGCAATCTTCCCAATTTTTATTTTTCTGGAGCCAAAGGAACTACAAATATTATTGTCTTCAAAGAAACATACAGAGAAGGTTTTCTTTTACAAGCTTTTGACCAATTTCTTGGGAAACGGTCTTATAACTAGTGGTGGTGAGTTATTTACCTTGTTTACTTTTAATGTTGCATAATAATTGCGTTGATCTAAGATTAAATGAATTCGTTTACCAGCACACACTTGGAATCTTCACCGGAAGTTGATTCAACCTGTTTTTCACTTAGCAATTTTGGAGAAGTTTGTGGAAACTTTTTCAGACGCTTCATATCTGTTGATAAATAAATTGGATAAATCACCAACTGTATTGAATATTTCGAGCTTGATTAACAATTGCGTTGTTGATATTTTAAATGGTAAATACATATTCCCAAATCCCATCAAAATATTCTTTGAAAACCAGTTTTAAAAAAAATATTTCTCTTATTGTGTATTTTAGAGGCAGTACTCGGAGTCCCTTGTCTCAAAAAGGATGAGTATAATATGGATGATTCTCCATTTAGAAAGTAATTTTCAAAATTACAAATTTTATTTTTTTTTTCAAAATAATTACGTGAATTTCTTTTTAGGGGAACAGTTTTCATGCCATATCGTGTCGCTCGTCCCTGGCTTTTGATTGATTTTTTGTACAACAAAACTGCTGCAGCATCCGAAGAGAAAAATCAAAAGACTGCCTTAGATGATTTTACAAGAAAGGTACAAACAGCATACACTATTTAACCCGACGAAAACTTACAAATTTTTAACATGCTTTTATTCAAGATGATTCAAAATCGTCGTGATATGACAAATGATGATGGAATCCCTGAACGCAAATGTCTTCTTGATTATATGATGGAAATCTCCGCAAAAAACCCAGACTTTACCGAGCAAGACATAATCGATGAGGCGTGTACCTTTATGCTGGCTGGTCAGGACTCTGTTGGTGCAGCAGTCGCCTTCACTCTCTTCCTTCTGGCTCAAAACCAATCGGATCAACAAAAGTGCATTGACGAAGTTGATGGAATCTTCGGTGATGAAGATCGTTCCGTAACAATGAATGACATTCGTGAAATGAAATATTTGGAAATGTGTATAAAGGAGTCGCTCCGTCTGTATCCTAGTGTGCCATTAATTGCACGAAAACTCGGTGAAGACATCAAGGTTGGCAACCGTACGGTGCCCGAAGGTGCCAGTGTGTTTGTATTGCCCTATTCGACACATCGATTGCCACACATTTACCCGGATCCTGAGAAATTCGACCCAACGAGGTTTACAACAGAGAACTGCGAAAGTCGCAATCCATATGCTTACATTCCATTTAGTGCTGGTCCGAGAAATTGCATTGGTCATAAATTTGCAATTATTGAAATGAAGGCGGTTATTTCAAAAGTGTTGCGTCATTATCAGCTGTTATCAGTGCCTGGTAAAGAAACATTTGAGCCTTTGTTTAGAGTTACGGTGCGTGCTTCTGGTGGTTTGTGGGTTAAATTGCAATCGCGAAAGTAAACCTTTAAACACTTGAATTAAGTTTAAGTTTATATAGTTGTTATGATAAAATTAATTATGGATTAATGTGTACTGACGTATAATGTAAAGAGGTGTTGACTTTGATTTTTAAAATAACTCAGCTTAATTAAATAAAAACATTAAACAATACCTTTAGCGATCTTTTATTTCCATTTAAGCTTGTTTATGAAGAACAAAGTGAAAATTATGTGGAGTTAGAATTTGGTATTTAAAAAAAATTGAATGCCAAATGCTCACATTTTTCTCAGAGCGTTTTTCTAACACCATAATTTGTAAAATAATACGTTTTATTGGTTTGTTTTTAAATAAATAATTGTTTCAAATTTTCTGTGACATAAATTTTCTGCTGTAAATTTCAATTATTTAATGGCAGTTATTAATTAAATCTATAAAAATCTTAAATTTATAAAAAATATCAATTTCTTTATATATTTTCCGTCAATTTATTTTTATGCTTTTTAATATTTTTAAAATGTATATTTACATATACTTGCAAGTTTTATTAAACACCTTTTTATTACGAGTCCTGCTTACATAGCGCTAATTACAAATGAGTAATGACGAAAGCTTGGATCCATTTTCATTGCGCCTATGTTTAGGCAACAGACATTTTATTTACCAATTCATTATGGTGCAAACACAATCAAGTATTTTACAGTTCAGTCGTTAAACGACTTTTGTAGATAACTCAAACGTTATGAGCGCTTAACATCGTTTGTACAACGAGAGTCGTTATTCCAATGATTAAAGCTTTATGATTTTGCGCTTACGCTGAGTTTCAGAATTCAAAGAAACTGTACTATATTAGGCTGGATGAAAAGTCCCCGGTCTGACCCATAGATGGCGTTACCAGAATTTTTTCCATATGATTTTCATTTAGTACCAACCTTCAAACGATACGTGTAAAAATTTGACAGCAATCGGACAATTAGTTCGTGAGTTATAGCGATTTGAGTGAAGCTACTTTTGTTATTGTTGAAAAGATGGAAAAAAAAGAATTTCGTGTGTTAATAAAGTATTGCTTCTTGAAGGGAAAAAATACAGTTGAAGCGAAAGCATGGCTTGATGAAGAGTTTCCGGGGTCTGCACCGGGAAAATCCACCATCATTGATTGGTATGCTAAGTTTAAACGTGGTGAAATGAGCACTGAAGACGGTGAACGCAGTGGACGCCCAAAAGAGGCTGTTACCGACGAAAACATCAAAAAAATCCATAAAATAATTTTGAATGATCGTAAAATGAAGTTGAGCGAGATAGCAGACATTGTAAAGATATCAAAGGAACGTATACATCATATCATTCGCGAATATTTGGGCATGCGAAAGCTCTGTGCAAAGTGGGTGCCGCGCGAGCTCACAAGCGATCAAAAACAACAACGAGTTGATGATTCGGAGCAGTGTTTGAAGCTGTTTAAGCGCAATAAAGCCGAATTTTTCCGTCGATATGTGACAATGGATGAAACATGGCTCCATCACTATACTCCAGAGTCCAATCGGCAATCATCTGAATGGACAGCAAGCGATGAACCCAAACCGAAGCGTGGAAAAACGCAACAGTCGGCTGGAAAGGTTATGGCGTCTGTTTTTTGGGATGCGCATGGAATAATATTCATCGACTATCTCCAAAAGGGACAGACAATCAACAGCGACTATTACATTGCTCTATTGGAGCGGTTGAAAGCCGAAATCGCAAAGAAACGGCCGCATTTGAAGAAGAAAAAAGTGCTGTTCCACCAAGACAATGCACCGTGTCACAAGTCTGGAAAAACGATGGCTAAAATTTATGAATTGGGCTACGAATTGCTTCCTCATCCACCGTATTCTCCAGATCTGGCCCCCAGCGACTATTTCCTGTTTGCGGACCTTAAAAGAATGCTCGCTGGCAAGAAATTTAAGACCGATGATGAAGTGATTGCTGAAACTGAGGCCTATTTTGAGGATAAACCGAAAGAGTACTACAGAAGTGGCATCGAAAAGTTGGAAAATCGCTATAATCGCTGTATCGCCTTCGAAGGCAACTATGTTGAATAATAAAATTGAATTTTGCAAAAAAATGTTTTTTACCATGGTAGACCGGGGACTTTTCATCCGGCCTGTTATGTTACATCACACTAGGCTAGGGCTTTCTTTGCTAAAATATGATATCGCAACAATTATTATTAGAATTTGACTTGAGCCGTATGATAGATATTACCTAAGGCCATGGAATGTAGAATCTGCACAGAATTTGTATTTGGATGCAGGATCTGTCGTAAGATTTGTTGTAGTCTAGGGCGGGTTTGGGAATTGCTAGTCGTCCTTTGTAGTTCGTCTTCTCAATTTGTCCACTTCAAATTGGTAAAATCTTCACTCCCAATCGTTATAGCAATTGTTTCAACACAGTCAAGAGATAAAAAAACGTAAATTTCGTTGGTATAATATGTATGTAGTAAAATGAATTTGAACACGAGTATATGTGTACAAGCAGTGTGGCTAAAGCTTTTAATGTGATAATGTGTTAATTTGCAGTGAAGCCCAATGTCTACGAGTAAATGAGCATGTAACTAATTATCATTTGCAAACTTGCACGAGAATAATATTTACAAATGCCTTAACAATTGATTTCTTCACGTCGTGTTTAAAGTAAAAATTATAAATAGTAAAATATTGACTACAGGTAGATTGTGGGGTATTGGATTATGCTGCTTTGCATGACTGAGCATCATTGTCTATATGTTTTACGACCAATGAATAAACTTTATCCTTTAAATTGCAGTTAATGTTTTGCAAAATTAAGCTCAAATGATTGCCATTGAAATCAAATTAAATTTTTAAACTTCATGGTGTTTTCTTTTGATTATTAGACAATGGTGGAAGTGATGTTACCAAAAGGTCCCGTTTGTCTTGTTAGATGAATTGTTTAGATTTTAGCATTGGATTAAATTTAAATGGTAAATACCGAATTACTCAAAAATCAGTTTTAACCATTCATTTTAGTAACCTAAAAATAGATGATGCAGAAAAATGTATAATTCAACCTTAGAAGTTCATTAAACTTTTCTAACATCGCAGTACATTACAGGTTGCAATAATATCGATAAATAATCATGGTAATATTGTTGTACAATATACGTACTACCCTTGAATGTTTTGATTTTTGAAGGACCGAATACTTAAAAATTTGTTTTAATGTTTATCACACCCGAATGGCGTCTTGAAATGAGTACTTTTAGCAACGAACGCAGAGGAATTGTACCCAGAGATAAGTGGGTTCATTTGTGTGGCGTAGTTTAAAATTTGAGTAAATTCAGGAAAACACTTTTTAATAAAATATTTTTGGTAACGTTTTGAGAAGTAAAAGAATTACGAGTATGCCAAACTAATTTGGAATATCAGGAATATTCTGAATGATGTAAGATGAGTTTACTTCCGTGCAAGTAAATAAAATTCAGTTCTGTATCAAAATAATTTTTTGAAAGTACAATTATTAAATTGTTAATCAAACAAGTGACATTTAGACGTTGATTAAAATAAACTTTGATGTTTTCAATCTTTACTGGTCAACATTAAGTCAACACAAAGGCAAACAAATTAAAATATATACACACGTCTTTGGAGATTTTAATTTTAAACTGACACATGCTCAAAGTAGCCAATGCATGGTAGGTTGAGTCAATATTTAAATAAGTAAATCAACGTTAGTAAAAATCGTTGCCTGTAATTTGTAGTGACGTTGATATTATTTAGTTAATAAACTGACACCGAACGAGTCTTCTGTTACAGAATTCAATGTCAGTGATAACTTAAGTAATTTTGCAATCAATGATGATGTTTGTAGAATTTGTTTTTAGCGGAATCACCGACAATAAAATTAAAAGCTGAATGGAAAATCGTCAATGAGACAAAATGAATTGGATAATAAAAATGTACTTTCTGTTTTTAATTGCTTTGAGTACAACTTACTATTTGGTTTCTTTTATAACTGAGTAATATAAATAACAGATTTACATTTGGAATAATTTTTTAAGATTTGCTCTGGAAGAATACTTAACAAAGTTAATGTCAAAGAAGCAACTACAATTAAAAAATGGATCCCTATTTACTTTATGATTAGTTTCATTTTAAATATAAAAATAATAAGTGCCATTACAACAAAATTCACAAAAAAATTAATTTATATACGCAATTGTTAACGTCAATATCATCATTAAGAATATTTTAAACATGAGTCACAAATGTATTAAAAAGTGTCAACGAGTGTAGAATGCAGCTACATACGAGTACAACAATTATTGAAATAGACAGACGTTTTCAAATATGGGGTTTATTGGTGCAAATATCTTTTTCCATTGGTACAATTGTTATCTGGTGTATGAATTACCAATTTGGATCATATTTATTATGTTGCTGTGTATTTTCCCAAAATCTAAAGTCATCGATATTTTTTGTAATCACATTTACTGAAGCTCCATGCATCTAATTGAAATGCCAAATATAAGTCGTGTGAAATTCTAAATGTAAATACCGATTTTTACTATTTACAAAAATGACGATACCTTCATAAATTTTCTATAATCTGAATTCGTCATTGCTTTTTAAAATTTTACTTACATAATTACATTTTTTTACTAAATTTTAAATGTTTATTATTTCAAATTTATCAAAATTATTGTTTTCATTAAAATAAAATCAAAGGTTTATTAAAATAATTTTTATTTGTAGACAGAAAAGGGTGTGCATAATCTCACGTAATGGTTCCGTTTTTAAAACACTTCATATTTCATTTGCGTCACCGTTTGAAGATTGGACATCATTCAAGCTTTGAGATGCCAGACGTACAACCGAATAAGTAGCGCAGCATCTGCGCGTTCTATTGAGTATGTTGAATACCCACCACCATTACCCCACCACTCGATTATCGACGCGGTCAAAATGAAGCTTTATTTGCGTGTATTTTGTTAGACAAGGTGAATTTTGGGGAAAGAGTACTTGAGATTTGTTTTCCTGTAAGTAGCAGCAAATTTTATAAAAGCTCAACGGAAATGGTAATTTGCGGCAATCAGTATCTTGTGGTCAAAGAATTATTGTGAAATTTTGGTATTCTATGCGATTTGTTTGAAAATTATTTTGTGTTGTTTGTAAGAGTGGAAAACGAAAATTGAGTGAATAGTGACAATTAAAAAATAGTGATAAAGTTTTAAAAATGGTCGTGCTTCAAATGGTGAGTTGTTGAAAAAGTGAAACAAAAAGACAATGTTAAAGGGGTTAAATAAATTGCGTATTTTCTATCGACAAAACAAAAAACAAACACTACATTAATTAATTTTCAAGGAATAAAAAAAGTTTCATGTCTTAATAAACTATTAATTATTATACTCTTTTTTAAATAAACTATGTCAGATTATATTAAAACAGTATAAAAACATTTTCTCAAACGATCAGGCCATTAAATGCCTCTCAATCTAAACTCGCCAGTTAGTTCAATTAATTTAAGGATTTATAAAATCTGTCACTGGAAACGTCCAAGTAATAAACAACGCATTCTGCAATCATTATTAACACTAAAAACGTTGTTGTTTTTGTATTAACGCAATACTTTTAATTTTGTATTACGCGATTACTCATAATATAATTATTAATTTTCATAAATGTATTTTATTCTATAAGAATATTGAAAATTAAAATATTAACTTATTCTTTTATGAAAAAAAACCTATCACATGATCATAGGATAATTTAAAAATACTTAATTCGATACAAGACATTTTAAGTAGGCAAACATTTGAATTCCGCTAATTTTCTAAAACATGAAAAACTTTTTCTTTCTCCTCAAACATTAACAACGCATAAATTATTGTCACAAAGCTTTCATCTGCAAAATATAATCAAATAATCGAATCTTGCAAATCATCGTACAGTGTGGGTGAATCAGGCAGTTTAATTGCATTTAAAATCTGACAAGTTAAAATGAAAATATACGTGAGATGACATCGACATTATTTCCTAAGAACATTTTTGTCTCCCTCATAGATTAATCATAAAAAGTACGCACAACGTGCATTCTTTTTAAAATAAGTTAATGAAAAATCCGAATGAATACGATTTAATGGAAGTCGCATTGTCCATCAAACCGATGATGCGTGATAGCTGTGCTGCTCATTGCGATGGGCAAACAGTCAAAAGTTGTGTCTCAAAAGCTCAGCGCTGTTTACCGCAAAATTTATAGTTATTGTTAATTAAACAATATTTATTCATATAGTTGGTGTTGACATTTATGCAAAATACAAATAAATTAAATAAATATTCGCCTTCAAAACATAACTAAAATATGTATACCTAAAAATAATGACTTTAATAAAATTTGAGAGAGCTACGTGCAGTGTGCACATTGGTGCATCAAATTTGTTTAATTGAATGAATAAAATATTGTGCAATTATCATGTGATTTCAACAGTGCATAGAAAATTAACATCTTAGACCTAATTATTATTGCACATAGATATTTATCTATATATTTGATGCACTTTAGTTCATGTTTTCAAGTTCGTTAGTGATTTTGTGTACAACAGTTGAGTACTAAATTCATTTCCTTTGGTGTTGTAATGATTGAAAATCATATTTAAAATTACTTTAAGAATATTTAAATAAGTGAAATTACAACCAAAATAGCAGTAATATGGTAAACAAATATTTATAATTTTTATTTTTTTTAATCGTATTTTTCTGAAATTATAAAAGTGAAGTTTTGCACAATTTCAATAATTAATTTTGATCAATAATTTGTATAAAAGAATACAATTAAGAATGTATCAAAGCTGCTTTTTCTACAATTATGAATATTTGAAGAATAAATTCAAGTTTCTAATAACCTTAAGCCTGCGTTGTGAAAATTTTCACCATTTCACTATTAAAATGCAACGCACAGCACTAAAACTACTATGAAAATACGCTAAATCATCAGGTTTTTCATTACATAACAAAGTTTATTGGCGTTTAAGCTCAAGGTTTACTTTGAAAATTAAAATAAGAGCACACATATTTATTTGTATCTTTTTTTTTAATTTAATTTTTTTATTTTTAGAAAAATTATTGAGTAAATAAATGTTACAAAACTCAATATAAAATAACAGCAAAATATAAAATAGTCAGTAATTTTATAAAAAAAAATCACAAACACGGATATTACAAATTTACCAAATTCTTAAACTGCTAAACTGGTGCGTGATATTTTTCAACTACAATGCTGATTGATCGACACAATAAAGTGCTAAAAATGATGTTTACATTTAGTGAATACACCAGCAGATGTACAAGAAAACACAGTTTAACAATTGCACACTTATTAGAAGCTTTTAAGCTTACATATTTACTCAATATCAAGGACTATTGACTGTAGAACTCAATATGCATACATGTGTTTAAAATTCCTAATCAATTGCCACAATCAACAAACAATTACGTGTATCGTAAAATTGTTTGATAAATGCGCTTCGTCTCGATTGAAAGCTTAAATACTCGTAACAAACCAGCAATGCAGTTTGATTTAGGACTTCAACCACGCCAGATCTTATACTGAATACTTCTAAATCCCAGTAACACAGTCACAATAGTCGGATCAATTGCATAATTTTCTAAATGTATCCAAACACCTGAATTGGATGCAAATAGACTTATTAGCCGCGAGCGACACATTTGCAAGTGTGTACCTTGTCCGTGTATGTGCATTTAAAATAAAATGACTAGTGTGGACTGTGGAGTCGTTTAAAGTTTTGGACACATTTTGCATTGTTCAAAAAATTTGTGGTAACAGTTTTTTTTATGTCGTTGTCTTGTACGGATGCCAAGTCGCGTGCGCATTGATATACGAGGGTATATCTATGTTTTGTTTGTTGGTCTTCTTAAGAGTAATTCCAAAGTGTTTAAACTGAGTTTTGATTTATTGATAACAATATATTGTGCCGTTGTATTGTTTTATTGTGCCTTTTTAAAACATAAAAAATTACAATTTAATGAATTGAGCTTTTACCTTAAGCTTAAATAAGTCATGATACTATCGTCATAGTTGGCCCAGGAATATTAAGCAACAAAATCATGAGACGATTATTGGTAATATCCATTTTTAATTATAATTTATTAAAATATTGAAATACATTTTATTTCACAAAAATTATCCTTGGTTTGTAATTTGTAGTGTAAAACTATATTATAACTGCGCAATAAAATAAGTAAAGTTTTAATGTACACTAATAATTAAGCACATTTGCATGCTGTTTAAAATAAAACTGAACCTAAACTCTAAAAATGCATTTAATATAAAATAGTTGAGTTTTTCGAAGTAAGGCCAATTTCAAAAGATAAGTACTTGAAATAAGAAGACTTTTGTTACGAATTCAAAGTAATTTTAATTAGCACAGCCTCGTCTTTTTACAATTCACCCGTTTATGAAAAGGCCAAATTCATGCAAAATAAAATAAATCAAGCATATCGCCCAAAACTTATGAGGTTACTGAAATTTGTTTAATGAATTAATTAAACTTACAGCAACTTAGCAACTATTCGACAAATGTAAATACACAATGATTTTAAAATATAAAAAGTGAAGAGCCTAAGTTATTCACGTGAATCATTTTAATGGTCAACCATTTGCTATATACTCATAAGTCGCAGTTATAATAGTAACATTTTACACGTGTTCAATCAAAACATTTTTTTTAGAGGAATTTAATGTTTGATTTAAACGAATTTTCTTTTTGAAGTACATACTGAACATATAAAAGCTTCGGAGAATCAAAATAGGAACTTAACATTATTTTTTGTCAGTTCAGTGTTAATACTAAATTAATAAATCTCGGTCATCAAAATTAAACAACTGCATTAACAAATATATGCAAAAATTAAGAGTTTGAATTGTTCATTGAAACATGAAGTACTTTCATCATTATCCGCGTGTGTACGTAAAAGTTTAAAATTCGACTTCGAATCTATGCGGGACTCAATGGGCCAAGTTGAAGGTGAAGATCGATTAACATAATCGCTATTTAGAGTTACACACCAAACGCAATTGGACGCACACAAAACACACTTGATCTTCAATTCTCAACAATTTCCGGACAAACGTTTTAACAAACATCAATTTTAATAGTACGAGTATGAAATGATAAAAATTACCATCCGAATTGAATTTGGATAAACACTCATAAGGCCATGAAAATTAATTCTGGTAGGTTCTGGTGACATGCCAAATTGCTTATACCGACTTACGTGAGCAAGCTGTTAGTATGACGACGTTTTTCCTTCAACTGTCTAGTTACTACGACATAATTGTTTGCGTGTTCTGCTCGTTAGCAGGGATTTGTTATGTTGAGTACATTTGCAACGCGGCAAGTGTTTTGTGTCAAGTGTTTTCAATGTTTTGTTGAATGTTATGAAATTTTTAAAATAATGTGCCAGAAATGTCTTCAAAATGTTGAAGAAGAAGTTTCAATATTTTGAAAGAATTGTTACATTTGCATTGGCTTAAATAAAAACAACGCAATTAATGATTTAACAATAAGTGATAGAGAATAATGTAATATTCTAAGTTCTAGATACTTAGATACTTAATATTGGAAATCATAATAAACAAAATACAATTATAAAATGAAACACAAAGTGTATAGGTGGAGCATAAATTATAAAACAAAATATGCAAAATCAAAACAATAATAAAAACAAACGATTATTGAAAACACATGTTGCTTGATTTCGTTAGACCATGCACATAAGGAAATTTATATAGGTAATTGTCAAAAAAAAATTTCAATGCACGTAAAGCATACATATCGCTTCATTACACTTGAATTTGTTCACGTTTTCCGAACATACCTTTGGAATTATAAACCGGCATTGCCTCAAGTTATTATTCATATATAAAAATAGAAATTTTGGGATTTCCACAATCATAAAGGTTTTGCAAAAATATTGTGCGACAAACTAGATAATTGTTTGCATTTTCAAAGTGAAACGGTGTTAAAAAAAACATCGATAACGAAATTCGGTTGCACTTTGGAATCCACTTAAAATTTAATTTTATTTGCATTTTAAATCGTCTCACTTCTTAAACATATAACAACTCTTGTAAATTGATTGCAATTATATTTTTATTTACTTAAAACAATATCGTTGAAAACGTTATGCAAATTAATCTTTAACCATTCCATGAACGTTCATTTCACTATACGTAATACACCCAACACAAAAAAACTCACAAGTTCAAGTGCAAAGTCTTTGCCAAATAAACTCCACTCTTAAACTGAGTTTGAAGTGTGTTAAATGCTGGCAAATTAAATTTGGGTAATTGCTTACAATTTTTGACTAACTACACCAAAGCCATTGAGAACATCTTCAGAATAACTTCTTAACTGTTTTTTCGCCCACTTATTTATCATTCCGGCGAAGAATAAATTTCGAGTGTGTTATTCAAAAAACAAAAGATTTAAAAGTGACTTAAGGAATTAATACATATATTAGGAAAAATATTTTGTAGACGTGTGATTTTTTTTTACAATTAAAGAGGTTTACATGATAATAGTAGTTTTTAATTAATTCAATTGCGTATATTGTTAAGTAAATTTTAAAGCAGCATAAGTGACAAAATCGTCTTTTTTTCATTTTCTTTGGCATCTATATTGTTACGTCAAAAGCAACAATTCGTCACAGTAAAGCACAAATTAAATATATTTTTTAAATTTCAGATTGAAAAAGCCAACGGTCAGGATCTACTAGGTTACATTGGAATCATCGCATTCGGCTTAACGTGTTACGTGCTTTATGACTACCTAAAGGCATGTTTTCTCGCATTTCGGCTAAATGGGCCGAAAGCACTTCCAATTTTGGGCAATTGCCTAATTATCAAAGAAAAGACAGGTAAATATGTTTCTTTTGTTATTTTTGAAAATTTGCAAAAACCTCTTGACCTAATTGGTGGCGACATTTATTTGTGTTGTGAATATTTTTATTGACTTAGAGAAATTTGGCATCTCAAGTCTCATTAAAAGAGTCCACTGGTACCAATATTTTTGCACATGTTTAGAAAATATTTTAAATTTATCAAACAATGACTCTCATAAATTTAAGAGTTTTTGTGAATTTGCAGTGACTTCTTACCACGTTTTTAATTCAAAATTGCATGTCATTTCAGTTTTAAGCAAATACGCAGCAAATGCCTACGAAATGTACGGCCGCTTGGTGCGGATTTGGATCACACTTGTGCCATGCTTCATTGTCTGTGAGCCCCACGATCTTCAAATAATTCTGTCATCAAAGAAGCACACAGAGAAAGTGTTTTTCTACAAGCTTCTGCATAATTTCCTGGGCAATGGTCTCATCACAAGCAGCGGTATGTTTAATAAATATTATTAGAAAAATGTTTGGTAAAGTACTTGATGTCGTAAATGCTAATGGAATAACTCTTGAAATCATTGATCATAGGTGACACATGGAGCACACATCGGAAGCTCATTCAGCCAATGTTCCACATGTCCATATTGGAGAAATTCATTGAGACTTTCGCTGATGCTTCGTTGTGTCTTCTGGACAAACTGAACGCGGCTCCTAAGGAGCTTAATATTGCTACATTTGTAAACAATTGCGTTATAGATATTTTAAATGGTAAGTTTAAAGGAAAACCAAATGTTAATTTTTTTTTATAAAACAATATGTTGTTTCAATATTCAACATCAATAAAGTTGCATAAGTTAAGGCGTTTTGCAAGGTTTATGAAAAAAAAAACTTGGATAACTATACTGCATTTCATTGCTAGAGAACTTAAAGTTATTATTATTTTTGTTTTCTTCCGTGACTAATCAATGCAATAACTGCGAAATGATAAAAAAATTAATATTATTTTATATTATTTACAGAGGCAGTACTTGGAGTTCCATGCCGTAAGAAAAATGGAGTTAACATGGAAGATTCCCCATTCAGAAAGTATACAAAATTAATTTGAAAAAAAAAATGGTTCCAAATATAACATTCATTACTTATTCTAGGGGACAAGTTACAGTGCCCTTCCGAGTTACTCGACCATGGTTACTTCTTGACTTCCTTTACAAAATGACTGCAACAGCTGCTGCTGAGCTTAATCAAAAGAAATCGCTGGACGATTTTACAAAAAAGGTAAGTCAAGCTCAACCAATTTAAGCTTTTAAAATAAAGATAAAATGAATTCTAAATTTCTATAAAATTTTTAACAATTTGTAGATGATAAAAATCCGACGCGAAGCTATGGAAAACGGTGAATTCACAGAACGAAAAAGTCTACTCGACTACATGATTGAAATTTCGGCCAGCCATCCAGAGTTCACAGAAGATGACATAGTAAACGAGGCGTGCACATTCATGTTGGCCGGTCAGGATTCAGTGGGCGCTGCAGTCGCATTCACTCTATTCCTTCTCGCCCAAAATCCAAACGATCAAAAGAAATGCATTGAGGAAATCGACAACATTTTCGATTCTGATGATCGTGCACCAACCATGAATGATTTGCGTGAGATGCGCTATGTGGAAATGTGCATAAAAGAAGCCCTTCGTATGTATCCAAGTGTTCCCCTGGTGGCGCGTAAAATTGCTGAAGATATCCCAGTTGGTAAACATGTTCTTCCGGCCGGTGCTAATATCTTTATACTGCCGTACACAACGCATCGACTGAAACACATTTATCCGGATCCAGAGACATTTTTGCCAGAACGTTTCTCAACGGAAAACTCTGAGAAACGACATCCCTATGCATTTATTCCGTTTAGTGCGGGTCCACGAAACTGTATTGGTCACAAATTTGCTATAATCGAGATGAAGACGGTTATTTCAAAAGTCTTGCGACACTATCAACTACTACCGGTTCCGGGAAAAACAACATTTGAGCCACTATTTCGAATAACGGTTCGAGCATCGGGCGGCCTGTGGGTGCGGCTGCAATCTCGAGGTGCAACTGCTGAATGCAAATGAATTTAGCTCACAATGACGCTGTTACTATTATTTTTGTTGTTTGTATTTTCTTTTTTTGTAATTTTGGAGTGATTTTTTATTATGGCTACTGACGAGGATTGAGGAAGTAAATATAAATAAATAAACGTATTTTAAGAATATTTTAAACAATTTTCTTTTATTCACAAAATTTCCTCTACAATTTAACAATAATTTTCAATTTCTGGGGGAAACAGGAAATGGGGAGTACTTCGCATTTTGTTGTAAGTCTTCAACAGACTCCAGTTAATATTGAAGGAAATTGTGGCCTGATTTCTTTTCGCAAAATAATTTTCAGTCAGACATTTCTTTAAGATTAACAAAAAAGATTTTGATTCTTTTTTTACATAAAATTCAATAAACAATGCATGAACAAAATAACATAATACAAAAAATAATAATTACAATGAAAATATAGTTCGAATAAATTAAAAAATTAACTAACTTTGTAATAACTAGAGAGTCATTTAAATGTTACTGTTAATGTATATTAAAAGCACGCCTATAAGAGTGTACAAATTTATGGTTTTGTATATTTTTTCATAAGACGCATTTTGTCGTCTTAAATAATTAAATTTCAAGATAGTTCGAAATAGTATTTGTTTTATACCAATTAATAAACTGACTTAACTTTTCATTGAACTGCTGTTCAGTCGACTGGCGCTTCGCGCTCTGGCCGACGAGCCACGCGTTAAGCTGTTATCACGTGGCGCTGATAGGCGTTCAGTTACCTCCTTGACGCGTCCGCTTAGCCTGCATGCCGTTCGACTGATAACGGGTGAGGTTGTTGTAGGGCTGTCAACTGAATTCGAATTGGAATTGATTTTAATGGGGCGTTTAAATGAGGCCACACGACCTACGGCATTGGCCGGCACACTAAAACGATCGTTAACCTTCTTTCGATCCATGCTCATTGTTTTCTTGTTAGTTGCATCAACACTACTACTACACACAGGCGGTCGCGACACACAAAGCTTGGCAGCAGCACCACCATTTGTCAGTTTTTTTGCTACTACATTACACTTTTTCGACTCACTCGAAGATTTATCCAAAGTCTCCGAGTTGAATCGTTGCTTAAGCATTGATACTTTACCAGAGGGTTCCACATATTTTCGCGATGTTGTATTGGCCTTCTCCCTGGCTGCATTACACTCCAATGATTTTTTTCGCATTTGAATGGTATTTGTAAAATCTGACTTCATGATTGCCTCTTTTTCGACACTGCTACGAGCATCTCGGTGCTGATAGTCACCATCACTTGTAATGGATATGGTAATTTCATTGATGATTGTGTTATTGTAATTATCATCACATTCACTGAACAGATCTTTGCTTTCCACTAATCGACCCGACGCAATGGACGAGGTGCCATCATCACTGCTGTCCTGACCAAGTGGTAATTCATCATTTTTCTGCGCTTCGGCAATTCGTTCAAGTCTCGCTTTTAAAACGTCATGTGGTAACATCTCCAAACTCTTTGGTTCCTCTACTGCAGCCGGCTTCTCTTGTGCCAATGCAATAATTGATTTATTATTCTGCAGTGAGTGAGAGCAGAAACATGGCAAATTACCACTGCATGTGGAGCACTCACTGAATCCAGAATCACTGCGTTCAGTGCAACTACGATCTTTAACTTTAGAAATTGTTTCCTTTTTGTTACAATTTTGATCGTGAGTGTCTCCGTCAAAGTCATCTCCTTCCTCATTGAGTGAGGACATACGCGCAGGTGCTGTGACTTGTAACAAGCAACCAGATAGTGATGGACGTGGACTGTTCGGAATCGATGCAGAGGCTGCTGAGTTACGACGTGAATTTGCGGATAGCGTTGCCATTCGGCCAAGTGCTCGGATTGCATTTCCTGTTTTCTGTTTTTGCGCGCATTTTATTGTTTTTAAAGGCAACACACAAACAAAAATCAAAAGCATGCGTGTCAATGCAAAAATTAAAGGCAAAAAAAAAACACAAGAGTTAGGTCAAACAAAGTTTAAAAAGGTTGGTCTCTGAGGAACTCACACAAAAGACACCAACTCTATTCTGATTACAATTCGTTGATTGCTTACCTGCCACTTTCGTCGGATGATGAATTTCTTTAGTTTGTCAGTACATATTTTAACATTGCTCAAGCTCTCGTCATGCTGCAATAACCATTTTGAGTCAAGACACTTCTTGGCAGTGAGTCGACTTTCTTTACGATGCACCAGTAAACTGGAAATAAAGTCCTTGGCGTCTTGGGAGACGGCATCAAACGCATCGTCATCAAAATCGTAGTCGGCTCGTGTTATGTTTGAGAAAGTGTCTACATCAGAGTCGCCCATAAAAGGTGAGAGACCGGACAATCTGTGTGATGGAAAGACATAAATAGGCATAAATACTTCTCCATAACGATAATTGTCTTTTTAATCTTACAAAACATAACAGATTACACCAACGCTCCACATATCCGATTGGAAACCAATTGGTTCGTAATTAATGATTTCAGGAGGTATAAATTCTGGTGTGCCAAATAATACACGCACAGGGCTGTCTTTTGATAATCGTTGGGCCAAGCCAAAATCAATAATTTTGATCTGTGAAAATTAAAAATTAAAAAATCAAAATCGTTGCAATACACAAAGATGAATTGATGTTACTTGATGACTGGTCCTCGTATGGCACATAATATTTTCGGGTTTTAAATCTAAATGCACCACTGATTTGCTATGCATGTAATCGACACCTTCGCAGATTTGTCGCATAAACAGAATGCAATCGCGTTCGGTTAACGTAAAGTCATCGGCAACAACTCGTTCAAAAAGTTCACCACCAGTAATGCTGTAAATGAATGAGAGGATGCATCAAAAAAAAATGTATGAAAAAGAAGGAAGCATTCTTACTATTCCATAACCATTATAATTTCACGTGGACTTTCAAAGGCTGCCGCTAATTGCAGCAACTTAGGATGCTGAAGGGACCTCATGATTTCAATTTCTTCTTGTACTTTTAGTCGATCCTTCGCTTTGATACATTTTATGATTTTGGCAGCAAGTATAAGACTTGTTTCGAGCTCAATCACTTTATGAACTACACCAAAGCGTCCCTTGCCAAGCTCTTCGAGTGTGTTGAAACGAGTTTTGAAGTCACCACCAGGTCGCAGAGTGATAACGGTTTCAGGAATATTTTCTAAAATAAAAGTTTTCAGAATTTGATTTTAATCAAATTTAACTGCCCTTTACCTTCGGTGTGTTCTTCAGTTTTCAGCGCAACCTCATCGCTGGGTGCGCTTGGGTCGCTACGTCCATGAACATTTTCAGCTCGCACACGGAATCGGTATTTGTTTGAGGCTGATAAATTTTTCACAGTGTACGCCAAAGTGTCAACAACATTTGCAACTTCAGTCCAATCCTCATTGTTCTCTTGCATCTCAATGCTGGTTATTTAATTAAAAAGTAAATTTCAAATGCCAACGAAAAATAAAATAAGCTTTAGTTTACTTTAAACAAAACTTACACAAATCCAGTCAACATACAACCGCCGTCATAGGGTGGCCCACACCACGCCACTGCCAATCTGTCGGGTCCTTGTGACACACTGGGTCGTCCACCTGGGGGATCGGGTGGACCCTCTACTGCCACTGATGCCGACGCCATTTCACAATTATGTTCGTTAAACACCTCCACTGTGTACTTGCCACTTTGATCGGCACTTATCTCTGTCAGATGCAACACAGAATGACCATTGATTGTTGTAATTTGGGTGTTTGCACTCTCAGCGATGATGCGGCCCTGTTCAATTATAGCAACAAAAACAAAACGGGTATCACTCAAACGTATCCATAATTTATATGCGCAGTTTGAGACCAACATTGACGTATTACAAAGTTCTCTTGTCCCCTCTATTGCACCCCATTGCACTCCAACTTTTATTCTAGATTCGCGAGCTTAATTGTATCAAAAGCGGCATCTCGCTAAGACCATATACATATTGTCAAGTAAAGTGAGCAACGCGGACGCACAACACAATTCCGCGATTCGCGCACATTTTATACACAACATTGATGCAAATGAGTGCGGTTGCGTATTAAATTTCACTTTGTGCAAAATAAGCTAAAAATAATTATGTGCTATGCAAAAATTGCGATCCGAATAAATTGAAATAAAAATAATAATAATGACGAAGACGAAAACAGTGTGTACACTCAAACGAGTTCTCAACGAATATGTTCTTGTACGTGCAACTTGTCCGGAATGTCGATAAATTGCATTTTGATGTGCTTTGTAAAAAAAATTCACTCACCGCTTTCAACCATTTGACTGTGGGATGGGGATGGCCACAGTAAATTGCATTTAATGTCACTGTGCCACCAATTAATGTTGTGCAATCGTCGGGACCACGTACAATATAGGCGGGTACATCGGCCTGCTCAGCGGGATGCTTCTGCAAGTTGTCTACAACAAGATCGTGGGTGGTTGAGGGTAGAACGGCAAGCTCTGTGTAGCTGGTGACCACGGGTGGATGGACAAGTGTCGGTATAAATGCGGTGCACTTGATTTCACCACTGTGACTGTGCTCAATGCCAAGGATGTGTAGTACGTGTAGACCGTCTGGATGGTTCTCAATCTGTTTGTGATATAGAGAAGAAAAATATCGAGTGTTATTTAACTGCGTGTGTGCGGTTTTTCTATTAACTGCAACTGATTAAAATGAATGCAGCAGACGTGACAATAAATATCAAATGCACAAAATTTATTCCAACTTAAATTAATCACTGCACCTATTGCTTATTGAAATGATATGTGAAACTAGTTAGATCTGCACATATGTGGCAGTTATTTAATTGGTCACTTTGGAGGGAGCACTCTTTGTTGAGATCAAACTGTGTGCTACTTGCAAAATATTATCCAAATTGGTAAGTGCTCTATTAAGATTGCCGTAAAAGTGCAGCACAGGTTTGCACACTGTGCAATGTACCTCTGGCTGTTGGCAGACGCAAGTAAAGACTACTTCAGTTGAGAGCGATGCATAGTTTGTAGCGCGAAATAGAAATTGTTCAAGTTCACTTTGGCAGAAAAAAAAAACACACAATGGATTGAATTTCGTATTTACGGCGAGGGGTGCTGGTAGGCGATATGACAAGTAGACGTGTTAACGCTTTAAAACATAGTAAAAGTGAGATCCCTGATTCGTGGTTATTTCATTACGGAAATGTTAAAAATCTTACACAATTCATCAAGACTGTTTACAAGTATGAAGTACTAAGATGAAATTGTGAGATTATTATATTAAATCATAAAAAGAAACAATAGATGAGTTGCAGCGGATGGTTCAATTGCAATTTTAATTACAATGTACACAACAATGTCACGCTTTACTTCATTTAGGAATGTGTTGCAACAGTTGTTTTGTCAAGAGGAAAACAGTCCAATTAAACAAATATAATCTGTTTGAAGAAACTAAACATTCTTTTTGTTAAACAGAAAAATAAGGCAATCGTAATTGATGCATGAATCCTGTAGTTAACATTTTTGTGAATTCACTTTTTTGTATTTTAAGCTTTAACACACCGATTAAATAAATGCTGTTAAACTAATCCACTTTCTCTGATAACGAAAAAAACAAGGTTTGCAATTACATTTTATTTGGACACACAAATTTCTTATGATTGCAATTAAAAAAACACTGCACCGTAAGCTTTGATCGACCGTAACATTAAGCTCATCGAAATTAAACCGAGCTCCCTTAACAGTTGCAATGAGACTGCAGCGACAAGTCAAACGCTCAATCTTATGGAGGCACAATATTCTCCAACTTTGTACATAATATGAAAACGTTGTCAATCCAGTATTTACTAAGCGTGTCTATAATAAAGTGAGGCACATGTTATTGGAAAGAAAACAAATCAAGTTCATTATGCGTGAAAAATGGTTTTTCATACTTAATTTGGCTTGTTGTGCTGGGAAAAGGAGAACATTGCGCAGGGTTGCTACATGGCTAACTATCACGCAAATTGAGTATTTTATGAAGAAAAATGGTATTTAGCTGCTCGTGTTTATGTTAAATTTTTTTTCCATTTAAATGACAAGAAAACTGTTTCATATATTTTTAGTAAAAGCTCATGTTAATTAAATGTATTTGTGCATTTATAGCTTCAATGGAGAAGCTTCAATTTGTTCGAAATGACATTGCGGAGTTTCTGGTAATTGGATTCAATTCAATGGAAGTGGAAAACGTATTCATAAATTAATGAATAAATTGATCAGGACATTTCCAAATATATCTCAGTTCCAATTCACCAATCGGTGAACGAGAGAGTGTTCTAAAAATATACATAAAGTGATAAAGTATACAGTAAGGTAAAATGTAATACTCTGTAAAATGACGATCTATTTAAAGAATTTCAATTGAATATTTGCGGCTTTTGTGAATGGAATAATTATTAGCAAATATTCCAAGATTGCAATTTAAATTTTTAAGTAAACAATATTGTTGGATTCATAAGCTCAATATAATTAGAACTGTATAAATTTAATCTTAAATTGATGAAAGCGTTTAACTAGTTTACAAATAACAATTCAATTTCAATGAACTTCCAGAAAATATTACCTTCAAAAGTACCGCTTAATTATTTAAGTCGTTAACGTTATAACAACATAAATTATAATAAACTAAAAAAATATTAAAAGTCGTTCAATGCAAAGAGTAAATAGTTACAACCACTTTGTCATAACATGCATCAAACACCGGCAGCACATCTCATGGTAAAAGGCCTTGCCTTCAGCATAGTTAAGCCATAGTCATCGCATAAAATTATGCAATTAATCGCAATTTGTAGTTCCATCCATCTTCTTGACTTCTTCATATAAAAGTCATAAAATGTAACTGCATAACACAATTTTACATAGACAAGTGAAGAACAAGTTCTTGCGATTAATTTTATTGGCGAACCGCGGCGGTGAGTGGTGATGGCTGCTTAAGCGCATTTAATTACCCAGTTGCGGTCATAATTTCTTTGCAATTATGGTAATCGGGCGGAGACTTAAGACGTCATGTTCGCACTTTGCTTAAACGAGTCTATGTTACATTTTTTCCCCCGTCTGTTTGTACAATCACGAATGAGTAGTTTTGAACAGGCGATAAGAAATTGAAAAACTGCAAGACAACAAAACAAATTCACAACAACCGTGCCCGTTAAACGACATACAACAATAATTTATAATATGATAAATATGTGGAGATTTGTTTTAATGTAGGCATGTTAAACATGTATGCTCGGTGTTGTGTGAGCGCGGTTTCGCCTTTTGAGATTGCATTAAGTGTTTATAAATTGGATGTTTATGCAGACGCGAAAGTTGAATACAAGATGAACGGTCGCTGCATTAAGCAATTGCAGTCATATTAAAAATATTTACCATGCTAATGACACGCGTGCGACCTTTTCCTCAATTACGTTTTGACTTGCGGCAGAATTATTTTAAGATCATAATGATTGTGGAGTCAACTCCGATGGATTTTATCGGATATGTATTTTTAACCATTGTGTTTATAATCAAGATGTTTTTGATATACAGGTGTTGCGGAAAATTGGTGTTTTCTTTAAATTCCATGATATTCAATCGATTGGGAATAACTTACTTCACTGAGAAAATATTTGAATATTTTTAAAACAGCTCAAGTGACACACTGTCTTAAGCCACATTAATTGCATCATAATCCACATATGAAACTCAATCAGTTTGTTGTATCCCAACGTCCATTGTAATTGTGCACTCGAATTTAAGCGAACAAAAATAAAATGAGCTCTCTCCCCGCCGATTCATCCATATTTGGGCATGGATTTCGGTCATCGCCATCGAAAATGAGCAAAAAAAAAATTAAAAATTAAAAAATAACAACACCGCACCATTCCATTCCAATGCAATTTAAATTTATTTTTAAACAACTCACGCCACGGACACATGCGCCAAGATTACAGCCATGCCGCCAAGATTTGCATTAAAATCGCTCATATCTTGATTAGCCAGCGGCTATATTCTGAATAAGATAATAATTAAAAAATGCTCTAAAACTCAATTTATTGATATCACCCGGTTAACGGCGGCAGCTTTAAGCTCAAATCGGTTTGGGTGACATAATACGCGAGCGTACACACAATTCGTGTGTACAATTATTGTCAATAAACACGTGTCTTGGGAGATGGGATCCGGATCAGAAACTTAAGGAAAAAATAATAATTGCAGTACAAAAACCGTCCATGTTCACTTAAAAATTAAAATGAAGATGTTGTCGTGGCACCTTAAACTGTGTTTTTAGACCTTATTTTGTTTATAAACACTTTTTTGTTTTGTTTAAAAGCAAAACACAAAACGCCGCGATAAGGAAAACGACGCAACACTGCAATGAAAATTATAAACTTGTAAGGTCATACTGAAGCTCGCGCCATCAGTGCACTTGGAAATGAGTCATTGTGGCTCGCTGTCGACGCGTTTCTCGTGTTGATATGTTTGAATTGAATGTGCTTGGTGTTAATTTTGTAGTAATCTTTTTTGGGTCAAGGCCAGGGAATGCCGAGCCCGTTTCTTTTGTGGATTTACTTTATAGGTTAACGAACTTGAGGCGGTTTTCTCAAATGCGTACGTAATTCTTGAGTCACAGTGATCATATTATAGACCGCATTTCTGTATACGCTGAATGACTCATATAACAGGTGAATAATTAATTACCTATTTGATAAAGTAAACATTAAGATTATGCTTAAAATATGTTTGTGGATGATTCAGTAATTAAAAAATAATTTTTTCCAACTATTTGAGTTTTTAAATTAAAACTTGATTTATCAATTTCCCAACAAAATTTCATGAATAGAATACGCATAATATTCTATTGACTAAAAAACAATAAAACAATTTTAACTACGACAATGAATTATGAGCCATGAGTCGTGACTTATGACATATTATACAATCAATATTTAAACTATTTTGAATAACTTTTATTATTATTATTAACAAAGAAATTAAAACCTTTAATATTTAAATTTGTAAAAGCACATGACTTTTTGTTGCAGCGCAAAATATATGATGAGTATGTATACTTTTTAAATTGTGGTTTCGATAAATGGTTGTAAAATGATGTTTAATTTTTTGTGTGACTTTCTACTTTAGAGAAGGTTGTTACTGTTGAACTTTAATGAGTAACATGAACGGTTCATGTACGACTTAATTCATCTACGAACTTTATGTTAATGACATTGTGGGTCAAATGCCAATCTTCTTACTCAAAAAGCATTTAAAATGCTTTTAAATTATTTAGTCTTTTAAACGTGTTTTTCTTCTAACTGACACATCTAATATAAAATCATTGTAAGTGGTATTATGTATATTTCATTAAAACATATTTAAAAATCTGCCTAATATAGGTTTTAAGGAATAACTTATGTAATTTGATTGAAATGAATCGGTTTGTAAATCAATTTAATTTTAACGAACTAAAATTAATGACTGCATTGTTTATAAACACGCCGGGCAAATAATTGAGGATGTATAAAACTTGTTTATATGGATGAATAGGCAATTAATGCGGTTTAATTATAATAATTCCAATTAGTCGGGTGGTCTGACAAGTGGCATTTAGCACATTGATAAGCTTTGATGTTTTGTCGCATTATTAGACTTATAATGAAAAGTTAGCTGCTAAAACATTTCAACCTTTATAAGCTTTATATAAAGAAACAATTTTTTTCTTTTGCTTTACAAAAAAAAAGTTTTTGAATGCTTTTAAAATTTTTGCCCTATTCCTTTCATAATTGTTTACATTTAAAAATATAAATTAGTTCAAACTTATGGGCAGCAGAGGGAAACAAACGCTTTCAGCCACGTTGTTTTGTTTAAATCGAATAAAAACGAATATCGAAGTAAAATTAAATTACTATTCATATTTGGAATTGTTTCTTTTTGTTTGAATTTAAATTATTTTTTTTAAATTTGATTATAACCACGTTTCTGGACATAATTGTAAAATTTTCAAAACAAAACTTTTACATACAAATTCATAAGTAGTATGCAATGAAATGAAACAGGTATGGCGGCTGTTACTGTTAAGAAAAGCGAGAAACATTCCGATTAGTTAAAATTGTTTGACCCAAAAAATAGATCAAATTACGTTGAGTAAAACGCTTGAAGGAAAAACACGACACTATAATTTCCACATAGGCGTGTAAAAGCACCTTATAACTTTAAAATGCCGTCAACTTTAAGCCACTTTCACGCACCAATGGAATTTGGAAAATGTTTTTACATAACTATTCGTCTTAGTACTGAGTCTTTGTCTTTTTCAACTGACTTGCAAATTGGCAGTTGTTATAAAACGGTATTTCACTCTCAACGCAAACAGACACTGAACTTTTGATTTCACTTGAACCCTAACAACAGCACGAAGCGTATGTGTGCTGTAATTTTTCAGCAGTATGACTGACAAAATTATGTGCTCATACAATATTCACGAACAGATAACATAAATAAACAATAGAAAATTTTACTTAAATTACCATGTTTGCTGTTTCGCTACGAACTGATTAAAAGTATATCAAGCTGCGATAACAAAACGCCCGCACCGACACGGTAGAACAACGAAAAGACTTGTGAACGAGTTAAGTGACGAAAAGCTACTATGTGTTAAAAAATGTACGTAGATCATCGAAGACCAATGTGCAGAGGAAAAAAAATGAAACACGGAATGCACGCGAGCAAATGGAGAAGACCAAAAACACAGACGTCACTATATATCGACACTTACTCACAGTTCCCCCTTATGCATATGTAATTATTTTCGATTATTCATTCCAAGCTGTTCGTAGTTCGTAAAGAATTCCGAAGCAAATATGTGTCAGTCGACAGAAATTATTCAAAAATTATAATAATTAAAATAATACAATAGATTACTTACAACCACTCCTCGTGTCTCCTCAGTTGCTTCACGTCCGGCAATTGACCATATCAAATCCGCCGTTGGTGGCGAGATGCGACTGCAGAAGGTAACAACGGATCCGGGAACTGCACAAGCTGGTACCGGATGTTTGAGAAAGACTGGAATTTTGTCTGTGTCGATTTCACTTGGAATTTCACGGATTTCGACATGACCCGTAGTGCTGCAGCGACCAAAATCTGATTTGATAATGCAAGTGTAGTTGCCTGAGTCCATTGTGAATGGATCAGCAATTCGTAGTGCTACAAGACCGTTTCCATGATCAATATACCGAAAATCATCTGTATCTGTCACGATGACATCATCTTTCATCCAGACCATCTCAAACGGACTGCAGCTTCTAAACTCACACGTTAAATCCAGTGCAGTTCCCTCAACGGTATGTACTCTCTTTTCCAAATGTCTCGTCATAACCGGTGCATCAGTGGGAATGTCCTCATCATCATCATACAACCGAACAATTGTTGAGGTAGTCATTATTCCATTCTCATTCACCAGCACACAAGTGTACTCGCCCTCATCGCATGTTTGCACATTCTCAATCACTAGGTAAATATTTGCTGCATCGACGGATACTTTTCGTCGTTCCGATTCCACCACCTCTTCGCCATTGTGATAGAAGCGACGTGCTGGGACTGATCCACTGCGATAGCTGCTGGCCAATGCTAATCGGCCCCCAATACGTGTCGAATTTCCCATGAGGCGTCGCGGACTCGGATGACTACGACGCGGTGATGCAGACACTGCACGTGTTGATGCAGCCGCGCTGCGTCGATTGGCGATGATGTCTAACCGTGCGGTGGCTTCGATACGGCCAAAGTCATTTTCAAGTGTTATACGATAAAGGCCGGCATCTTCCCATGTCACCTCGGATATTTCAATAATTCGCAAATCATCGCGCTCTTTTATTGTAACACGTGTTGTTGGAGTACAAATCATGCCATCCTTATCCCAGGTAGCCCATGGCAATGGATGACCGGCGATTGCACATTGAAAGTAAACAGTTTCACCTTCTTCTGCAACACGATTGTGGGGTACGGCGTAAAATTTGGGGGCAGCAATTTTGCAACGCTTCTGTGATATGTCTATGCTGGTTGAGCGATAGGAAAGTGGCATTGGTGAGATGCTGCGCACTGGAGTTGTCCGTGGGGTTGAACGAGGTGTTGAATTAGCGGATAGTAGTCCAGATGGACGAGTTAATTGACGATTTAGTAAGTTTTCTTTTTCTTCTGGTACTGTAAATTGAATTGGGGGGAAAAATTATTCCATTAGACGGGGTGAACAATGTGAAATGATTGTAAATTACCATCAACAATAATACAAGCTGATGTGTAAGTTTTTCCAATAACATTGGAGGCTATACACGTGTAAACTCCCTCGTCTTCGGGATACACTCTCGGAATTGAAAGGGTGGCCTTACCACCTTCATAGTAATTCATAAAGTCTTTGCTAGCTGGAAGGACACGTCCGTCCTTCTCCCATATAACGACTGGCTCCGGTTGCGCTTCCACATTGCATTCCAGTGTAATCGCATCACCATCACAGCATCGCAGGTCCTTGAGATGGCGCGTCACCGTTGGTAGTGTTTCAACATTACTGTTATGTGGATACAATATTAAATATTTTATTATAATTGCTATAAATTGATGAACGATTAATTATCAATTATTATAATTACCCATGTTTTACGGCGCCTCTCTCCATGGCGTTACTTTTGTCCAAATCTTTAAAAGAGATATTCATTAAAAATACAACGCATTTTTAGTTGCGGATAATATGTGAAGAGAAAATTAATTTCTTGCAGACTCATTTCAGATTTATTACAGCAAGATTGACTCGCTTCCAGACATTCCTCTTTAATTCATTTCATTGCATACACACAATATGTTGCTGTTGGTTTTATTGCTTCAGCTGGTGCGTACTTGTGTAAGCAATATGTTAGCCAAGTCTTACGATCGGGGCTCATTTAGCTTAACATAGCCAATACCATAATTGGAAGTAACAAGTTTTATGCGCAATATTAATAAGGAATATGGACACAAAAACGCCATGCTGTTTAGGCTAGTAATGGGTTATTTGAATTTAAGCATTTGATCATTTATACGATCGTATGTCATTCATGTGTGCCAATGTAATGCGTTTGTTATTAAAACAAATATCGTTTTAAGTGAGAGCAGCGTATTATGATGTGTGAAATCGTTAAATTGAAATTCCAACTAAAAGATTTAATATGAATGAAACTGGAAATTATGGGACAACGTCAAATTTATAGCAAATTATTTGATGGCATTGCTGTTGTGTACACATTTAATGTGTTTATTTTTACAAAAGCACTTAGAAGTGCAATTAATAAAATTTAAATAAATAATTTATTTAAAAATAGTAAATAATTAGGTAAAAACGAATAATTAAAATTAGAAAGTTATATTAAAACTATAATTGATTATTAAACATAATTAATTGAAATACGATTTTTTAATCATTATTACAAAAGATGGATGCATAATTATCAAAGTCAAATTAAAAACCCCCTCAAACAATTAATTTAATAACAACGAATCCATGACACTTTTTTATATAAATGTCCTTTCTTTTTATTGTCATACTAATTCACGTCAATAGCAAATCGTTCCAGCACAAAACGATTGGTCCCTCATTTCAATGAATTTTATATGGATGCATTTTAAACCACAATTAAGACACGACAAAATGCAAATATTTGTTTCCACTCATAACAAACAATGAATTTCAAATTAATACCGATAAATTAGCACAAACACGACAATTGTTTAATTTATTGTATTCGGGAAATGAAGTGCACATAAAAGAGATAGGTCCACGCAATTTTATTGAGAGCTGGTACATAAACTTGAAAAAAGACATTGACGACATTCGTCAATAATAACTTGGCCACACAATCAATAAATTGTGCGAAATATTTGTATTCGTATTTAATGTGATGCATGTGATTATGCAAATAATCGCCACAATGATGCAGAAATGTGCTAAGGAGGTGAATATAATTAATTATTTATTAACTTGTACAAATTACGCTTAAGAGAACAAGCAAAATCACACTTGCCACGCATTTATAATTACCACATAATATGGAAAATAGATACAAAATAGTTTTTTGCATGCAACTCACCCTTTGCGTAGATCTGTAATGAGATTATTGCCTTTGTCTGGCCATGACAGTTGGTAGCAATCACAGAGTAGGTTCCAGTAAAATCGAGTTTCGCTCGTGGTATTTCCAGCCGATACTCTGGACCGTCAGCAACACGTCGGAAATGTGGCGCGTCTTTGTAGTACTCCGGCTGTCAATAAAAAAACACGCGCGTCTTAATAAATTATATCAACAAATGACAACAACAAAAAAAGTCTTGTACGATCTCTAATCGTTATCAATCACAAATGCTGAACACGTTTTGAATGACAAAATATAGCGTGACTAAATGGTGCAATTTGTGCAGTAACGACACGATGTAGCAACAACAAGAACACTAGTAACTATGCAGTAAGTTAACTAAAAAGTTCCTTACTGACAGACAACCGAAGCACAACTGTGCCAGTGATTTGAATACCAATGACTCGAAAGCTGGGGGTTTGATCTTGGCGTCAGGTCGTTTCTGTTGTGCCCGCATTAACTATACGCTCTCAGCGGGGCTACACAATTTCAATATATTAATATTATAAATATTATAATTAAATGTAAGCAAATTCTTTTGCATGTGTGATATGCATTTAAATCAAACAACATTATGATGGGTCAAGGTCAGTGTTTTCTTTTCCGTGCATATGCAGAGTATCGTTTTCACGCCTCGCGACGCGACGCGCCGGTTGATTGACGTCCACATTGTATGTTCAAGTGTGTAATACACGCAGAGACACGCTGGCCAGACGAAGTCATTTGACTTTTTCGAGTGAAAATTGGGCGGTACTCAAAATGTACAAATAACAGCGAGCTTAAGCAGCGATGCAACGTTCATGATGAACTTTTTCACCAAGCTTTTTTGGGATTGCATGTTGAAATCCAATTAAAAACGAAACTCCCTCAATGCATGTACGTTCAGACTTTAGGGCATTTTCAATAAAATGGTGTTGTTTTAGTATCGGAAGCAAGTATATTTAACACGGCAAGTGATAATAATGCAATTCAGACATTTTTTAGCTTCAAAAGTTTATTGTTTTTTATTAACTCATTAATATGCTAATGTATTGCTATTAAAGTTTGGAAATTGAGAGATTTACGATTGTCATTTATGTGTTTTAAATCTCAATTACATTAAATAGTGATGAGTTTTAAAACGAAACCAATTACATTTAACGATATTTTGTTCAGTGAAAATTCTCCCAGCATAATTATCGTTTAACTTTTAAATAAAAGCCATATGCATTGACCAAAAAAAGCTTTGCAAATAATTCAAGCTGAAACTATCTCCTTGGTATGAAATACATGCAAATACTAATAGCATGTTAGGAAATGAAAAATTGCAATTAATGTTTAATGTTAAAAAAAAAATAAGTTAAGTAACTCTTGGCTTGTAAAAATAGTTTTTGGGACATTTAAACTTAAAATTATTTCAATTAACTACTTCAATTCCTTAAGTATAATTGTAAAAAAAACTTCAATTCCTCTACTAAATAAAATGTACATATTATATTTAGTGTACCCACAAATAACTTTAATAAATTAATTACAATCTTTAGAATGCTTCATAAAAATGAAGCTTTTCATTAAAACACAATTAGCAGACTGCATTAATACAAATTATAATTAAACTGCCAGCGAGAAAACACACAAATTGATCGTAAGTTGATTTATGCATATATCATAGTCTCATTGCAATTAACAACCATTTCTTCATTGATACTTCATTTCAATCTGTAGACAGTGCAATAAATAACTGGACAGACGTTGATTTGCATATTGCATGCAACAACACACGCGTTCATCGTGTGTGAGAACCAGGAACATCTGTGTCGCGCCACACACAACACAACAATCAAACACACATTTCAATTGAGATAAATAATTCATGTTGATTTGTGCACACCTATTGAGCTGAGCTGGGACATGACTTTGCATAACAATTTGTCAAATTGAACTGCGTTAAGTCGTAGAATTCGATACACAACTAAAATGTTATTCAAATGATGCGAATGCGACTCTTAACCAATTACTAATCCAAATGAAACTAGGAAACTACACGGCCACTGAATGAAAGTGAAAATGGTATGTAAATTGGGCAAAAATAATATGGGACAATTGCTTATTCTGTTTACGAAATTAACTGTGAGTTTTCTAACTGCAAGTTCGTATAGAAGCTTTAAGCGAGTCTTTTATACAATTGACAATTTAAATACTATACAATTTAATGCAAATAAGCCTAATAAATCAAAGTTTCTACTATTATGAAATAAAATACTCAATTACTCATACAGCTTCCAGCAAAGTAACAATAATTCACAAGTCTATTCATCGTTAAGCCCCACAGCACGAAAATATTCATATACGCGGCAGTATGTTTAATTGATGCTGCACTTTGCAAACTTCTGTTATTTTTCGCAAAGCTGCATTTAATTTATGCATAAAATGTCTTGAAAATTGCACTGTAAGGTTAGTGCCCAAATATGGTAATTCTTACAAATATGTTTTAAATGACGTTGGGGCACTAACTATTTTTGTTATTTAATTTGCGTTTATAAATATTTATGCAGTTAGTCGGGTTCACGTTGGAATTTTGCGTTTTAAATTTAAAGATTTTATATTTGTACACTCGTACTGAGTACAAAACGTACGTTTTTATTATATTTTTTGATTCTTTGTAATTGCTTTTGAAAACCTTTCAAGTTTTTAATTAAAATTTAAAGACACGTTTTGTTTACCACCATATAAGTAATATAAAGACTACCGAGAAACAAACCACTTAAATAAAATGATTTCTTTAACAAAAATCAATTATCAATTATCGCAGCTATAAAATGTAATTTAATACATTTAATCCTAATTAAGAAGCCCTTTATAATGACAGGGGCCTTCGCCTTTTAACAAAATTGTCCATTCGATTACAGATGTCAGTTCAACTTAGCAGTTAGCGGTAATGCAATGCTTTATATATTAGTGCGATTCGATGACTTCATTTTGAGGATTAAGCCATGTGGATCGATTAACAAAAACTGAAAATGATTGACATATTTGAAATTTGCAGACAAATATTTTTAAAGCATTAAATCATTGTCAGATTCATTATTGTATGATTTTAACATTTATTAATTTAACATAAATTAATTTTAATTATAAAATAAGTTGCAATCCTAAATGCCACCAATTCGGATTTTTATTTTAGTTTTTGTCAGTTAAGCTGATAAAAATATACTTAGACACACATTTCTCTATTTAAAAAAAGAAATTTTATTGTCTAATTACAGCAACACTTATTTCAATTACAAAAATTTCATAAATTCTTGAAATTGATGAACGTACATTGTACACGCATTCATGAATTGCAAACAATATCCTTTGATCAATCCGGAATCATGTTGAGCATTAAGACAAAAAGGTAAAAATCTTTTATTAAAATAAATTGGCTCGAATTTCGCCGGCGATAAATTTCTCAATCGGCCGTGCCCTTCATTCGAAAATTGCGCCGCAATAATTACATGCGGCAAGTGAGCGCGCGATCACAACACCGAAGGTCTGAAGGGCATCAGGCGATATACAATATTATATGCGCACACAAAAGATATTATATCAACAATTTCTTAAATTGCCTGTGCCCGCAAAAGAAACAAAATGTAAAAGAAAACAAAATGACACGAAATAAAGACCAATTTCGATTTTGTTCTCTTGCATGTAACTGCGTTGAGTGCGTGATAACAGTGCACGCGTTAAATCACGTTCGTTTTGTTTTGCTGGAACGCGAAATTTTTGCGAGCAGTGTATGGAAACGTTTTTTTTATGAAGTGCATTTTTATTGTATTTATATAAGCTTATAAATACAACACAGTGGTATAGGCTACAAGACTTTGCATGACAAGAGATCGGGTAAGATCAATTTGGTACATTAAATTGAGAAGAAAGTACATATTATACGGTTTAATATTTTTTGACTAATTTAGACAGCATTCAATTTAATTAAGAGCCAATTTCTTGTTGGCATTAAAGATGATTGGGCAGGCGTGGTGGGATATATAATATTAATAAAAAAATAAGTTGTTTTTACTCAAGAATTAAATTATCGGATCAAGTAATTATTTTGAGAATCAATTTTTTCCCCATTAAGTTTAATAAGAAAAAAAGGACAAAGCAATCCTTAACTAAACACTCCCGATCAATAATCAATAATCCGATAAGTGTTTAAAGCAATAATTTAATTAGTAAATTCTGAAAGTATTTTAAATTACAAAATTATTATAAAGCTCTACTATAACATTTAATGCATTTTCCTTAGTTTTGATTAATTGCAATTCATCAGCCACAATAAATTCTCTCAATTTTGATTTATAGCCCACCCATATGGATAACGACATGGATTTTCAACAATCACAAAGTGACAACCAATCATTCCCAATCACAGATGACGTCAAATAATCAACTACAGGCATTTATTTATTATTATAACGATTATGTTTATTGTTATTGCTTGTGCAAACAATATTTTACACAGACTTGCATCATCTCAACACAGTTGTTGATGCTTGCCAGGAGGCATAATACGTTCGTATTGCACTGGACAGACAGTCTATTAAAAGTTATGGCCGTTGCAATCGAGTATGTCATTATTATACCAATATAGAAAATAACTGCAGTAACACACATAAAGTGCATTTTGCAACTATACGTCATGTTAACGAGTTTAAAAATTATACATTGTACTTATAACTGCAAACTTCGTTTAATTTTATTGTGCTGCATTGCGTGCGTTTTACGCTAAAATCGGCTAAGATAAAAAGTGTGATATTTGATATGGTTTGTAATGCTTCCAGCCACAACCACTGTCAATGCCTAATCTTCGTTTATTTTGTGCTGTATTTCTTTATTTGCTTGACATCAGTTTAAAACTAAATTGATGTTGTGGTTTGTCCTCATGTTATTGAATTGCATGCCGGAAGGGCGTTTATAATTTGTCAGGAAGCTGTTGGTACCAATTAGAACGCTAAATATCGATTACAAGCTGGTTTTCAAGACTAGAGCAATATTTAATAAAATGAATTTAAATATGTTTTAGTTGCTTGACTTTTCGATATACTAATTTGCAGCGTAAAATCCGTAGTCAGTGCCTTTTTAAAGGCATGATATCTTATACGTTTTATATGTGCATATATATTGTATATAGTTCATTTTAAAATTTAATTCCTATGATAATCATGATCACTGATCAGCATTGACATCTCTAAGATTTTTGTATTTTTATTATTCAACATTAATTCACATTGCATGCCAATTCATAAATTCAACTTCTGGACCGTCGGTGTATGAAATAAATTGTTTGCGTGAAAGCATAACATGCGACTTAAGTCAAGATGTCTTTCAAATTTATTGAAAGGAGTAATGATATAAGTATGTACTCGAATGTATAGAAATTAACTATGGGACTTACGTGTGGGAAATGTAAGTCGTTTCAGTACAAATTTTATAGGATTGACTTTTTGATTGAATGTAACCGGATTATGTAATAAATAAATCAAATTATTGAGACCTCTGTACAGGCAGCGCGTGTTGACATTTATAAGCCTAATCAAGTCATGAAAACTTAGCAGATTAGTCGAAACAAATTTATAATACAGATTATTTTGTCAAGAAAATAACTACTTAAGCTGAATGTTGAATTGAGTTGAATAGTTAACATTAGAAGAATATTTGACGTGCAAAGTATTGAATTTAAAAAGTCACACAAATTTTAAACTCTTTTTCTTTCAATATTAAAAAGTGTTGAAAATTCTTATGTAATTAAAAAAAATTCAAAGTTTAAGTAGTACTACTGTGTTGCTTATAAAACAACTTGAACGTGTTTGCTTGTTTGCATAATTGTTAATAAAAAAACAGTTGTTCTAGCACATTAAGTTTAAGTCAACATTTTGGAATTAACGACCGAAATTATTGCTAAATGTTTAACTTTTTAAGATCGCTAAACTGTTTTAATACTCGTCTGTTGTTTTTTTATTCATAATTATATGTGAAGAATAAATTTTAATCTGAACACAGTTTCAGGACAACCTTAATCACACAATAAATAATTAAATAAAAAGCTACTTGTTGCTCTCCACCACCACGGGAAATACAAATAAATTTTTTTTAAAGACATCCTTATTAAGTTACTCAAAGACTATGCAACTCTCGAAAAAGATTATTACAAAAAATAACAAAAAAGTGATTTAATACAATATATCAAATCAAGGCTTCAACAACCTCAAGAAGCTATCAATCAATTGCGTAGGATTTTAAATTCGCTCCTGAATTGAATAGTCGCCAACGCCACCACTGCACTTAACTTCACACACATCGCCCCGCAAGCATAATATAACCAAAAACTGCCTAATGAGCATGTTCTCCCGCTTGTACTCGATATCAAATTAGACAGGTAACATGCTGTTGCAAGTAATTGCAAAACGTAATAACTTCTTGAGATATATGGCAAAAAAAGCTACTCGTCACTTATAGCAAACAAAACAACAGTTTCTCTTACACTTCATCCAGCAACACGCATCACCAATCGGTAAATGTATATTCAATATTGTATATGGCAAATAAAAACAATTTCACATCATCTCGAGTGGTAACTAAGCCAAGCGAACCATTTCAGATGTTTAATATGTTTGCGCCTGCCACAATTGCCCCACACACACTCGTTGAGTGACCGCTATCATTATTCGTGAGCCGCTGACTTGATTCAGTCTTGACCGGTAAAAGTTAACTCAAATATTAGCAACACCAATTGCAGAGTGCACATGTAGGAAATTGGATGCAGAGTGCAGACGTGCATTGCACATAAAAGCGCACAAAAAATAACACATCCAACATTTCGCTGATTGAAAAGTGCAGCAAAAGAGCAAACACAAAACGCAGAGCTCAACCGTTTTCTGTAGATGGCCACCTCTTGTCAATGTTAGCAGAATGTATTATTGCATTTGCGTGTACTAAATGTTGATTCGTTAATCTAACTCGGCCTATCTTAAATTGTACATATCAGTGTCTAAATGTGCGCCACTGCAGAAACATTCGTGTTGTTCGCCATTGCGCGAAATTGTAATAAAACTGCTACAAGAAAATTTTCGTGTATAGCTTATAGTTGGACCGCAAGACTGAGCTGTTGAACAAGTGCATGCTGCAGCTGACTGCAGTCGGATAGTGACTTGTAATCAGCTCGATTAGTTATAGCACTGCTATTACGCGTGTGCACACACAAAATGAATCATTCGTCCTTAACTGTTAAATCCAAATGACCAGACATGTAATTAAAGAAATGCCATTTTCATCGATGGCAGCGAATTATAATTAAAATACGCGCTGATTCAGTTAGCAGCTTTTATAATGCAATTGCGGGGGACGGGTGCCGTGGTGGAGTGCTGCTGCGTCGCAGGGGGCTGTTGAAATGGCGACAGATGTATCACGGCAATTATACTAACTGTGCGGAGCGGCGCACTTCTTAACGCTGAGCTTTTATAAGCGGCTATTTAAATGCATCGAGTGTGCGTTTATTAGCTTTTAAGGTGTGAGTTATGAACATGCAATTTTATATTGCTGTTTGGCGTTTCTGCAGTGCAGATCTACAGCTTGTAGCTGCTCGATAGATGAGATTTTTTATTGCAGTTATATGTGGTGGAGCTTATGGGAATTTGAAATTATGTGTGCTTGTATATCAATGACTTATGGAATGGTTCAATTAAGCTGGCATTTATTGCACAACATTATCCAATAACTGTTAGTTGTTTCAAGAAATTGCGTATTGAAATTTTATGACTATGTAAGTTATCGATTGAGAGTTGACATGTATCTGCCATCCGGTAATAACATTACTCAAACCAAACTTAAACAATTAATAAAAAATGCAAATTATGTGTTTGGATATTCAAAAAAAAATTAAAGGTAAAAATATGTGATCGGTAATGGATTCCATCTCTAAAATATTTATTAAAGATTTAATTTTTTTTGAATAATTTTCTGCAAATTATAGCTCTGGATATTATTTTATAGGAATTAAGGCCATCTTTAAAATTCAATTTTAATGATGAAAAAGTAAACACAAATTTATTATTATAAAAAGTACGATTGTGAAATGAAATTCTATACTTATAACAACTGGACATTGGTTCCCAATAAAACTTAAAAAAAAAATAAAAAAATAATATTTTGACCTTGTAAAAAATTATAGGTTGGTTTTATACCCTCAGATTTTGGTCATCGTTTAAAATGCATAGTCATTTGGGAACATCGATAAAATCAATTTAAACAAATGCATCAACTCAACAAAGTAGCTATACAAAAAACATTTTCTTCTTGAAACAAATTATAACTACATACGAGTACATGATTCCTGATCAATTGAAATATTTAACGTTAAGTTATTTCACATGCAGGCCCAAAGAGAAAACGTTTTATACGTCTCCATTCCAATACGCTTAATAATATGACATAGCAATTCGCCAGGATATGTCATTTGTGCTGCACGGTGCACCTGAGGCAAACTTAGCCAGTTATTATAAAGAATCGAGATCAAAAATTCAAGCCATCATTTTTTGCATTAAATGGAAAATGAAGCTTCACATTTGCCAAATATCCGCAGCAGAATGGCATGCACTGTTGCATTTGGGTCGATCGGCTTTAATTGAGAAATGCCTTGTACATTTTTAAATTGATTTTAATTTTTAATCTTTCTTGTTTTCCGATTGATTAAGTTTGCCTTCTGTTTAATGTTCATTAACTGGGACATTAAAAAAGTTTTGATGGTGGACGCATAAAAAAAAAAAAACATTATTTATTAATGTGTGATAATTAAAAATAGCTGTCAGGAACCTTGCAAAGTTAATGAAAAAACCCGAAATGATAGATTTTAGATACAATTTTTTTAAGTTGGACCGGAGAAGGAAGTTTGCACATGTAATTTTTGTTAAAAGAAACATGCACCGGCAAAAATGACAATTGAAATATTTGATCATGCAATGTAGTGAGATTTTTTTCTAATTATTATTTGTATGACGATTATTCAATTTTTGTTTTATATGTGGAAATTTTAAAACTATAATTGACTAAATCAAAAAGTCAAATACATAGATGCCTTATTCAAAATGTAATAAAGGTAAGAATTGTAGAAATGAAAAGACATTTTTAAAAGGAAGAAAGAAAGTCGTTCGATCATTAATTGAACAATAAAAAATACAATCTACATTTGAATTAATTCAAATTTTTATTAACGGAAATCCCCAATCGTCTGTAAATGAATGGAATGTGAATTCATCTCCGACAATGATTTATGGGTTTCCACTCTCCATTGTAAATTGATGGGATGTCTAAAGCATAAAGTTTTAACGAATCCTATGATTATTGCAAGCTCACGAATTGTTAGTAAATTTGGGTGACCTTAAAGCGCAAGTAATTGGCGGGTGCGACACAAAAGATTAAAACTGTGAGTCCCGAGTTTATTTTTAAATATATCCATCCATTCAATTATAAGCACGCGAATTTATGTGTTAAATTCCGACCGAAAATATCGTGTTTCCAAAAGCACTTTTAAAGGCGCGGTTTCGCAAAATATAATCCCCCATATTCGATATATTTACATTCCAAGATAATCGAATTAATATCCAAGTTCCTTTTATAGTCAAAAAGCACTCGTACATACACTAAAGTGCATATGAATAATAAATGGCTGCACTCGCTCAATAAAAATGTTTGCAAAAGCGACATACCTTCACTCAAATATAAATCCAATTAATTACAGGGACACAATTTCGTTGGCAGGCCGAAAAATTCAAATGCGATTGCCTGGCGGTAAATAAATCCAAAGTGTCCACAATTCCTTATCACAATACTGCAACACCCGCAGCCACATTCAATTGTATTCAAAATTGTTTTTTGAATTTGTATTATTCCTTCTTTTTTTGCACTCAAAATGAAACAATCGAACCAATTTGCATGCAACATAAATTTTAACTGCACGTTTTACACATGCAAATATTTGCAAAAATTTCTGCACGACCGAAGTAACAACTGCACTGCACACACAATTACTACACGCGTCTGTCAATCGGACTGCGTCATGCTGACAAACGGAAGATCACCAATCAATCGATCACCCACATTGGCCATCTATGGCAGTGTACAGTTGGAATAAATATCCGGATTTTACGAGCGCAGCAACAATTTAATTGATTGCATGCAATATTAAAGTAGAGTACAACGCGAACACATCAACGAGCTATCAGCGTGCGACTTAAATGAATTGGACGACCCACACAACTCGACGGTTTAATTGTAACTGATGCAGGTCGGGGAAAGAGCATAATACCATCTGGGCATGAAGCAAAATGCTGAATTGGAGGCTGCCTGCTACCACGGAGATCGCTGTGCCATGGGGGGTACGTGTATGTATGTGAAGTGATGTGAAGGAATAATTTTTATGTATTATGATTTTATTGTTATGTATGGGGCGCCATGCTGTGCTGTTGGTTGTGTGCTTTTTGAGGTTAGGGTTGTCATGCACTAAGAGTGGTCAATGGAAGAGCATGCTTTTAAATTAAACTTTTGTACTAAAAATCTTAAGATTTGAATGGGCCTTTCCTGGATGAATTTAAAAAAGTGAAAAGGACTATTTAAGTATTGCAAGGATGGTCTATTTGAAATTATGTTAGGGTTATTTTAACATTTCGGTTATCATTCCTGGCGCAAATTATTAAAATGGACTTTAACTAGAAGACATTATTGGTGTAACATAACTGATTAGTCACATTTATCCATTATGCAACTTAATTTTAAATACCTTCAAAAATGTGTGGTAACCCTGACGCACTGAACATTTATTGTATTGTGCTTTGGAATGATGATCGTGCAGTGTTATGCCACTTCCCAGTAATGAAAACCCCTTTAGCCAATAACAATTACAAATTTCAATCATCCAAGTATGGAAACAGATCAGCCTATGCGTAGATCACAAAGTCATGTTTGATGTTTAACTGTAATGCGATAAACTAGGTAATTCCAAACACATTTAGTGTAGGTACAGGTTAAAGAGTCTCTTTTTTAAGTGACGCACTAACTGCACTGACCACAGACACGCATTTTTGCTCAGCATCATCATTATGTGTTCGCAATATTATTGTGGTGGTGTATATTTATCTCTTTATTAAGATTTAAGCCAAGATTACCAAAATATTTTTTTGTTTTGCCGCCGTCTTGCGATTGAGTTATTTTTATAAGTCTTTTTTTGGAGTTAAAAAAAAAGAGTAGGTTCTGTTTTTTGCGTTCACCATTTTTGCATTCCGCTGCAAACATCAAAGCAGTTGGAGGTGTGTGCACACATTTAAGACATGCCTGCCAGAGACACGCGATTGGTGTATATGGATTTGTGGTTGTCAGCACAATATGCAGCATAAAAATCGCGAGGAGATTTAAATAGAAAATTCGTGAACTTTTCAACATAATAATTTACCGCAAGTGATATTTCGCAAAAACGGCGAAACTTTGCGTTGCGTCTCGTCGTTATTTGAAGGAGCTTTGAATTGTCTAGTTATATATTATGTTTGTACGTTGTTGTGCGACTTTAAATTAAATGGGTAAAAAAATTGAATAGTACATTCATACATTATTAAAACGCGACTTCCATTTATGGCTTAAAGAAACATCGTGAATGAGCCATATTTTATTTGTTATCGCTAAAAAACATGCTTTTGTGGATAGATAGAGAGATTGGTGCATAAATTCAATGCGCATACTCGCACGTATAAAAGTTACACATTACAATATATAATATGGTTTCTATTATTATTATTATTGAGATGTTACGAAATATCGTGTACGACGATGTGAAAATTACTTAATTCGCTTGTGTTACATGTGGTAGGTATTAAGTCATTGTCCCATTGGTGGAGTGGTTAAGTCCATTGAAATGATACCTCTATGGAGTTGCAGATAAACAACTTGTCGCATGTATAGCGTGCAGTTCTGGCGACAACTCTCGAGACGATTATGTTCCAAGGACCAATTAATGAGAATAAACACAATCAATTAACATTAATTGCATATATGTAAAGAGGAACGCACAACTGTGAGTCATTGAGGTAGATTATGTACATTGAATGAACTTGACTTATAATCGCCAGATACCCATAAATTTCCCAGGCGGTACTGTGTGTGAAATGCGTGGTGAAAGTGCTAAATGCAGCACATTAAATATCAGTTAACCGAATCTTAATAAAAATACCAGTAACATTTATTTGCTTTCGATTGTGATTCCCTCTGGCTGTTTAGATTGAGCAGACAAATTATAAAACATTTGATTATTTTATTTTGCAAGTAATGTTGAGCCGCTACTTGGAGACTGTTATTTTAAACTAAAGTCTTAATTTTAATTTTTTATACCACTTACAAAAATTGCGGTTTGTTTTCGGTGTGCTGTCCTTTCTAATTGTCGCCAATTGAGTAGTTTTTGTGCTGTTAATCAATTACGTCGCAATATTATTTTTCATAATGATTTTAATCGCTATTCATATTGACGGTATGCAATGTGACAAATCAGTTTGAAAAAGGGTTAAAAGTAAATGGAAATTGATCACATTGTAGATAGGCTTAATTATGTTTTACAGCTGTTGTTTGTTTGTTAATTGGACAACTTGTTATATTGACAAATAATGTACCAACAATCTATAGTGAGAGATCTGTGCAAAATTGCCTTTAAATTTTTTCAAAGAGTTTTAAAATGACAGGATCTTGTTGAACGATTATATTCAGTTTACAAAAAAGAGGTTAACTGGTTTATGAAAATTGTACACATAAAAATCATTAAATCAATTACAATACAATCCCTTAAAACAGTTAAATATCCAAACTTAAATTCCCAGTTTAAAAATTTACGATCCTCAATTACACTGATCATTTCTGATCATAAAATTGATCACAGCATCATTAGCAGCAGCATAATGAATTCATGCAACATTACTTAAACGTTATGGCCCACTATTAGCGAGAAAACAGTGCACAAAATATATGTATGTAAATAAATGCAAGTAAAAGAAAACAATTCATCACATCAAATCGATGCCAAACCATGAATCTCACATTAATGCTGACTGCAATTACACATTGTGCGGCCGCTATAAAATGAGCACAGAAGATAAGCAATTTCAGTAAATAAATTGCACTTGTGCAAACAATTGCAGCCATAAAATTTCGCTAAATTGTATGCACAGAGTGCTGCTGCTGCAGCCTGATCATCATAATGTTATCGTTCTCATAATGCCGAGTATGTCGGGCAATGAGTTCATACATTTTTTGTATGGTGCGTGTGAGCTACAAAGTGTTCTTAAATTAAAATTGATTTCCAACAGCATCATTGCGTGCAGTGGAATTGGAATTTATATTCTGATTTGTGTCGAGCACGCATGCAAAGCGATCTGTGTCGCTGATTTATTTTATTTTGCAGATGCAATGTCAAAAGTATTTTTTGCTCTATTATTTTCTTAAATTTATCAATACCTTTAGGAAGTCTCTCAGCCAAACAACATCTGGTGTGGGATCTCCAATGACTTCACAATAAATGATGACAGTATCTCCTTCATAGGCATTACTCGATCTAGGCTTTTTAACAAACATTGGCTCCTTAGAGTAACTAAAATAAAACAATAAAATATTTTAAATTTCGATTGCAGCTTTTCATTTTCATAATTACGGTATATCGGGTCCCCTAATTCTAGGAATACGTGAAACGGTTTCACCCTCACATTCCTCAACAATAACTTTGCAATTAGTTTCACTGCGTCCAACTGCATTTGAAGCTACACATGTATAAATGCCAGCATCCGAAATTGTGGCGTCAGTAATGACAAGTTCAACAAAACCATCAGCATCTAATGTGGCAAAAATTCGACGACTTGGTCGAATTCTAATACCATCCCGTTGCCATGTTACACCCACCGATGGGTATGCTTCAACTTGAGCAGCTAAACGAATTTCATTGCCCTCTTTGACAATATAGAGAAGATCAAGTTCGCCAAAGAATTCAGGAGCAATGTATGCACGGATTCCTTTATCAACAACCACATTGCAATGGCAGGATACAGAGCCTAACTCATTGCGGGCTGTTGCTGTATACGTTCCACTATCATTGAGATATGTCTTCACAATTTCCAATGTGCTGAATTGGCCATCGTTCCAAGCAAGAAAACGGTCTTAATTTAAAAAGTTTAATTATTTCACTAAAATATTAATTTTAGAGTTTCAAAAATGTACCTCCAATGTCTAGTTCGATTCCATCTTTTTGCCAAATCATTTCAGGTGTTGGCCATCCTATGGCCTGACATGTCAGTCTCACGGGATAAGTAACCTGTACGCGTCTATCCCTCAATCGCATTGTAAATAAAGGAATCATTTCACCAGATGTTCCCTGAAATATAATACTTAATTAACACCCAAAAATGTTTTTTCTAAAATTTTTTGCATTTACCAAATCATTTTCTAAGCTACGTTTCAACTTGTTATCAGCTTCATAAATTTTTTGATCTGAGACGACTTGAATTCTTGCAAATGTTGAAACGCGTCCTTGAGAGTTTGTCGCCTCACAACTATAACGCCCGGAGTCACCATCATTGGCTGAAGCAATTTTCAGTCGACACACAGACGCTAAATTTTCCACGGAAATGCGATCATTTGTCTCCACTTCGTGCCCACACTTGAACCACTTGATGCGTGGCCGCGGGCTTCCCTTGGCCACACATTCCAACACAAATTCATGTCCGTCCAATGCCTTTAATTGGCCGGGCAGAATTTTTGTGAATTCAGGCAAACATTGGACACCACCAACCATTATTGGTATGCCTGTTTGTGCGCTTGATCCCCAGCCGTAACGATTGCGCGGCGTCACCCTGAAGTGGTACTCTTGCTCCGCTTTGAGGTTAAATGCATCGAAGCTATTGAGTGGTGATATGCCTAATTCTACCCATCTTGCTCCACCGTCTTTGCCCAGCATCCAGGCTTCCACGCGATAGGCAAGAACCGGTGCTGAACCATTTGCGTATGGTTTCGGCCAGCTCAGGCTAATGTGATTTCTGCAACTGTCCACAACCACGGGCTCCGATGGGATTGGACCGGGCGGGCCTGTGAATATTATGGCATTTTGTTTTGTTTAATACAATGTGTTTTATTGTGCGGTTTTGTGTGCATTACAATAAATGTGAAAATATGTCTTTTCTTACCGTACGAGGGTTTAAATAAAAATATTGAAAAATTTAATTTAATACAATTTATTACGGGATCGCAAAGAAGTGGATAATTGAAAACAAATTTAATAAAAGTAAATTAAAAAATAATATTCCAAATTTATAAATACCGCGTGAAGATTAAAGGACATAAAAGTTCTAAAAATAAATACGAATAATATGAGTCTGTGTATTCCTGCAATATTGGTTACGAAAGTTTAGCAGAACTCTAAATCTAAATCTAAATTATGATGAGTATTTTAAATATATTGCTAAAATTAAATCCTGGTAACTAAATTAAACCCTCGTAATGTTGAACATTTTTCAATACACAGTCAGTAGCCCATACTAAAACACATAATAGAGCAATTTGCGAAAATACGATCAACAAATAAAACCCCAATGCAAAAATTATCTCCCTCGAGGAAAGCAATTTATTCTTTATTATGTTGACCATAATTACATATTTTGATAATAATAATATAAAGCAAAAAATAAATGAATTTAAATTCATATTGTGGTGTACACGTGAGTTAGTGCAGCCTGCAATAATGACTGTTAAGGTAAAAGCAATAAATATTCTGTCGTTGGCATTTCTCTTCACATTCATTTTCTCCGGCACACCTTGCAAAAAGTATGCTTTTGTAAAATAAAGAAAAAGTCTTGCCCTAGTCGATGATAATGGAAACAAATCAATTGCTAAAACAATCCTGTTAACAAAATGAGAGCCTGCAAAAAGAAGAATTGTACTCAATTAATAGATTAACCAAAATGATAATTGTGTGTAACATAAAATGAATGACAATTTCTCACTTGAAAACAAACCTTATTGAATCTGGGTAGACATTTTAATAATTGATGATCACTTTTTTGTTATTGATTTCACAATGGTACACAAATAGACACTTTTTTGTTTTCTCAACACATAAAAGACAAATTTGGTTAAAATTTAAGGAAACCTAATAAAAGTCATGTAAGACAATGGATGTTGTAAGTGACAACATAAATTTACACGAGCACCTTCGAAGTATAATGAGGATACACATAAAAATATATGCAATATGACAAAATAACTAATGTATTTGTACTCACTTTTTAAGTATGAAAGATCGTCATAGTCGTCCAGTTGATGACTCCAACTAACCGATGTTGGTGTGATAGATCTTGCTCTTTGCTTGACCTAGCAGACAGGTATATTAAAACTATATTTCTTAAAAGTGTTCCTTTATGTTAGTAAATCGTAATGCTGAGGTATTAGAAACAGTCTGGTACAGTGAGGATCAGCCAAGGGTGCAGTAAATATTAATCGAAGCGCATAGTGTGGTTCGTCATAGTATCGTAGGATTAAGTAGGGATTTTACAAAATTATTCTAAGTATGTATTTCGTTTTATCTGAAGGCATTATTTCAAAACGCAAGAAGCATTAAAATATACGTTGCAGTTGTTATGTTAATTGGCCAGCGTCAACAATTATTTTTTCTTCGCCATCTTTACCGTAATGGTGACAAATGCACGATCGGTGGTATGTTCATTTCGCGCAACAACACAATACGTTCCTGAGTCGGATACTTGTGCTCGCTGGACGGTAAACCTGATGTAGTCATCATGTGTCTCCTTCAATGTGCGATCGCCGTTGGTGATATCTTTTATGCCCTTGTAGAAAGTCACTGCAATAAAGTATGAAATAAACAAACATATCATTCAACCGTATGCCCTTTCATATTGTGCACAAATAATAATTACGCTTAGGTTTTGGTTCTCCTTGTACACGGAATGACACTGAGAAGGGATCGCCTTGTAATATTTTCATCTCAGGATCTGGTCGGGATAAGAAGATTGCTGGTTTACCACCTTTAATTGTTGGTCCAACGATATGCACGTGCGCTGTTTGTTCCATTTTGCCAAATGCATTTACTGCACGGCACACGTATGAGCCACCTAACTCTTTTTTCGCATCAGCAATGATCAGTGAGTAGACACCGTGATCTTCGAATGCACGGACACCAGCTGTTGCTGCTGTAAGTTGCTCATTGCCGCGGAACCAGGCAACCTCAAGCGGGCCTGGTACAATTTCAGCTTGTAAGGCAATTGTACCACCAACTGAGACCATGTGATCACCGAGATTGTTATTGAAGCGTGGTTTGTTTGGATCTCTGTGGAAGAAACCAGCTGTCTTTTGCATAATGAAGGCATCTTTGCCCGCGAATTCCACATGATGTGAGATTTTGTCAGCAAGCACTTTGTTTTCAGCTTTGCAGTAGTACAGACCGCTGTCACTGGCTGTCGGATTTTGGATAACTAACTTGCAGTAGCCATCAGCTTGGTCAAATTGTTGATACTTGTCACCAGGTTCGATCATTTCGTTGTCTTTACACCAAGAAATTGCAGGTTTGGGTTGGCCACGGACGCGACAATCCAACACCAACTCGTCTTCGTTAAGGAAATAGGTATCTAAAAACAAAATTATATTAGCAACAGGTACATTTTGCAGCACAGCGGGGAAAAATGTAAAGCCACAAGCAAAGAGCAATAACACTACAGAACATTTATATGAACATTTAAACGAAAGGCTTATTTTAGTCTATAAAAAAATATAATAAAATTTTGGTTGTTCCGAAATAAGACGCCGTAGATGTCAAGCCAAGCATCCGCTTCGCACAGGAACAGGAATACTAATTACCTTTCAAAGTTCTCGTAAATATAGGTGGCATTGGGCTTGCCTCATACCCTTGGTAAACTTTCAAGTTGGACGATGTCGATGTTTCGCCGTGTTCATTGCGTGCCACGCACGTGTACTCGGCCGTGTCATCAGCTAGCACGGTAAAAATCTCAAGTGTTGCCAAACCATCACGGAATTGGACCCGATATCTTGGTGAATTTTGCAATGGAGTGCCATTTCGAAGCCATTCAATACTATTATCAATTCCCATTATATTGCAAGTCAATTTAATGGCAGAATTTTCAGCAGCCGTGCGGTCCATTAGATTTGTACTGAACACGGGACGTTTCTTTGAATCTTTATAAATGCCGTCCTCTACATAGCGTTTCGGTACTCTGTGTGAGCTACTGGTTGTAGTACACTCCGACAGCTCTGATAAACTGTATTCTTCATCGGTGCTAGGCATTTTTTTCACTTGTCGCAACTTGTGCTGGCAATCACCGGAAACATTTTCATTGCTGCTGACAGCATGTACTTTGCACATTTCTTCATTCACACGTATGGCGATTTCATCGATTTGAGTATCACCCTCGGCGCGACAAATGATGCTTCCATAGTCACTCGGCACTGGATTCCGTATAATGAGGCGACGCACACCGCCGAAATCCTCGTTGAATCTGTAGCGATTGTTTGAGATTGTTTGACCGTCTTTTAACCAAGTTAATTTGGGTCGCCCTCGGACACAACATTCAATAGTAAGCTCATTCCGTATGGGGTCAAAAGATTCTGTACAATGAAAAGTGGTTGTTGTAGGAAACAATGAAAAATATGAATGTGTGAATATGTTGTACGATACCTTTAAGTGTTCTTGAGAATGATGTTGGAATATTGATTTGATCGAATTTATCATAGATTACAATATGAGAGGATGTCGACACTTTGTTACGAGGGTTCTTATGAATGCAGGTGTATTCGCCCGAATCTGATGCACTTGTGTCACGAATCTCAAGTGTTGCAGTGCCATTTTTGAAAATTGATTTAAATTTAGCACTCATGTTAATGGGGCTATCGTCTTTTAGCCATTGCACCTCAGTGCTTTCACCGCGCACAGAACAACATAATCGGCCAGTAGTTCCCGATTGAACAGTCATATTTTTGAGAACATTTTCTAAGAACATTTTCTTAATGGTCCCATCACCATTTGTTTCCGCCACCGATGAAGCATGTTTAATTTCCTCTTGGTGGAACGAATTAACATGCTTTAATTGAGCAAATCCATTTTCTTTTTGAGCTTCTTCTTGAGGGAAGTGACTTGATATGTCTAGCAAGATTGATGCGCTTTTTGAACCAGATGAGTTTTCAGCATAACAAGAGTAGTGACCACTGTCTGTCACTCTCATTCCATTTACTACAATCATTTTGACACCTTCTTCTTTTTCAATCAGTGAGTACCGATCATTTGCTATTAGGCGAATGCCATCTTTAAACCAGGATACAGTAGGATTGGGAGTTCCACTCATTTGACATTGAATGATCATCTGATTGGATAAAAATGATTCTGAAAGAGACGTGTGCGGGGTGAATGTGATGACACGGATTGACAACACTTCATACATGATTTTACCAAGAGCACAATAATTACAATTTAAAATAAAAACACTGAGATCCATACATAATTATGTAGATTAGCAAACACAGTAGACAATGTAAAAATGTAGTTTAACATACCTTACAAATACTGATGAAAAGTGTTATCACAAAGACTTCACAAGATGAAAAGAAACCTATATGCATAAAACATACCTTTAATATTCCTAGTAAAGATAGGAGCACTATCGTCACTTTTAATCAACTCATATACATTCAGGCGGCAAGTACTGGTAATCTCTGCACCAGAGGCGTTTCTTGCAAGCACTTTATACTCGCCACAATCTTCAATGGCTGCTTTGTTAATAATAATAGCTGCAATACCCTCACGGGTATCATTTCGGATGCGTGGACCAAAAGCAATAGGACCTTCATCTTTAGACCACTTTATTTGTGGATCTGGTCCAGTAATGTAGCATGATAAACGTACACGTTCACCCTCGCCTACAGTGCGATCAGACAGTGTTGCACCAAAGTACAAATTTTGTTTCGGATCTGGAGGTGGAGCAACATATCTGCGACCACCACCACCACCACCGCCCTCATTGTCGTCGGCCTTCTTCTTCTTTCTCTTTTTCTCTCCTTCTTCGGCCTTGTCATCTGCCTTATCATCTTCAGCTTTCTTTGCTTCTTTTTCGTCAGAAGCCTGAACGGCTTCCCTTGCAATTGAAACAGTGCGTACTTCGCGAGGGGCAATTTGTACAAAATGTGAAATCTCATTGTTTTCCACACGATTTTCTGCTTTCAGTACATACTTTCCACTGTCAATAGGCAATGGATTGCTGATGATTAGCTCACAAGTACCATCTTCCCTATCGATTTGTTGATACTTTTCACTTGGTTCAAGTGTGACACCATCCTTCACCCAAGTAATACTTGGTGTGGGCACACCACGAACATGGCATTCAATAACGACTTCATTTATGACACCGTGATAAGTGTCTTTCATAGAGCGTGTAAATGTAGGAGGCACATCTCCAGTTCCCGGTGCTGCATAAACCGTTAATTTCGCATCTGTTTCAGCTTCACCATTTTGATTTCTAGCAATACATTTGTAGATTCCGCTTTGATCAATCGTGGCTGAAAGCAACTCAATAATGCAAAGGCCATCACGACTTGCTTGTCGAACCTTTGGTCCCCACACTACTGGATTATCATCCTTCAGCCATTTTATTTGTGGATCAGCACCCTCAACGTAACAAGTCATTTTTACTTTGGAACCTTCAACAACAACGCGATCCGTCATTTTCGCCGCAAAGTGGATTCCCACCTTGGACTCGTGAGGCGGTTCTCTCGGCATACCTTCTGGAGCAGCTGCTGGTTCTTCGTCTGCGGTATCAGCTTTACCTCCCTTTCCTTTTTTTTTGCCTTTTCCACCCTTTTTGATCTCTTCAATGTTCGGTGTCTTCTCGCGTTGTTCTGACTTTGCACGTTCTACACGATGGGGATCAGCATGAAAAACGCCGTGGATATTCTCAGCAATATGCGACTGTTTACCCTCGAACTGCACAATGTGGACTAACTCAGTTTTGCCCGCACGATTTTCAGCTTGGCACACGTACTTGCCACTATCTTGGCTATTTGGTGTGTTAACAATGAGTTCACAAGTACCGTCACCGTGATCTATTTTCTGATATTTTTTATTGGTTACACATTCGACACCATCCTTGACCCAGACGATTTTAGGTAATGGCTGCCCTCGCACATGACATTCTAATATTAGCTCATTGGCATTTAGGTGATAAGTGTCTGCAATTAAAAAGAGAGATGATCATTGAATTTGTGTTTCATAATGGTTACGCTCTGATCTGATCATAGTCTATTGACAATGTCAAAGTGATGTTTTTCTTTTTGATTGTCAATTTTATAGGGATTACCTTTGATAGCCCGAGTGAATGTTGGCACAAAGTCAGACGATTGCTTGGTCTCGTAGATGTGAAGTTTGGCAGAGCTTTCAATGGTTGAATCTTGATTCTTCACCAAGCACGTATAAATTCCAGTGTCATCAGGAATTGCTTTTGTAATTTCAAGGACACAAAGACCACCTTCCTTGCTCATGTTCTTAATCCTCGGGCCATAAACAATTGGATTACCATCCCTCAACCATCTTACATTGGGATCTGGTCCTTGCACAACTAATGCTAATTTAACTTTAGTGCCCTCGGCGAATGTCCTGTTGGATAAATGAGTGACAAATGTAAGTTTGCTCTTTGGATTTGGTAACTCCGGAACATATCGGCGAGAGCTGCCAGTATCAGCCGCAGGCTCAGATGGCTCCTCCTCCTTCTTCTTTTTCCCTTTGCCCTTGCCTTTGGACTTTTCTCCTTCATTTTCCTCAGGGATAGCATCACCGTTTGTAATAGCCTCTTTTTTCTCGCTTTGCTCAGAGCCTGAAGAATCGCGACGCGACGATGGCAAGCCTGATACTTCAACAAAATGGCTATTCTTAAGGGTGCCCAAATTGTTAATCGCTTCACAGGTATAGTTTCCACTATCCTTAGTTGTAGGTTTATTTATAATGAGCTCACAAACGCCATCGCCATGCTCAACTTGTTGTACGCGTTCGTCCAGTTCAACAACTTGTTCATCTTTAAACCAGTTAATATGTGGCCTTGGATTACCGCGAACTTTGCAATCAACAATAAGATCATTTTCTCTGGGATGGTATACATCTGAAATAAAAATGAAAAACTATTGGCATTGGGTAAATTATAGAAATTTTCTTGACATTCATACCTCGAACGGACAAAACAAATAATGGAGCACTTGTATCGCCTTCTTCCTTTGCCGAATAAACATTAAGATGACAAGATGTTGAAATCTCGGAGTCATTATTTCTAGCCCAGATTTTATATGTGCCGGACTGCTCAGGCGTGACATGGAGCAGTTCAACAACACTTAATCCCTCAGTTGTCATGTTTCGTACTTTAGCTCCATATTGAAGTGGTGCATCGTTGAGGAACCAACGAATCTGTGGATCTGGACCGATGATCGACACGGTGAATTTAACCTTGTTTCCAACAACAGCTGTTCGGTCACGGAGCTGGGTGGCAAACCTTAGCTTTTGCCTCGTTGAGACGGTAACTTCAGGCTCAGGTCGTGATCTTGGTACATAATCACTGTTCTTGCGTTTATCAGCATCTTCTTTAGATTTAATAGCTTCTGACCTGGCGCGTTTTCCGCGCTTTTCTTTATCTTTCGAAATTTCATCATAGGCACGGAAGAAACCATGCACATGGAAGTTCTTTGGTTTGATAAATTGAACTCTATGTTTGTACTCCTCAGTGCCACTCTTGTTTGTGGCTGAGCACACATAGACGCCACTATCCCTGGGATTGGGTTTATAAATAATCAGTTTATGGACGCCATGGGCCTCCTCCAACATAATGTATTTATAACTTGGCTGCAATTCAACCATGTCTTTAATCCATTTTACGCTTGGTCGTGGTAAGCCACGTACGTGGACTTCAATAGTTAATTCATTGTCGTGTAAGTGGTAATAATCTGAGAGAAAACAAAAATGCAATTAAAATTAATTGGCTGGTATTTTTAGATATACACTATATAAATACCTCGCACTTGTGTGAATGTAGGCGGTATCGGATTTTCTTTTACGACATCGTAAATCGTTATAATGGCAGAAGTCGTAACTTCGCCATTGTTGTTTCGAATGATGCAGGTGTATTCTCCCGAATCGGAAGGAAGCGCTTTGACTATCTCCAGGCTTATAATACCCTCATTAGCGATCATACGGAATCTGGGTCCTTTTTCCACTGGCTCACCGTCCTTCAACCATTTTATCAATAATTCAGGCCCAGAAACAGTAACAGTAATTTTAACATTTTGACCCTCACGTGCTGTACGATCAGTTAACCTTGTGTGCAATTTTGGCAAGCGAGTCAATTCGCGTTCGCGTTTCCATTCCTTGTACCGTTCACGTTCACTCTTGGTGGTCGGCCTGGTTCGGTCATATTTGGCACGAATAACGCCATGCTCTTCGGCTTCCCCAGGTCCATATGGACGCCACATACCTTCATCTTCGCCCGGTCGCACAAAATCATCATCAGATGAACCAGAGAACTTATCGTCTTCATCATCTTCATCTAATTCTTCGTCATCCTCCCCGGCTCCATCCTCATCTCCTTCACCTTCGCCATCCTCTTCACCCTCACCTTCCTCACCATCATCACCCTCACCTTCCTCGCCACCCTCCTCATCGTCTTCACCACCTTCACCACCCTCGCCACCATCGCCACCCTCGCCATCTTCTGGCTCGGGTTCTTCCTCCTCCTCTGGCTCCGGTGGTGGAGGGGGTGCATTTGCTTTGGCCTCACGTTCAGCCTTTTGGCGCTTCATTCGCTCTTCCATGGATTCCTTTTTTTCTTCCTTTACATTTGCTTGTTCCATTGCAGCCATAGCTGACATTAATTTAGATGGCTTTTTCTTAGGTGGTGGTAGTTTTTCAAGCGGTGCTTCCTCTTTTTTATCAAACATCTTCATACGATTAACTTTCGGCGGACCACTACTACCCATATCCAACTTTAATTTTGGTGGTGTATCTTCCTTATCCTTTTTGTCGACCTTCTTTTTGGCTGTCTTTTTTTCCGCCTCTTTTTTTGTTGGTTTTTTCTTCTTTTTTTTCTTTTTTTCACCATCTTCACTGCCTTCACGATCGGGTGTTGGGGATTGTTCGGCTGGAGTGCTCTCACGGCTTTCTGGGAATTCTTCGTCATACTCGTAATCATCTTCAACATAAATAATTGTCACATTTGAAATATCCATCACGGCGGCGCGATCAAACACAGACATATCTGATGTAAGGTATTTCACAAGATCATCTTGATCTTTCATATCCTCAGAAATATCCATAACAAGGGCTTTATCAAACACTGCCACATTTGTGGCCAACTGGAGTTTCACATTGTGACCAATATCGAATGGGGTTGCTTCCTTATCCTCCCGATTAAGGAATGGACATATACTTTTACGAGCTGAAGGTGTTTCACTACGGCGCGTCATAATAGAGGGTGTTGCACTACGACGACCGATTGGGGTCATGCTGCGTCCACGCAATCCCATCATCGCTGGAGATGGTGATTTTTGACGCAATTTTCTTTCGGGCGGCAGCTGGAGCGTTTTCGGCGTTTGCTCTCTTTCGGTAACGGATGGCTCGTCCTCCATGATTCAATCAGTTATTAATTCGTAGTAGCGTCCGTTCGATAACAAATTAGATCTAAGACTAGTGGCTGCAATTTTAATTATTTGCCAAGTAATCTCTGACCATCAATTTGGTAATTGAGGTGGGAGCGACAATGAACACGATCGACGGCCGACTAATTGATCCACATCAAATCGGCTGCCAATGTCTATTCTTAAGCTATTGTTTTCAAGAGGCTTTTACATTGCCACCGGGTTTGTGATTGAATTGCGTAAATATTTATAGATCTATTCGTACATACCTTTGTTTTTATCCTTTGTGAATGATGTCAAAGCAAGATAGTCACAATACAAATATGTCTATTATTAGTAGGTCAACAATAAACAACATCAATGCATTTCAGCCACACAAAATAATAACAATGCTGGTGTAGAAAAAGATTTAAAAAGAATAGCTGATAGAAACACCTGATCATCGTAGTGAAAAACCCTTAACTCACAAGTCGCAAATAATGGTTAAATAAAGCTAGATAAGAAAAAATTACAGCGATCTCAGTGCTACATATCTAACAAACTAATAATTTTACAACTACATCATAGTAATTTAATTGCTTGAAAGAGAAATTTAAATACGATAGATAATTAATTTTGTTGGCCAAAGTTTTCGGGTCAATAAAACAATCATTATGAATCACTTCTTTTGAAAAAAACATCCAATAGACAAAAACACAAACGAAAATTATTGCTGATTGGTCAAATACCCAAAAACTTTGCTGCAAATAAATTTAAAATGTTTAAGAAAAATTATATAATACCTTTCAAGGCGCAAGTAAATATTGGGGGTGTGGTAATGATTTCCTTCGGCTTTTCAAATACCGTCACTATCGCACTCGATTCTATCTCACCGTTTGTGTTTGCCGCCAAACAAATATACTCTCCCGAATCTTGAGTTGACACATTTTTTATTTCGCACGTTGCTAATCCATCGTTCTCAACTATTGAGTATTTTTCACCATTGGGTAGAATTTTTCCACTTTTCAACCAGCAAATTTTCACATCACTTCCTGCTATGGTGCATGTTAGTTTCACTGAAGTACCAGCACAGACAGTGCGGTTTGTTAATTTGGTTTCGATACGTGGAGGTCGTCTATGTTCACGTTCCTTTTGTTTCTCCTTGAATTCTTTCATCTTCGACTTTGGCTTCGGCTGATCTTTAGCTACGTCATCCGACTTTTCTTTATCGATTTTGAATACATCCTTAGGATCAGTAAGCTCTCGCTCGCTCATTTTAACTGGTTCATTGACAATTGTTTCATCCAATAGTTCACTTGTTTCTCCTTCCGGGTTTAGTTTTTTAGCTTCATTCAGATTTGCCCCATTATTGCAAGGCGTTGTGTCTCCATTGGTTGATTTTTGATCGGCTTGTAAATCTTTGGTATTATCCGTAGAAGATTTTCGAATCTTTTTAGATTTCACAGACCTTCTTTTCTTAGTTTCAGAATCCGTCTCTGAATTTTCCTCAGTGACCTGTTTGGATTCTTCTGTATGTTCCGATTTCTTTGCTTTAGTTTTGTCGTCAATTACTTTCTTTGTTTCAGCTTCCAGTTTAGCTTCAGAAATCTCTGCTTCAGCTTTCTCTGCTGCAAGTTTTTCAGCTTCAGCTTTTTCGGCGGCTAGTTTTTTCTTTTGAGCCTTTTTGTCATCAGCCTTAGATTTCTCAGCAGCCAATTTAGCTTCAGAAGATTTCTTTGACTCTTTTTCAGCTTCCTCGGCAGCTAATTTTTCCTTCTTCGCCTTTTCTGCTTCAGCTTCAACTTTTTCGGCTGCCAGTTTATCTTCAGATGCTTTCTTCATCTCTGCTTCAGTTTTCTCAGCGGCAAGTTTCTCTTCCTCAGCTTTTTTGGCTTCAGCTTCAGCTTTCTCGGCAGCCAATTTGACTTCAGATGTTTTCTTCATTTCTGCTGCAGCTTCCTCAGTTTTTTTGGATTCAGCTTCAGCTTTTTCGGCAGCCAATTTAGCTTTGGACGCTTTCTTTATCGCAGCTTCAGCTTTTTTAGCGGCAAGTTTCTCTTCCTCAGCCTTTTTGGCTTCAGCTTCAACTTTCTCGGCAGCTAGTTTTTCTTCTTCCGCCTTTTTGGCTTCAGCTTCAGCTTTCTCGGCAACCAATTTAGCTTCAGATGCTTTCTTCATTTCTGCTGCAGCTTCCTCAGCCTTTTTGGCTTCAGCTTCAACTTTCTCGGCAGCCAATTTAGCTTTAGATGTTTTCTTTATCTCAGCTTTAGCTTTCTCAGCGGCAAGTTTCTCTTCTTCAGCCTTTTTGGCTTCAGCTTCAACTTTCTCGGCAGCTAGTTTTTCTTCTTCCGCCTTTTTGATTTCAGCTTCAACTTTTTCGGCTGCCTGTTTATCTTCAGATGCTTTCTTCATCTCTGCTTCAGTTTTCTCAGCGGCAAGTTTTGCTTCCTCAGCCTTTTTGGCTTCAGCTTCAACTTTCTGGGCAGCCAATTGAGCTTCAGATGCTTTCTTTATTTCTGCTGCAGCTTCCTCAGCCTTTATGGCTTCAGCTTCAGCTTTCTCGGCAACCAATTTAGCTTCAGATGCTTTCTTCATTTCTGCTGCAGCTTCCTCAGCCTTTTTGGCTTCAGCTTCAACTTTCTCGGCAGCCAATTTAGCTTTGGACGCTTTCTTTATTGCAGCTTCAGTTTTTTTAGTGGCAAGTTTCTCTTCCTCAGCCTTTTTGGCTTCAGCTTCAACTTTCTCGGCAGCTAGTTTTTCTTCTTCCGCCTTTTTGATTTCAGCTTCAACTTTTTCGGCTGCCAGTTTATCTTCAGATGCTTTCTTCTTTTCTGGTTCAGTTTTCTCAGCGGCAAGTTTCTCTTCCTCAGCATTTTTGGCTTCAGCTTCAACTTTCTGGGCAGCCAATTGAGCTTCAGATGCTTTCTTTATTTCTGCTGCAGCTTCCTCAGCCTTTATGGCTTCAGCTTCAGCTTTCTCGGCAACCAATTTAGCTTCAGATGCTTTCTTCATTTCTGCTGCAGCTTCCTCAGCCTTTTTGGCTTCAGCTTCAACTTTCTCGGCAGCCAGTTTATCTTCAGATGCTTTCTTCATCTCTGCTTCAGTTTTCTCAACGGCAAGTTTTTCTTCCTCAGCCTTTTTGGCTTCAGCTTCAACTTTCTCGGCAGCCAATTGAGCTTCAGATGCTTTCTTCATTTCTACTGCAGCTTCCTCAGCCTTTTTGGCTTCAGCTTCAGCTTTCTCGGCAACCAATTTAGCTTCAGATGCTTTCTTCATTTCTGCTGCAGCTTCCTCAGCCTTTATGGCTTCAGCTTCAACTTTCTCGGCAGCCAATTTAGCTTTAGATGTTTTCTTTATCTCAGCTTTAGCTTTCTCAGCGGCAAGTTTCTCTTCTTCAGCCTTTTTGGCTTCAGCTACAACTTTCTCGGCAGCTAGTTTATCTTCTTCCGCCTTTTTGATTTCAGCCTCAACTTTTTCGGCTGCCAGTTTATCTTCAGATGCTTTCTTCATCTCTGCTTCAGTTTTCTCAGCGGCAAGTTTTTCTTCCTCAGCCTTTTTGGCTTCAGCTTCAGCTTTCTCGGCAACCAATTTAGCTTCAGATGCTTTCTTCATTTCTGCTGCAGCTTCCTCAGCCTTTTTGGCTTCAGCTTCAACTTTCTCGGCAGCCAATTTAGCTTTAGATGTTTTCTTTATCTCAGCTTTAGCTTTCTCAGCGGCAAGTTTCTCTTCTTCAGCCTTTTTGGCTTCAGCTACAACTTTCTCGGCAGCTAGTTTATCTTCTTCCGCCTTTTTGATTTCAGCCTCAACTTTTTCGGCTGCCAGTTTATCTTCAGATGCTTTCTTCATCTCTGCTTCAGTTTTCTCAGCGGCAAGTTTCTCTTCTTCAGCCTTTTTGGCTTCAGCTACAACTTTCTCGGCAGCTAGTTTATCTTCTTCCGCCTTTTTGGCTTCAGCTTCAACTTTCTCGGCAGCCAGTTTATCTTCAGATGCTTTCTTCATCTCTGCTTCAGTTTTCTCAACGGCAAGTTTTTCTTCCTCAGCCTTTTTGGCTTCAGCTTCAACTTTCTCGGCAGCCAATTGAGCTTCAGATGCTTTCTTCATTTCTACTGCAGCTTCCTCAGCCTTTTTGGCTTCAGCTTCCGCTTTCTCGGCAACCAATTTAGCTTCAGATGCTTTCTTCATCTCTGCTTCAGTTTCCTCAGCGGCAAGCTTCTCTTCCTCAGCCTTTTTGGCTTCAGCTTCAACTTTCTCGGCAGCCAATTTAGCTTCAGATGCTTTCTTCATTTCTGCTGCAGCTTCCTCAGCCTTTTTGGCTTCAGCTTCCGCTTTCTCGGCAACCAATTTAGCTTCAGATGCTTTCTTCATCTCTGCTTCAGTTTTCTCAGCGGCAAGCTTCTCTTCCTCAGCCTTTTTGGCTTCAGCTTCAGCTTTCTCGGCAACCAATTTAGCTTCAGATGCTTTCTTCATCTCTGCTTCAGTTTTCTCAGCGGCAACTTTCTCTTCCTCAGCCTTTTTGGCTTCAGCTTCAACTTTCTCGGCAGCCAATTTAGCTTCAGATGCTTTCTTGATCTCTGCTTCAGTTTTCTCAGCGGCAAGTTTTTCTTCCTCAGCCTTTTTGGCTTCAGCTTCAACTTTCTCGGCAGCCAATTGAGCTTCAGATGCTTTCTTCATTTCTGCTGCAGCTTCCTCAGCCTTTTTGGCTTCAGCTTCCGCTTTCTCGGCAACCAATTTAGCTTCAGATGCTTTCTTCATCTCTGCTTCAGTTTTCTCAGCGGCAAGTTTCTCTTCCTCAGCCTTTTTGGCTTCAGCTTCAACTTTCTCGGCAGCCAATTTAGCTTCAGATGCTTTCTTCATTTCTGCTGCAGCTTCCTCAGCCTTTTTGGCTTCAGCTTCAGCTTTCTCGGCAACCAATTTAGCTTCAGTTGCTTTCTTCATCTCTGCTTCAGTTTTCTCAGCGGCAACTTTCTCTTCCTCAGCCTTTTTGGCTTCAGCTTCAACTTTCTCGGCAGCCAATTTAGCTTCAGATGCTTTCTTGATCTCTGCTTCAGTTTTATCAGCGGCAAGCTTCTCTTCCTCAGCCTTTTTAGCTACAGCTTCAACTTTTTCAGCTGCCAGTTTATCTTCAGATGCTTTCCTGATCTCTGCTTCAGTTTTCTCAGCGGTAAGCTTCTCTTCCTCAGCCTTTTTGGCTTCAGCTTCAAATCTCTCAGCAGCCAATTTAACTTCAGATGCTATGTTCATCTCAGCTTCAGTTTTCTCAGCGGCAAGTTTCTCTTCCTCAGCCTTTTTGGCTTCAGCTTCAGCTTTCTCGGCAACCAATTTAGCTTCTGATACATTCTTCATCTCTGCTTCAGTTTTCTCAGCGTCAAGTTTATCTTCCTCAGCTTTTTTGGCTTCAGCTTCAGCTTTCTCGGCAGCCAATTTGACTTCAGATGCTTTCTTCATTTCTACTGTAGCTTCCTCAGCCTTTTTGGCTTCAGCTTCAACTTTCTCGGCAGCTAATTTAGCTTCAGATGCTTTCTTGATCTCTTCTTCAGTTTTCTCAGCGGCAAGCTTCTCTTCCTCAGCCTTTTTAGCTTTACCTTTATTTTTCTCTTCAGCCAATTCAGCTTCTGATGCTTTGTTCATCTCAGCTTCAGTTTTCTCGGCGGCAAGTTTCTCCTCCTCAGCCTTTTTCACATCAGCTTCAATTTTCTCGCCAGCCAATTTAGCATCAGATACTTTCTTCATTTCTACTGAAGCTTCGTCAGCCTTTTTGGCCTCAGCTTCAACTTTCTCGGCAGTTAGTTTTTCTTCTTCCGCCTTTTTGATTTCAGCTTTAATTTTTTCGGCTGCCAGTTTATCTTCAGATGCTTTCTTCATCTCTGCTTCAGCGATCTTGACCCCAAGTTTTTCTTCCTCATCCCTGGTTGTTTCAGTTTCTGCTTTCTCGGCGGCTAGTTTTTCCTTTTGAGATTTTTCGGCATCATTTTCAGATTTTTTAGCTTCAGAAATTTTCTTTGTCTCTTCGTCAGCTTTTTCAGCAGCTAATTTTTCTTCATCCTCTTTTTTAGAGTCAGTTTCAAAATTTTCAGTTGCCATTTTAGATTCAGATTCTCTCTTCACCTCTACTTCAGCTTTGTCAGCAGCATGTCTTTCTCCCTCAGCGTTTCTGACATTAGCTTCATTAATAATTGCTGCTTCGAGTTCAGCTTTCTTTATTTCTGGTACAGTTTTCTCTGTCGTTAGTTCTCCAGCTTGAACTTTTTCATCAGTGAATTGTTCCTCTTTGTTTTTGGCATCATTTTGCTCGGCTGACAGTTTGGCTTCATATACTTTCTTTATTTCTTCGTCAGTACTCTTTATATCAGCTTTAGTTTTCTCGACGGCTTCTTCTTTCTCTTCAGATTTTATTGCATCCAGCTCAGATTTTTTGGCTTCCAATTTGTTTTCAGGATCGATTTTTAAATCTGCATTACCTTTCTCACTTACTAATTTTTCTTCTTCTGTCTTTTTTGTTTCAGCTTCGGCTTCCTCGGCTTCTAGTCTAGCTTCAGTAGATTTATTCATCACTGCTTCAGGTTTCTCGGAAACTAATTTTTCTGTCACATTTAAATCTTTTTCTTGTTTGGCTAAGGGTAACTTTTCGTGTGCATCTTCTGTTTGCACAGTTGCAGATATTTCATCAACTAATTGTGCTTTCTCAGATGTTTTATATTTGTCTTCTTCAAACTCCTTTTGTAATAAATTACCTTCCACATTTTTAATTTTTTCTGATTGTCCGAATTTTTCAGAGTTCGATTCTGGATCAATAATGGTTTTTTTATCTTCATCGGTAGGCAACGCTTTTTGTTCCACTTGTATGATACTTGACTCTTGTATTTTGAATTTTTCTACAGATTTGCTTTGTAAGATCTCAGCGTTTTGCACTGTTTCAATAGAAATATTTTTGATTTGTTCGTCAGTCCTATCTTTTCCAGATTTCATTTTGTCACTGTCCTCATCTTTAGACTTTTTCTTCTTTAGTTTCTTTGGTTTTTCGTTTCCATCTTCATCAAGACTTTTCTGTTTTTTCTTTTTACCATCAACCGATTTTTGGGACTTTATCTTTGGTTTCGACACTTCAGGCTGATTTTCTTGATCTTGTGCAGCAACTTTTGAAGAAGTAGAAGCAATGAGGTTTTGATTTTCGGTTATTTCAACATTTCCAATTGAAGCAGAAAGAACCTCTTCACTTTCACCAATTGAAGTGTCTCCAGAAATTTTAATATGTTTTTTAGTTTTATCCAAATCAGCTATTTCAGAGTCAATTTCTGTGGTAACATCCGTCAATTGCAAATATGGCTCATTTTCCTCGATGAAAATACCTTCTTCTTTAGTATTTTGAGATGTCTGAGCATGTTCAAGAGCAATTTTTAATATGTTCTTTAAATCATCCATCAATCTTTCAGAGTCGATAAATTCACCTTCTTCCGGTATGGGCACTTGTTGCGTTAGATCAACAACGGAAAGTCCCAACATTTTAACCAAAGATTCATTTATATGTTGTAAGGAGTCTGTTAACTTCTCTACTTTTAGGCAAACATCAAGAGGTCTTAACTCCTTTACGATTAGTATGTGCTCTTGAATGTTATCGACTACTTTTTTAGTCTCCTCCAAAGCATGCGAAATTTGATAAACTTCTACAGATAATTGTTGTCTAGAAAACTCGTTGTATGCAACTCGCTGAGCTTTGTTTATTTTTGTGCCGGCTATACTCAAAGATGCGACTACTTTTTCCATATTTCCCAAGCTACTAACAATTTGTAACGGATCAACCGCTGCAAAGCCTTGCAGTACTACAATAGTCTTTTGCAAGCAAGTCATACAGTCGCCAATTATTTGTAAAGCAGGCAAATCCTGAGCTTTGCTAAAAGATACAGTTGACAGAATATCAAGCATGCTCAAGAAAGATGCTAATTCAACAGAAGGCTTTTGCAATGCTTTAGACACCATTTTAATTGCATCCAATTTTTCGTCCTGTTCAGATTTAATGTTTATCTCTAATGGTCCTGATTCTTGCACTGCAATAACATCAACCTGTTGTACCTCGGTTGCATCTGGGGTTGATTCTGTCGGGAGTGTTTCTGCCTTTTCTGTTTTCTCTGATGCATTGATTAAACTATCATCACATGATTCCGTAATGTTTTTAGCTTCAGGTTGTTTTTCATCCATAACATTTTTCACTTCATCTATTATTGCTGCTTCAGAAATTGCATCAGTTTCAGATTGTATATTTTGTTTGTTGAATTCCACTGAGTCTGCAACCACAGTTGATTTTTCTTGCTCATCTTTTTCCAATACCTGAGCTGTCGCGACTTCTATTACATCGTCATTTAATATCAATTTACTTAGTTCTTTACCTTCTTCAATAGGTTTTTCTTCAGCTGCTACGGTTATATTGGAGTCAATCTTAGGCTCCTTTATTTCATCTGTGGTAAGGGATTTTTCGGCAGATAACTCAGCTATGTTATTCTTTTCTTCACTTGGGTTGCTTTTAATGTCGTCTTTAGATTTCTTCTTCTTTAGTTTTTTAGGCTGCTCATTACCATCCTGATCAATGCTCTTTTGTTTCTTCTTTTTGGAAACAGATTTTTCCACTAAAGTTTTTTCCTCAACGCTTGTTGTAGTGGCTAATTCTTGCACCACAATAGGGCTGGCCTCCTCAATTTTGATTTCTTCTATAGATTGTTTCTTTACATCATCTACTGAGGTTATGGTAGAACCAGCTCTAATTTCTTCAGATTGATCTATATGCAAATCTTCGAGTTTAGGCTTATCGGATTCGTCCTTTGATTTTTTTTTCTTTAATTTTTTAGGCTTTTCAACACCATCTTCATCGACACTCTTTTGCTTTTTCTTTTTCTCCTCTAGAGATTTCTGTTTCTTTGCTTTTGGTTTAGCTACTGATGAAGTGTCTTTTTCTTTTACATCAGATGATGCAGACAAAGATAACGTTTCTATTTCTGAAAGTTCAGCATCTCCTATAGCTGCAGTCAATTTGACATCAGTTTCTCCCACCGATGTATCTCCTGATATTTTTAACTTTTGTGGTATCTTTTTGGTGGATTCAGAAACTGTGACGTCACTGTCAATAAATTTAACTCCATCAGGCCCACTCTCGAATTCTTCTTTTTTTTCAAAACTTTCCAGTAATTTAGATTGGTCAGCTAACTGCGCTTCCACGGTTCCAATTTGTGCACTATTTTCTACCAAACGTAAGGGTTCGCCAATTATTTTGTTTCCATCCACATCTACGCTCGCTTCCTCTTCTGTGGTAATAGTTAATTTTGATTGGTCAGCTAATTCAGCAACCACAGATTCAATTTGTTTACTAGTTTCTACTAAACGCAAGGGTTCGCCAATTATTTTAATTTCTCCTTCGTCTACGCTCACTTCGTCTTCAATAGTAATAGTTGTGACGCAAATGTCTTCGGAAGATTTTCCGAGATTGACGTTTTTTTTAAGCTCTTCGACAAATTCGACCTCTTCCTTTAATTGTGTAATTCGATCGGCAGTGTTGTCACTTATAATCTTTGCTCCCAAAATAGTTCCATGAATCTTCGAGCCTAATGCATTGATACGCGAAAGCAATGTATCCAGTTTATCTTTCTCATCTGGGGTCAATTCACGTTCCTGTGATTCACGAATCAATTTGCTCGCCTCGACCTCCAACGTTGACTGCTCTTCTACAACACCACTACTTGATGAGGCAGTAACCTTGACATCGTCTGCCATTGTAACATCAGTTTGCAGCTTTTCAGAAAATTCACTTTGATCTGATTGCACTGCGATGCCTTGACCCACTGATGATGTTGCCAACACCTCAGTCGGTGCTATTTTTAGTGTTTCCTCATTGCGAAGAAGCGTGATTGATTCTTGGCCCTCAATTTGGAGAATGTCTGTTTCGAGTTTCTGCAATGGCTCACACAGGGCTTTTAGGCAAATTACACTTGTGCTTTCAGACCGATGTAACGTAGGCGGAGCAATTGTTAATATTTTTAGTTTGACCTTTTCTAGTGGCTCTGTAACGCTTTTAATGACATTGACATCAGCTTCAGAGAGTTGCGCAAGATTGTCTTTATGGAAAATAGTTTTCTCGATTTTTTCAAGACTCTGTTGCAACTCCTTAATTGGGGCAGTGTAATCTAAAGCTAATGCTGGATTATCGTCGGAGATAAGTTGCTCCTGAACGGCAAGAAGATATTTTTGAACCTCATTTACGGAATCTACAATTTGTTCCATTCTGATATCCTGCAACTTATGACTGGTCGGCTCGTTTACTCGGCACATTGCTAACAAATGTTGGTTAATACCCTGCAACGGCTTTGTTAACTGCATTATTTCTTGTGTGACTTGCAGAGGCTGTACTTGCTCAAAGTTTTGAATATTCTCAGTAGCGCTGGCTATTTGAGTTTTAAGGGCAATTAGATGCTGTGGCAGATCTTCGATAATTGCGGACAGATTATGTTGTGTTTTTACTACAGTTACATTCTGCAAAACCGAAGTCACTTGCTCTTCAATAGCTATTAAAGATGCAGTTATTGGCCATAATGAAGTTTTCTCCATAACGGCAACGGCGGTAGCATCTTCTAGTGACGTAATGAGGACTTCAAGCTGATCTAGTGGCACAGATAATGCCGTCAAAATTTCAACGTCTTTTTCTTTAACCTCTAATTCCTTACTTGTTTTAATTTCTTGAATAGTTTCAAGACAAGCGTCAACTTGGTGCATCGGTTTTTTTAATTGCGTCATAATCACATGACTCGGTGATAAAAGTGATCCAAGTGTGTGAAGTGTTTGAAACACTCCTGTTCGAAGTTCTGCTACTGAATCATCAAACATTTTCGAAAGTTCGGGAGCATATTCTAAATTTTGTTGGAATTCAATAACTGAAGCCTGTAGCACATTTAGTGGAGCGACAATTTCAGCTAGATTTTCGTCGCTTTGTCCTGATGGTGATTTTTCTATTTTCAAAAGTGCAGTTTTAACTTCTTCCAACGGTCCAGAAATAGCAGTTAAAAGAAACTCGTCCCTTTCGTGAAGAGCTTGCATGGGTTCAATTGATTGTTGTCTCTCAACTGTTGCAATACATTTGCTTAATTGTTCCAAGCTAGCTGTTAAATGGACAGCTTGATAATCTCTTATCTCTTCCATTGAGATGGGTTCTACGTGAACTACTTCGGATTGTTTTGCTGCAGTTTGTGAAAGCGATCCTTGTAAAGAGTGTGCCCAAGTCTTGATCAGTGAGATATCCTCTTGAGTTGAAAGGTCATTTAAATGTTCCAAAACTTCGACATCTAAGTTTTCGACACATTCCAAAACATCTAATAAACATTGTGCTTTCGTTTTGTCTAAATAAACTTCAGAAAGACTTTGAACCGTTTGAAGAGATGTTTGAATTTCTTTTTCGGCGATAATGTGACGCATTTCCAATATGGGTTTGATTGTCTCACATAGTATTGACAAATTTTCCTGTGATTCGAGACTTTGAAGATCTGAGTTATTAATTTGTGCTTGTATGTGTTCGACAGCATTTTGTAATGCTTGTAATGGCCGAGCAAGGGTTTCCAAGTTCGAAACATTGTCTTGAAAAGACAACTCACAAAGCGCTTCAAACATGTCATTCTGGTGAATTAAAGCTACACAATTATTTAGCTGCTGAACCACGTTTGCATTCCTAAATTCAGGTTCATCTTCTAAAGAAAGAGTGGCAACATTCTCAACTAAATGGGTCTGCAACACCTGAATTTTACCTCTAAGGTCATGAAGAGGTACAGCCACTGTTTGCAAAAGTGATACATCATGGTAAGATGATAAATCACGTGTCTCTTCAATGGCTACTTGTTGCTCAACAGCCACAATTGTCTGCGCCAGTTCTTGCAATGGATGAATTAATACTTTCATTGCAGAAATATTAGCTTGTTCAGACATCGAATCTATTGGATCTTGTATTTGCTGTTCTGTCGCCATAGCAACATATTTTTCCAAATTCTCAATGGGCTTGAGTATGGCATTGAGTGCTGCAACTTTTTCGGATTCGGGGAGATGTTTCAAAGATTCTATAATATGTGGCTGTTGAATATTAACTAAACACTGTTGCAGATCACCAATTAATGCCACAGCTTCGGTTTGATTAGCTTCACTGAACGAAATTGGAGATGCAACTGCTTCTAATGCTACATTCTCCTGAACCTGAATTTGTTGGTGGCCCATTTCGGAAATGCTTTCGGCTGCTGTTTTTAAAAGAGAAATGTCATCCATTGTTGACATGTCTTCAGCAGGCTCCACAATGTTGTGCAAAATTTGACCAACACAGTTCTGCAACTCGGCTACAGGTTTTGCCATTTTTGATGATTTTATCTCACCAATACTTTGTAGGATGTCATTAGCTGCTTCTGTATTGAGGACTTCAATGCAATTGTAAAGCTCTTGCAATGGCTGAGCAAGGGTTTTAAGAACCGACATGGATTCTTGAGATGCCATTGACTGTAATGGATCGATCGCCCTTTGCTCTGTCACAACCTTGAGTGTATCGATAACGTGTTGTAAGGGAATCGCCAACTGCTTCATTGTTTCAAAGTCATTTGTTTGAACTAATTGTGCTGTTGAATCAAGCACCATCACTTCACGAATATGTGCAATACACTGTTTGACATCATGCAATGGTTTGGCAAGAGTTTTAAGTGCTGACAAATCCTCCCCATGTGACAAAGATTTTGCTTGTTCTAATGGGGTTGGCTCGTGAATAGAAGCTAAACAGTTTTGTAGTTCTTCCAGAACGATAAGTGTTTTCCCCATGCTTTTTTGTTGTTGGAACGACTCATTTTTTTCAGGAACTTTATCTTCCTCCTCTACACAGAGTTGTTCAACTTTTCCAAAAGCCCATTTCCTTTCGTAATCCTCGATTTTATACTCAATTTCATTGAGAACTACTTTAATATTTCGCAGTATCTCAATACGGGACTCATCGTAATTATGGCCAGTTAAGATAAGAATATCTTCGCTGACTTTCGCTTTTTCCTTGAGCGTAGTTAAGGGTCCAATCATGTCACCCAAATTGCCAGGGACTGACTTTTGTTCATTTTGCCTTAGGCAATAATTTATTTCATCTATAGGTTTTTTAAGATTTTCTAGAACAGTCATAATATAGCGATCAGCTGGTTCCTCAACAATATTTTCAATTATTTTGGAAATATTGTCTTTCAATTCATACATCAAACTGGTGATGTCTGCAGGAGCCTGTTCTCGCAATATTTCAATATTATGCTCAAAATGCAACACGCTTTGTGCAATTGTTTGAAACAGTCGTTGCGCATCTTGACTGTCAGTAACAGTATCAACACCAAAGGTGCCAGACTCAATGTCCTGCCCAATACGGGCCAATCCACTTTGAATTTCTTGAAGCGGTGGAACCATAGATTCAAGAACACTTACACTTACCATGCCCGCATGAGTGTCTGATGAAGATTGTTGGGAAATAACTTCTAATCCTTTTTGGAGCTCATATAATGGTGGTGCAACAGAGTCTAAAATAGTTAAATTAACTTTCTGCTCAAGAGAATCATTTCCAGCATTCTCAACTGCAATCTGCTCAATGGCTTTTAATTCAACTTCAAGGAGATGAATTGGTCCGGTCAATTTTTCAACGATTATTTCATGGATTTTAGAAAATAATTGGTCTTCATTTTCTTCAGCCGACAAATCATTTTCAATGCTTTCTAAAGCTTGCTGAATTGCAATAACTGGCCTACACACATTTTTCAATGAGATTGCCTCGGGTGGAAGTTCACTCTTTGAAACTTGATCGAATGGAACAGTTTCTTGCTTTTCCTGCATCCTGGCGATAGATTCATTAAAATGTTGCGCAGCTTCAATTGCAGCCGCTTCTTGTATGAGCGATTGTGACTTAATTGTACCTTGTGTCACCACGATTCCCGACTTCATGTCACTTATGAAAAGTTCTAGTTCTCCTTGCAAACGAGTTTGTGTAAACTCTGGCATAATTTGATTTATGCAATCAAGAGCCTTAAGCATTTGCTCGCCACAACTATCCACAACGCAAACACTACTTCTCTGAACGAGTGTACGACCTTCTTCGTCCATGCTTACACACTTTTCGATGACCCCAAAATTTTTCTGCAGTTCCTTCAAATGAGTCGCCAATGAATCAAACAGTGTCTCCAAGGTAATGTCGCCCGAGTAGACTTTTAATTTATTTTGAATGAGACAAATTGGCTCCAGTACGCCTTTAATAACTATAATGCTTCTATCCACGGATGCTGGAGACATCATCATTGCCGACTGCATTACAACTTCCTCTTCAATTGTAGCCAAATGCTTCTCAATAGTCTGTAAGCACTTTGCCAATGGGATTAACTGCTCAACATTCTTCCTAACAATTTCCGGATCAGTCACATATTTAATACCACTGCGTCGAATATGCTGCAAGCCATCCCCTTCCTCACCAGATATATCGCGTAGAAAAGCCTCTTCGTCTTTGGATTTAGAAGCCTCTCCTTCAGAAGTGTTTATCCGCACTTTTCTTGGTTTCTTTACTGGTTCTTCAGCGGCCGCTTGTGCAACCTCCTCATCATCCTTCATAATTGCATCATCGTCAGAGAAAATTGTTTCAATTTCAACTTGATCAGGCACCAATTGTTCCTTATCAGCAGAAAGATCATTAACCTTGTGCTTCTCAGAACTCTTAGCGCTTGCAAATGTCTGTAAATCAGTTTCCGTCTGGTCATCACTTCCAGGTGAAACAGCACGTGACACTTTAGAATGAGACAAACTAAAGAATTCATCACCACTTTTTGGCTCGGAGTCGGATTTAGTTCTTTTTGCGCGTGGACCAATATCAGCAATAGTTTTACTTGCTTCCGATACAGAAAGATCCTCCATTCCAGCTTCAGTACGCATATCTTCTTCAGGGCAAAAATATGTGGGACATACGTCAATTATAATTGCCTCCATGCAGAGATTGCCCGACTGAGAAGTTTCTTTCATAAAACGTAGAGGTGGCAACTCGACAACATTTTGCTCTGACACGTGTTCCGATATCTGATCGGCGTACATCTCCACAATTTGTAGAGCTTCTTCCTCTGTAAGATCAGGTGTTTCATAAAGAGAAACTGACACTTCCTTGCCATCGAAAGAGAATGAAATATCATTCTTTTCATCAATCGTGATGTCTCCAACTGGTGTGTCATACATTTGGGAAGTGCGCTCTTCATGAATCGTTGACAAAGACAGATTACGCTGAATTTGATGACGCTGATCGATTTGTGGCTGATTTTTAGATGCTTCGTCAAAGCCAAGCAATGATGCTGAACTAGCAACAACACCCATACAATTTCTAGCCTCGCACGTGTATGTTCCCAAGCAGCAAGTTCCATCTTGGCCTGATATAATTCGATGAATGTCGCCTGGTTTCAATTCAACTCCATCCTTATACCATTTGAGAACAGGTTGAGGTACACCAATGACTTTACACTCCAAATTCACGGCTCCTAATTTTACGATTATTTAATGATAACAGACAAAAATTAAAAACATAATTTGAACGACTTACCTTCTTCAGTTAATACAGCTCTCAGACACTCCAAGAATCTCGGTTTCTTAAAGTGTCGGGGAATTTGCAGCTTCAGGAAACACGAAGTAACGCTGTTTCCAAATTCGTTTGAGGCAATGCATTTCCATTCAGCTTGATCAACAAACTCAACTCTCTTAACATCAAGATGACAAACACCAAGGGCTTCTTGTAATATTACGTATCGATCAGAAGAATCTATTGGCAACTCATCGCGGAACCAGTTCAGAATTGGTTGTGGAGTTGTAACTAAAAAAAAACAAAGATTATTTTTATTTTAACTTTTTTTTCATAATTGGTTCCATACCTTGAACTGTAAATCGGAATTCTTCATTAATTTTTGCATCATAACTTTTAAGACCTTGAATAAACTTGGGTGGTTGATTGTGTTGTGTCAACATCATGCGTTCTTCTTCGTTCAATTGATTTTGGATATCTTCTACGGTAAGTATCGCTGTGCTGCTCGTTTCCCCCATGCAATTTCGAGCAACACAACAATAAGTACCCAAAGAATTTGATCCTGTTAACTGATAAACATCACCAGGTTTTAACTCTTGTCCATCTTTAAACCATTTTAGTATTGGAGTAGGAAATCCAACAACTTTACACTCAAATGACACTAAACCCTCTTCAGTCAAGACAGCCTTTAGGCTCTCCATAAAACGAGGCTTTCGATAATTCCTTGGAATTTCCATTTCAACCGTACACGTCGATATGCCGACACATCCCTCATTGCTAATAACGACACATTTCCAATCGCCTTCGTCACAACTCTCAGCTGGTCGTACTTCAATGATGTACACACCAAGACCATCCTCAATAAAACGATATTTTTCATTTGCCTCAATGCGACCTTCTCTGTTGTACCATGAAACCGTCTTTGGCCACGGAGGAACTACGACTGCAAAAAAGCAGACAAAAAATACATTAGGCGCCACACCACGGCAACTTGGTTAGTTATATTTTATCACATGCCAACATGGCAATTAGCCAAACTACGTATTATTAATGTGTATTTAAGCACCCACCTTGACATCCAAGCGTTAGTGTATCACCGATTCTTATTTGAACGTTCTTCAGTTCGGTGGTGAAAATAGGCGGTGTTCCGGCTGCCTCAATACTATCGGCTGGCTTCATTGATCCTTCACGGCTACCCTTGCCGACAACATGTACCTTCGAGCTGGAGTAGGCTCGTCCCATACAGTTAACCGCTTCGCACGTGTATGTGCCCAGCGATGTGGGATCATCTGCATTTGCAGTGAGTGCAAACACATCACCGGCCTTGATTTCCTTAGAGTCCTTGAACCAACGCAAGAGTGGAGTTGGAACACCAACTACTTTGCATTCTAATGACACAGTTCCTTGTTCGGTAAGAACGGCACGAAGTTCTTCTATAAACTCTGGTGACTTATAGGCTTTTGGCACCAGCACATTGAGCAAGGCGATGCAAGAGTTGCGTCCGCCTAAATTCTCGGCCATGCACATCCATTGACCGCCATCGTCCAATGTGACTGGTGCCACCTCCAGGCAATGGAAGTTACCTTCGTGCACATTCTTCATCCGATCATTTTCGCAAATTCTTCGATCGTTTCGATACCATGTTATCTAAAAATGTTATGGTTAAGTAAGGATATTCCAAAGGACGAAGTAAAATATTTAATGTTCGCATTTACCTTAACATCAGTTGAACTTCTCATCTCAACTAGCAGCCTTGTGCGTGTTCCAACCTTGACAGAGAGGTCACCCAGGCGTCGAAGAAACACTGGTGGATCATCCCCCATTGATCGATCTTCGACCACTAGCTCAATATCACGGCGTGCCTTTTGGCCATTCTTTGTATGCGCATAAAGTGTGTAATGTCCAGCATCTTCACGCTGGACATGTTCGATTGCCAACTGAATAGCATTACTGGACTCTGTCATTCTAATACGAGATGATGGTTCAATTGGAACGTCATTGCGATTCCTGTAATGGGGAAAAAAAATGGGTGTTTAGACAAAATATAATGCTTGCCAAAATATTGAAGCCAAGGTGGATGAATTTGGCAAACAAAAATTTCTCCTTAAAATCTTAATTGTGAATCATGTGGTAGGAGCTGCACAAATGTTTTATTTTTCAACTTCACACCTGTGCAACACCCACTTTACTTGTAGTAAATAAATTTTGATTTGCCCCAACTGTTGTCAAACATTTTATTACATAAGAGTTACGCATAATTTTTTGTTTTCAACTTAAGTCGTCGGGAAACTATTTTTAAACTGACAAAAATGTTTGAGGCACATGCTTTTATTTTCCGAGCTTATTAAAGTTACGTAAAGATGCACTAGTTGTATCTTTTAATGTGCTGTATGACAAAACCATTACACAAAATTTAGAAACGAGTTAATAAGTATATGGAGTATGAGCTCATCGGGTGTTTATATTCTTTACATTAATTTTATTTAATCACGAAAATGACAACGTGATGGTGCGATGAACTAATGAGCCAGTGAAAGGCAGTTGTCGGAAAATGAATCTTATTCTAAATGAATATTGACATAGATTTACATGCTCGAGATCGTGAAAAATACATAAATTGAGGTTTCATCTTGTTTTGAACACTCTGACTCAGATTTTCAAACAAAATTTGAATAACAAGGGTAATAATTAAAGTCTAGGGAGCTGCACTCTATCAACATGAGCCATCTACTGACTACTGGTTATGAGATCATAAAATCACAGCAAGTCTGTCAAGTTAAAACTACTTTTATATAAAATGTTTTTGAATAAAAGAAATCACTACAATTATTATAAAGACATATTATACTGAAGATTATTCGTAGTTTATTAAATAAATGTACACCAATTAGAGAAATGCTTTATAGACAAATTTTTTAAACTCGTTTCTAATTTCAAACAAACCTTTTCTGTTAAAAATAAATCGATCCTTTTAAAAAATATCTCACTTAATGTGCCCAAATTTAAATAGAAACGCATTGTCTAAAATAAACAACATGCAGTAATTAAACTACCAAAAAATACCTCGCAATGGTTAAATAAAAAAAAATCGTTTGCTTTTTATTGACTATCCGAGCAAACAATCCGCCTTTACGCAATTCTCAATTTAATGTGTGTTTATTTTTACCACCCGCACAAGTAGCTTGACAGACTGAGAGAGTAGAGGACGCACAAAAATGTGTGGTGCAAGCTCAATAAACACACCACTCGCCGCTGCGCAAAAAAACCAATTGAAAATGTTGCGAAATTGTTCGACATAAACTTACAGGAGTGCTATCCTCCAAATCGTCAACGCATGATCTTCACAGCACATTTCAGCGAGAGGGCGAAAATAAAACACCACTCAAAATAGCCGCACATTGCAGAATGTGGGTAATTCATTGACCAGACATACTATTTCGGAACACGTGACGTGTGGCTATATGGTGCACGTATGGGCCAAATATTTATTATGAATACACCCACGGCGCCGCCTGCCTCACGTGCAATTTACTCACACATCTCTTGTGTTTACTAGAAAGTGCCAGGAGAGTAATTTGCACTTAACAATAATTAGTGCGTAGCTCATCGAAACCGAGCTAATGATATGGCGGACAAATTGAGTCAGTGGTCGTTGAAAGCTTTTATTAATTGAATGCGCATATTATTTAGACTTATACATACGCAGCGAGAGTGTTTGTTAATATTATAGTTTTTACCATTTAAAATATTGCACTCATGATCCCTTATTAATAATTAGTTCATACATTTTGAAGACATCACTGGAGTCGTTTTAAAACGGGGAATGACGATATAGCGTAGTACCCAATTTAAACAAATTGCAAAAAACTAACAAGTAATACTAATTTTATGTTAAAAAAAAAAATAATAATTTTAAAAAATTTAAATTTTTTTATTATTAATTCATAATTTTCTGTGAAAAAAAATGTCCAGAAATTAGAACAACTCAAGTAATTTTTTCTAATTTGTGAGATTCTACTGTATTATAATTTAAGGACTTTACGTTGATTACATGCTATTCTTTATATTATTGTAATTTAAAATACATATACTATCAAGTTCAAATGTGCAGTTTTTTAATTTACAGTTTGATATTATTATAACAAAATAACTACATTTAATTTAAATGTAAACAATTGTCCATTTCACATTAAATCGACTTAAAAAACAACATAATATTACTAAACCTTTTCCTGTAAGTAGATCCGGTTGTGGACAGATGGGAATGATTTTTTTTATTTGCGCAATCGCAACACTGTGAGCATTGGTTTCCCATTTTCTATTTGAGAAACATACACTGACGATACCACTAAATTTTTTCACTGCCACTTTTTCTACATTTTCTTACACAAATCATATAATATGGAGTACATATTTGTTTCATATCATCACATAAACAAGTAGCACTTTGGGCAGTTAACTAATGGATTTCCAATTTTGCAGTATTTCGAGATTTTCTAAAAATATTTTGGAATGTTACTTAATGTTGTTGGATGTTACACAGCTAAACAACAATTCCATTCATGAAATGACGAAGTGGAATGAAATAACTATGTATGTATGTTAGTTCCTTTGAATGAATTATGATGACTGTGAACCAGATGCGTTTTCTCTAGCAGTTTGCATGTTCGACTATGCACAATATCACTCAATCAGTATTAAAATACACAAATAGATATCCAATTATAAACTTGCAGATGTGGGTCACAAGAACCATGTATGTAATGGATTTTTTTATTGATGGAAAATTAAAAAAAATATATAAACCTTTTAAGTTGATTCATGTTTGGTATCGTTAAAAAATTAATTGAACTGGACGTTTTAGAATAGGTCCTTAAGATTAATAGCATGTTTTTTGTCAAAAGAGTTTTTGGTTGTGCCAAAATGCTACAAACTCAATTAACAGAAACAAAGCCTCAATTTTGAATGTTCTTCATTGTTATTGCATTGTAATAACTATCAGAATTTTAAGTAAATTTGGCAAATAATTTAGTATTACATATCAACGAAATAGCTGAACAATAGCATTGTGTCATTTGTGCTATTACTAAAACATATTCTCACTTCAAATCAGCTGTTGGCATGTTCATCCAAAAAATGAAACAAATCTGGCATCAACAACTAAAAGCTCGTAAACGTACATATTATTTTAAGACCCTGTTTAAATTAGGTAGAGCAAAAACCTTGAACAAACATCCGTTTTCTTACACCATAAAGCAAAACATTTTCGTTGGTGGATGGTGTTGAAAGAAAGAAATTAAATCGGAATTTACATATAATATCATCACTTTTGGTGTGATGTTTTGGCACAATTTTTTGCAGATCGCGATTATAATATAAAGACGTAAGCTTTCTGCAAAAATATTCACATAAATTTGTTTACAATTTGACTGTGTAATTTTTTTTACACTTTTGTGTTTAATGGGAATTCACCAATGATTTATTTCTTCAAAAAAGTGTTATGTTTTTTCAGGTTGCAGTTTATACAAATTCTAAACAATTTATGTTTATGAGTTTGTGGCCATCGTAATAATCAGAAATCACCAACAATTTATGCACATTACTTTTTTTGCTAGTGGTTGTATTACAATTCTGTAAAAAAAAACTATAGTTTAAAAAGTGCATTAAATTTTAAGGATCTCATTGTTCAGCATAAACATATTCCAATGCATTGAACATAAAATTTAATCTCTTAATCATTCAATCTTCATACAACAGAATACCACATTAATTTTGTGCATGGTGAAATCATAACACACACAGCTTGGTAGCTGCAATAAATAGATTTTACGACATCGAAAGTAGCTTCTTTTTGGCTGCTTGATTAATTTCATGTGACGCGCCAAGCACACGTTTAAGTTATTTGAATCAAGGAGCATATAATATTATGTGTGTTTAAGAGGCAAGAACAACACAAAAAGAAACATGATGATTTGTTTTCGTTTTATGAGAAATTAAGTTGAAGTGAGAATTAGAAGAAAACGTTTTTTTTTTGTTTCACTGTCCACTTCATTACATAACCAAATCTATTGTGGCTTTAAGCGCAAAAAGCTTGAGTGATTAACATTATATGATCACTCATAAGTTGGGGGTTGATAAATGAATTAGTTTAATGCATGACGTGGGTTGATAGATTTAGGCATTTACAATTCAAAGTCAAATTTTCCACAACACAGACTAGCAACGGCTTAAATTCACAATTATTATTAACAACGATTTTCACTTATTAGTTTATATATAAAATTAAACACAAACACAACGACGCGACGCAACACGACGACGGAAAAAAGACGCAACACCCGACGGAACCGACAAAGTCAACCGGGAAATTCATACTGAGCGCAGAATTATGTGATAGGGAGCCTTCAAAGAAAAAAAAATGTAAAAAGCTACACAAAATCTGGTAGCAACGTCGTCAAATATCGTCACTGTGCACACCTAGAGCCACAGAGAGGCTCGAGGAAGCATATTCATCTCATTTTTCGATGGACGATCGTCGATCTGCGCAGGAATGAAAAGCTTCACATACATAACTTCAAACTTGTGGTAACTTAACGCATACGCAGTCACGATAATATAATATTTGTAAATTGTATAAATGTATGGCGATTGAACCTGCAAATTCGGACCGAGTATTTATAGAATTTAGTATTGGTCCGGCAGACTACTGCAGGGCGGTCGTACACACGCCTGCCTGCCTGCATTTAAATAATATATTAACAAATATTTTGCTTGGGTGAAAATTCTAAATTTGTTTGCATAATAATTTTAACGCCATACAGTGAACTCAACAGACGCAAATCATGTGGGTCAATCGAATGGCATGTGCGATGACAATGTAGTGGGCAGTGTGAGGGATGTATTTTCATAGCGTAAATTCCTTTGATGAAACGAAAAATATTGATAAGGATTTAAAATAGTAATCTTAATGGGAAGTTTACAAAAATCATTATCAAATAATTTCTAAGCAAGTAGTTAAACAAAATTGAAAATAATCAGATGATAAAAGGCAAGATTTAACCTATTGCCTTACTCTACATAACCACATTATGTATATAGCGCCGCTAAACGACGATTCATCGCAGTCAATTGGCACAGTACCACAATAAAAGCGTACAATGTTGACACTTGCAATTATTTGCGGTACAAAGTACAAAAGTAACTTATTTCCATTTTGACTGCAATGTGTCGATTGTTGACGGAAGCATTCGACGTTGTTTCACATCCATGCAAAACAATGTGCTAACTTTGAATACTTTTGAAACATGAATGCATTTTCGGTCAAATGCATTTGAAACCTATACAGCATCTAATTATTCGGTGTTTTGTTTATTCAATAGATTGATCAGCATCGTCCAAAATAAACTGGCTTTGCGCGTCTGTTTGGCCCGTAAATTGTGTGCGTTCCCTTTTTCTAAGTATTGAAGCGCTCTTAGTTAATATATTATGAACATATGTGTAGTGACTTCTGACGAGACCTTTGTAATTTTTTTATGCGAAACAATGTTAAAAATTTATTTTTAAATGAGAAATCAATTTTTATATAAAACATTATCAAGTAATTAAACATTAAAATAAAATAAAGATTAATATTTTAATTATAAATAAAAAATACATAATTAAAACACAAATAATTCTTACCAAATGACAGTCAATGGCAACACCTGATCTTCCAGTGGATCGATCCTCACCAGTAGCACAGCAGATTCATTTGGAGCACAGCGTGCCACATTGCTAGTCTCCTCAACAAACCGAAGGAATTGCGATTTCTTCTTAAAGCTTTCCACTTCGGTTATGCCGCCTATAGGAAATTCAACATTGTAAGTATTTAAATAAATAAACTCTGCCAAAATGTACGTGTTAATTGAAATAAACATCAAGGACAAGGAGTAGATAATGAACTTATTCTTTGTAAATCAGATGAAATATAAAGAAAACGTAACAAAAAGTGTATGCATCATGAAATAAAACTACTACTACCCGTTTTATGACAATGAAATCAACAAATAGGTATTTTGCCAAATTAAATTGCATAAAAAATAAATTTACGTAGACACATTCGTTTATAATGTTGAATAGGCTTGTATTTGTGAAAATTTACAAATAGTGTAAAGCAACTAATAAGTGATGTAAGACAATTATTTTGAACACAATTCACAAAGATTTTTCGTGCTTCACATGCACAATATTTAGGACAAAACGAACATTTGAAGGTTTTGATTATGGTGCTTGTTTGATTAATAAATGCAGCCTGCATGATATTGAGAGGAATGATCTCATTTATCTAATTCGTAATCTATAAATAAAATCGCGAAATAATATATAAAAGCTCACCCAAAACACAATTAGCGAAGCAATTCTTAATCTTGCATTCTGAATGCATTTCTTGATTTAAAAATAAATTCACGACTTTTTTCATTTCGTTAATTTCACTTTTGCGATGCATTTTTAAATATTTTCTTCTAAATGTAGTAAAAGAATTCAGTGTCGACAAGCAATCAAAACAAATTTTTTTCATTATCACCCAATGAAACGGAAAACAAAATGGTTTGTCAACACCGATAAAAATACTTGAGTTTAAAACAGTGAAATTTATTTCTTGCGCCCGAAATAACTTTTAAATATCAAATAAATAAATACAAAAGCTTACGCCCACACAAAATCCTAAATTGCATGCAGTTCGAAATGTCAAATTCTTGTATTACATTAACATTATCACAGGAATTCGGATTGTTTTTTTTTTAATTAAGAATAGTGCATTGTATTCGATTATTGTTTTATAGAAACATTTAATAAAGTATTATGTTTAATCCAAAGACATGTTTAATCAAAACTATAAAGGTCGTTTTATTCATTTATTTATTTTTAAACAAGATTTTAGAACGTCGCGACGCATCGCCACTTAATGTTTTTCAAAACCTATAGCTGTTTTGTGGTTGTTAAACATTATAAGTACTTTATGGAGCAGTTTAAATCCTCAAAATGATTAAATGCCTGGTGCGAAACAAGCACAGAAATTTAAAAATATTAATTGGTATTGATTTCAATTTAATTTTAATCTTTGTTTGACTTTAATAGATTTTTTAAAATAAATCCATTCCCTGTTAAAATTTTGATGCTAAGCTTTAACACAAACCAATTTTATGATCACTAAATGCCGACGCTGAATAGTGCACACTGATTGATTCTCTTTTGAAGTATGCCTAATTAGTTTTTCTCTTATTTGTAACCCATCAATCGTGTTGAGAAATGACTAAAACGCTTAATCGTTTTAACTACAATAATCAATATTTTTCACTGCATTTTTGAATACTTTTCACGCCCCTTCTTTTTTACTTCGACATAACCCCCCCCCCCCCTAACCTAAGAATACTTTTCTTCACTAAATGCAATAAGGAAGTAGGTACTGTTTCTTATCATCGCCAAAGTCGCATGTAACGACTATCATGCATTGCTACGAGTACATACACAAATCACGCCCCAAATTTCGCCAAATCTCTAAAACCCCTTTTATTTTATAGTTATAAATTGATTTCCCTTTTTATTTGTTCATTTATTGAATGAAACAAGTTTCTAAATATAAAATTATTGTAAATGATAAGAAATTTCAAAACTGTAAAAGTGCAATAAATTTTTTCATAATTTAGAAAAATCGAATTACAAGTACAGTGAACTCCTATTCCAGGAAATTCTTTTAGCACATTCAAGACCACAAAAAATTTCACGAATTTTAAATGAATATTTAAAACATTTAAATTCCAAAACATTTCCTTCATTTTTCGTTTTGGATCAAAAAACGCATCGTCTACTCGGTCACGCATCGAAACTTGCATTGCAATCTCATGTCACGACTCACGTACAACGTCCTTTCCAAACGTCGACGTCTTATTTTCATAATACACAATTGAAAATCGTGTGTGTGTATTTTACAGCTTGTTGTTCTTAATATTCCCGCGTCGCGTCAATATACGTAACGCGCATCTCAATGTGCCGCTAATATCACGCAACTCGCGTAATAATATGTTCTTGAGAAGAGAGTAGAGACTGATGCCGAAGTAAAAGCCGTCTAAAAATACAGTTTAGTTCTGTTTGGAAATAGAAATTACAAGGCGAAAACATATACAGGAGATGAAATGTGCAAAAGTGCCATTGCGTCTCTGTTTGCTGCGCGAATGAATTAATAACTATTTTGGGGAAGACCCAAAGGGAATGGAACTGATGCGTGTAGCGTATTGTCACATCAGCGTGTAGCGTGATCATGATCAAACGGATCGCTAATATTTTGGCAATAAATAATTTTTGGGAAATCGTCGAAACTTTTATATTATACAATAAATTAAGTTAATCGAGAATGCAGCAATCGTATTTTAAGCTTACTATTTAACTATCAATTTGTAACAAAGTTAATGGTTTTCTTTTTGTGAAAACAAGGTTGTTGAACTCATACCTAATATTTTTTTCAGTATATGTTAATCAATCACATTATTGCGTTCTTTTTAAATTTGATTAGAAAAATATTAAAAATGTAAAACAAATATTTTTGAAAAATCTTTTTTTTTATACTAAATTTTCTAATTGTAACTATTGGTCGTATTTTAACGACAGCAAAACAAATGAGGAAGTAGTGCATTGCCTTGGCTCAGCAGTCAGCACAATTATTATATTGCACACGAAATTTAAAGGGCTATTCCTGTGCATTGAGCGGTCTCAATGTTCATATATCAGTTGCCCAATCGTTCTTCTATTTTAACCAACGCCATGTTTCTGGATGCTTGACAACTTTGGAACAGCACTGTCGCTTCTGTACCCGCACGTCTAACACAATGTGTTTCTGTAAATTGCACTCTGCAGGACGGGTGCATCGCGAGAGCGTGACAGAAATGCGTCAAGTGCAAAGATTTTAGTTTTGCTTTCCGAAATTTAACGCAATTTCCCCAGGCTCAAGATCATGGCAGTAGGGTGCCAAATTATTAAAATTAATTGTGAATCCATCTTCAATTTCTATAAGTAGATAATAATTTTGCCAAAATTGATGAGGCGACAAATGTGTTTGTACAGAACGTTATTTTCGAGACGAAAAATATTCTTAATCTTGCGGAGTATATTACGATCACTATAAAAAATGTGTGAGTCAGTTTTTTATTTTCATACGATTCAAATCTGTTGTTTGCGATTTTCCTTATGCAACCTCCCGTATTTGATCGAATGTCGTGGCCGTCAAAAATGTTGATGGAGGCATTGCGGAACATGGTGGCTTCCTTTTTCATCTTTTTTTTTTTTGTATTTTCGCATTATAATTGTTTTGTGTTATTCTTAATATGCTTTCATTATTATTTTTCCGCATCACTACCGGCCATATGGCCGTTAGTCTAGCAGCAAAAGACGCAAGAAGAAGACACAAATTGGACGCATCGGCAAGGCTATTTGGTATAAAATTTGCGTCGCTTTCTGACACGCACACTTTCATGGGGGAGGAACGCACGCGTCTTCAATCTTCGATATGTATATTTTTATTATTGACGTCTGATCGGTACGCTTTTTTTCTTTGGTACGTATACGCGAACCGTAAACTGAAAATCGCACTGTGGCATTGTGGAACAGTTCCTAAATTCACAAATTTCCAATGGGAGCATTGCGTAACACAAATTGATCGTTTTCGTGGAATATCGCACAAAATATTCCCTCACAACGCAATTGAACGGGCAATTTTGCGCGAGGCATACAAAGCAACACAAAAAACGGCAAAACGCGTCAAGAAAGCGAATCCATATATTCTATAACGGTGCCTCAGTAAGCACCTGGGAATTCTCGGTCATATGGAAGGCGTTTTTTGAATGAACAATACTGATAAATTGCCACCGACCTGCACTGATGGAATCCGCTTGTGTTGACTCCATCGTTGTACAAACAGTTTCACTTAGGGTTCAATATCCAAGACTACTTATTGATATTCACACTTCATTTTTTACTTTAAATTCTCGGTAACCTCCAAGCAGATTGCCGGACACATTCACTAATTTCCTGTTATTTTCACTTGATCACGATCGCGACAAAAGGCTATCACTTTTTTTTTTGTTTAACGACCACCAGGCGCCGTGAAGTTGATCTAATTAACTAATAATTAATAAATTAAACGAATATTATGTGGAGGAATATCCAACAACGACTGCGACTGAGGGCATTCGTTTTTCTCAGTTTTCACTGAAAAAAAATCATCTCGCTTGAGGAAAAATTCATCGAGAAAATTATTTTTAGAGCGTCGCTCGCGCGCACACTTATACACATGGGCACAACGACGTCTTCGTTGGCGCATGAAGTACAGATGCGTCCGGCGTCGATCTTTCAGAATGAGTTATAATTGCAAATGGTGTGCTATTGAGTGCGTGCTTCTTTTCATTCAGAATACATATATAGCATATATATGCTGGAGCACTATTGCAACTTGCGAGGACCAACAGAATTGAGAACTGCGTGAAATGCCTCTCCTCGGACTTTATCTTCACTGCATTAATGTGATTTGCAACATGCATGCGATTTCGTCATCATGTAAACGATTTACTTACATTAGAAATTAAATCGGATTGCAACATAAAATTGGAGAAAATTGTGAATTTTGAGAAGTAATAGTGAACTTTAGATACTGATATCGTCGACTATGCACAAAATTTAACAAGGTAGATTTTATGCAAGATTTGTAAGATTATCAAGGTATAGTTAATAAATTCTACATACACAATCAAGAATGGCGTACTTAAAGAAATTGCTCAATGGGTGAGCCAAGAAATTTTCAAAAAAAAAAAACGGAAATAAATAACAGAAATCCAACACAATCTAATTAGGTTCCATCATTACAATCCTAAGATTCCTATATCACTTCCAGGACACAGCTCGAGTAAGGAGCCACGATAAATGTATGCTAGGGCAAATAGGTTTCAACAAAAATATCAAAAATATTTCTGAAAATCTTACTGTGTTACTGATGTTCTGGGATGTATGAATATTAAATATTACAACTTCTTTTACTTACCTCTGGCATTTTTTATTTTAGACGATCATTTTATTCAAAATTAAAAAATGTTTACTAAAATATGTACAATTAAAGTCAACTGGTAATGCACGTAAATACTCAGAAATTTGAATAATCGTAATCACATTTAAATTAAACAATACAATTTTATTTCACGTCATTTATTAAAGGTTATTTAACTTTTAAAACTAATAAAGAGCAAGGAAGTAGGAAGTAGGAGCTGACGAAAATTGTAAATACATTCATAATACTTTATAATTTATGGTGTGGCAATTTGCAAGAGAAAAAGTAATAATGGGTCAACGAAAAATGGCGACTGAAGCGTGACTAGTGACTGATGAATGGTGATTTGTGACTTACATCGATTCTATAAATTCTAAAAAAAAAACACAACAAAATAATTTAAAACGAGCTTTAGCCTTTAAAACCAGATAAATATAATGTAAATATGTTTTAATTTAGTCTAACAAACTCGAAGAAAGTCCCCTATATCATATTTGTATTCAACGCGTCAGGTATTGTAAAGGGAGAAACATGAAAAGAGCTAAAGAAGTTTTTAAAACTAACTTGGAAATAATTAAAAACGAAAAAAAAGCAATTAACTGTTAACATCACACATTCATATTTATGCAATAAGTATTTAATATTTTTTAACCCGGCTGGGATCATATCTGAAATTTCTTTTTATCCAAAATTTTCTAAAATGAATCAACTTTATAATTGGTCAAAAATTAATTCGCTCTATTGTACCAAAATAAATAAATATTAAAACCATTTACAAATTAATACAATTTACAAATAGTTTAACCATAAAAAAGCATTTGAACAAAAACAAACATATTTACAAAATAAATTCAATCTTAAAATCATCTCTGCTGCATGCGTTTCATTCGTCGTTCCATTTTCTTTTGTTTTTTCTCATCAACCTCTGGTGCTTTTTCATTCTTTTGTGCTAACCAAGGCTGAATAATCGAACCCCAAAGCATCCAAACAGCGCGAATCGGTGCCAGCAAAAGTAGGAACCAGAAGTAATTAGAGCCCAGGGAAAGAATTTGGGTGGCCGAAGTTAAAATAATCAAATCCTTAACGTGTCTGCAATGAATTATAAATATTGGCATCAACAAAAACATGCACAATAGTTTTAAATGAATAAAAATTACTCAGCAATTCCACCCTCCATATTAAGGTCAGATCCACAATCCAGAATTGTGCCATTGTCAGCTAATTTTGGACGGCTCATAAATGTCATAAAATAGTATGCACCACCGAGAATCATCAATGTGATGATGTACATTGTCTGAAAGAAATAAACAAAATTGTAAGTTCATTTGAAAGAATACCAACATTTCCACAACTTACAATTGACGTGCCAGTGAATTCAAAGAATATCAACATAAGAATAAGAAATGCCACTGTTGATCCAAGAGCCATATTCCTGTAAAATTTTACGGTGGCTACATTTTCCTCCACAATTTGCTTGGAACCTTTTGTGGCCTGTTTTCCTTTTGGTGTGGGCTGAAATTAAAATATAAAGCATTAATAACAGTCTTTGAGGAAATTTATGAATGAACACAATTGAACAAAACAATTAAACTTGTAAAGAAGGTTTCTATTTTGTTTTTATTCGACTTACAGCCATTTCTGAGTGCTTTTAATGGTCAAAAAAGTGTTATTTTAGAGTCAAAAAATTTGGGAAATAAACAAGAAATTTGCATTTTCAGTCTATTGGTCAAATAAATTCTCTAATTTGACAGATATTCGACACGTTAGTGACAGTTGGCACTTTTGCAGATTTATGTAAAAAAAAATTCTGACATTACTTACATTCAGAGCAGCCAACTCATGCATATTCAATCTAGGTTCTATATATATATATATCCAAATTTTATAGCGCCAAAATCTAAAGAGTGGGTACTGGGAATGTACTTGCAAATTTCAATAACAAAAAAAAAATTGCAGAAATTTGTTCCAGACTCTAGTTCTACCTTTTACTTTTTACTTATTTTGCTGTGCAAATAACTTTCCTTCAGATCTTATGAAAGCAATGGCGGAATCGCTTAAGATTAGTTGTATTGTTGCGGCATGTACCAATGGAGGCATTGGGATTCGTGGACAATTACCATGGCGTCTCAAAAATGAGCTCGCATATTTCCAAGAGCGTACAAAAAAAGTGTTGGATCCTACGAAACGGAATGCAGTGATTATGGGGAGAAGTACCTATGAAGGAATTCCACCTTCAATGCGTCCACTATCTTGCCGTTTAAATGTCATCTTATCCAGAACAACAACTGTAGATGACTACCCATCAGACGTGTTGCTGTGTCAGAGCTTGCCGGAATCTCTGGAAAAACTCAGCACTCGGTCTGATATTGAAAACATCTGGATTGTTGGTGGCGAGTCTGTGTATGCCGAAGCAATGGCAATGCCGAATTGCCATCGCATTTTTCTCACTGAAATACGCAAGGAAATTGAATGTGACCGCTTTTTTAAAGGAATTCCAAATGATCTATACAAGTTAGTTGCTGATAATCACTCTGTGGACAAAGACATTCCAAACGAGGTACAAGAAGAGAAGGGTATAAAATATAAGTATACAATTTATGAAAGAGTATAACTAATGCAAAAGCGCAACCATTTGAGTTTAAAGAATTTACTTTTTTAAATAAATAAATTAAATGTTTACACATTTTGTTTGTACTATTTTTTGGCGTTCTCTTCCTTTACGATTTGATCATCTTTGTCACCACTTGCTGCTCTAAACAGTTCATAAAGTTGCACCACTTGTCCTTCATTAAAGTTGTCCAGAAACTTTTCGTGCATTGGTTGGCCAATCTTGGCTTGCGGCTTCCCCTTCAACCCGAGACCTAATTGTTTTGACAAATCTATTGCATAATGCGTCCATTCATGAAGAAAAACTTGAGCCTCTTCTGATTTACAACTTTTGTGTCTACGAAATTCGTCCCTGGCGTATCCGTTTCCCATAACCTGCAACTCTGGGGGCAATCCTCGGTGCAATCTGAGTATTGTTTTATACAACAAACACACTTTGGCCTTGTGTGATAAGCTCATTGTTTATTGTGTTTCTTATTTTTAATTTTTACTGACGAATTGTTTTCATTTTGTGATAACGTTACTTTATTTTATTTGCAACAATTTTAATTAACTTTCTTTGCTATGCAAATGTTATGTCATTTGAATTGAGGATTTGACAGCTACAGCAGCTGATTATTCTTGCAGATTTATATAAAATATTTTCTGGAGTTAGAAGGAACCTTTCAAATTCAACGTTAAAATTCATATGAATATTAAACTTTTTATTTTAAAGTTTTATAACGGAAATTATAATTCTTCTTTTATTTTAAATTTAATTTTGAAAGAAATGTAACAGATTTTATATATAAAAACTGTTAAAACGAAATTGCAAAAACCAAAACTCAAACACATCTTTCAGTTGTACGCTACTGTTAATTAATTTTTTTTTGATAAACCATATTAAACATTACCTGCATTACACTTTTTTTTTCTTAGGGAAAATATTGACCTTGAAAACATTTTGGAATGACTACATTATTATCAATTACTTCATGCAAGTAAATTATTTGTTTCCACGTGTTATATAAATAAAAATTGTCATTATTGTCCACGGTTACTCAGAAATGGTAATTTGCTTTGAAATTTTTATTTTTTAAAAGACATTTTAATATTATATTGATTTTACAAAATACAACAATGCATGCATTTAATTAAAATCCGCGGTGCCCATTGGAGTTTGGACTGAATTTTTTATTTACAAATTAGTTGTATACTTACAGGAACAAAAAAAAATTAATTTGAAAATCAAATTTAACAACTACATCATGTGTTTTTTAATTTTATTCATTTTATTAACTTGAAGTTTTCATAACGTTTAAAATAATTGATGAAAGATATATTCATCTATTTAATAATTATTACTTGAAAAGCTATATATTTGAAAATAAAAATCCATGAGTTTGCGATTATTTATTAACAAAACAGGCAGTAACTAAACTAGTTGTATTGTAGCAAACATTTCCACAGATTTACCTCAACTGATATTTAAAATTGCACCGAGTTTCTGTTTACTGATTACATACCCTCGTCGTTGAAGAATCAAATACATTGACATACTGTCACAGTGCCACACTGCACACAATTTAGTTAAATGTGGAATTGAGGACAATTAAGGACGTGCACGCCGCATGGCCAATGCTGCTTATCGTTAGCAGTGAATAAATATAACGGATAAAATCAGAAGTGGCTTAATCACCCCCATGAAATTTTAATGATGTTTTTCATTTGCTGACTCCTAAACTGATTTGACATTGAAATTTGAAAAGATTCCATGAATAGTTAAGCAGAACATGTGAATAGAATTATTAGGTAAGCAAAATGAGCTTTCAACAACAAGATCAAGTTGAATTTTAGAGACTTATTTTACTTCCATAGACATGTGTCCTTTGGTAAGCTTAAACTTGTATGTTCTTCGTAATTCACAGTTGGTTTTGCGCTCGAATACATGACACACAACAAACTATAAGTGACTGAAAATAACTTAAAACTATTGCATGATTAATTCGTTTGTCTGAGGTCAATTATCCAAAACAACAGAGAAGCGAAATAATCATTGTAGCCTGGGTAGTAATTGGATTGCTACACGATTTCAGGTAGATATTTTTACTAACATTCAGTATTGGGCACTTTGTGGAGTTGGATCGTTTTGGTGAAGTCTTATTTTGTTAGTGGCAGTTTAAGTGAAAATGCTTTAAAGATTTTTTACCGTGATAATTGGTAAGCTTTGGTGTTCTTAAGAACTTAAATATTGGATTTTGCATTTTAAGTCTGGTAATAAATAGAAGTATAGATAATTTAGTAGTTAAGTAATTTAGTTTATTAAAAGTGTAAATAAAGTTCATTTCTTTGCATTTCCATGAATACAATTTTTACTGCAACAAATTGATTTGATTATGTTTTAAAAGTTGTCCCTCATGTTTTTTAACAGTTGTTGTTAGATCAACAAAACACCCTTGAAATGGGGCGATCTAATATTCTGACTGGCAATGCCACTGCCGGACAGGCAACGGCTTTCAAAACAATTGTCAGGAACAGCAGCTATGTTATTCCAGGAGTTTATGATCTAAGTGTCGAGGATTCCAACTGGGTTCTAACCTCTTCATTTATTATCTTTACAATGCAAACAGGTAATTATTGTTCCATGGATTATTGTCGATAATCCATTCGGGAACATTCAAACTTTTAAACCTAATTATTATTAAAATAATAAATCACACACGAAACAATTTTTTTCATACTTTAAAATTAAAAAGTCAACAACCTTTAATTTTTTTTTTATTACCACTCTCTATAATATATGAAATGACTAAGCACATTTTGCAAAACAATTATACGATGTTTATGTTTATTATTTATACATCTTCTCATGTCAATCCCAATTAAACCAGGGTTTGGAATGCTGGAGTCCGGTTGCGTGTCAGTGAAGAACGAAGTAAACATCATGATGAAGAATGTTATCGACATTATTCTGGGCGGATTCTCATACTGGCTATTCGGTTATGGCATGTCATTTGGACGTGGACCATTGACCAATCCCTTCGTTGCTATTGGAGACTTTATGATCGACCCATCTGTGGATGATCCACTAATGGGCCAGATATTTGCAGCATATCTATTTCAATTGTCTTTCTCATCAACGGCCACAACAATTGTTAGTGGAGCTATGGCGGAACGGTGAGTGTGGGAGATTAATAATAACACAAAAATATTTAATTTCATTGATAATTTTTAAACCTTTTGCAATTTGTATAATTATGGTCTTTAAGTGTAATTTAAATGAACACTGTATCATCGTAGTTAATACAATTTGTTAACATTTAATTCACATTACTTCACCATTATTTAGACAACAATTGCAAACAAATATTGAGTTATTAAGAACATTCACATTTGTATTATAAGTGAAATACGTAATACATCGTAACGTAAATAATTTGCGGACTTAAATTGATATAATACAAATTTTCCGGTCACGCGATTTGTTGCGTTGTCGCCCATGTGTTTACAATAATTTTAAAATACCTAGCTTAAAATTTGAAAATGAACTTGACTTAAATTCAAAATGCATTGTTCACCATTACAAGTATAAACTTTTCATTGAACTTAAAGCTTAGCCATATTATAAATAATTAATTATTAATGTAATTAATTGTTCTCCCAAAACAGCTGTAACTTTAAAGCGTATTGCATGTTTTCCTTCCTAAACACAATCGTGTATTGTGTTCCTGCTGGATGGGTATGGGGTGAGCACGGATTTTTGCATAATTTAGGTGCCACTGATATCGCCGGCAGTGGTCCAGTCCACCTGGTTGGTGGTGCCTCTGCGTTGGCATCGGCTTTCATGTTGGGACCTCGTTTGGGACGATATGCCGAGGGACGGGATCCCCTACCACTGGGCAATCCAGTGAATGCATGTATGGGATTGTTTGTGTTATGGTGGGGTTGGTTGGCGTTTAATTCGGGCAGCACATACGGTGTAAGTGGAGCTAAATGGCAATATGCAGCCCGAGCGGCAGTCATGACGATGATGGGTTCTTTTGGAGGCGGCACTCTCACTTTGTTGTAAGAATTTTAATTAAATATTTAATAATATAGTTAAATAATAATGACTGGTATTTATTTAAATAAGCTATTCAATGATTCGAAACGAGGGACGTGTTGATATCGTAGAACTAATCAACGGTGTCCTTGGTTCGTTGGTTGCAATAACAGCTGGCTGCTTTCTGTACCATGCATGGGAAGCCTTACTTGTGGGCGCAATCGGTTCACTTTTAACATGTGTTGCAATGCCACTTTTTGATCGAATGGGCATTGATGATCCTGTCGGTGCTAGTTCTGTACATGGAGTTGCCGGATTTTGGGGTGTCATTGCGGTCGGCCTTTTTGCTGATAATCCCATTCCGTTAGCCACAACAAATGGTAGAAGTGGACTATTTAAGGGTGGTGGCTGGTATCTTGTTGGTGTTCAAACGTTAACTGCCATCTGCTTGTGCTGTTGGAGTTTATGTACGACATTTTTGCTTTTGTGGTGTATCAATAAGATTGTGCCAATTCGGATGGATCCCAATGAAGAGCTGCTGGGAGCTGATTTAATGGAGCATCGTATTCGTCACACACAAATTGGTTTATCGCGAGCTTTATCTGCATTAGCACCGATGAATGTAGACTTGAAAGAAATTGTTGGACTTCAACCGATAGGACTTAATCCCGGGCATGAGAGTTATCTTACTGAAATTAAGACGGTAAGTTGCTTTGTCTTTATTGATGAACCCTTAAATATGAAAATGAGTACAGTTTAAGATTAAGCTCCTTTGTAATTGACTATTTGCAGGCACACGATAAACTTAACGATTGGAATGCGTACATGGACAAAAACACGCCGAAGAAAAAGAATAAAATGAGGAAACTAACAATAAACGCTATGAGACGAAGGAAAAGTGTCAGAGACCAAATGGCTATGAATGGCGAGACCAATCTTGGTATGGTCAATGGAACGTACACTATTCAAAATCCAGACAATCCGGTGCCCAACGTCTCACAGGGAGTAGATGGGAAAGATGTTGATGGGAATTTCGCTTGGGTTAATTAAATTATTAATCCAAGTTTTATAGTATTTTTGTAATTATTCATGCCGTAGATTAGCGAAAAGATACATATAGAAAATGCATTTTGTACTATTTCAACGTTTAACTTCATGTTTGAATAAATTTTAGAAAAATAAATTGACAATTGGTAGCATCAGTACATACGATATTAGATATTTTTTATAAATAGATACTTAATTGTAAAGCTTAGGTTGTATCAACATAAAATCAACAAAAATTATTTTCTATTACGCAGCCACATAAATACACTTAAACTTGAAGAATATTGTATTAAAAGTGTCCTTTTATTTATAAAACTTGAAGGATATCCATATTAACCACATTACTCACAATAAAAATTGACGACTAAATGCACGATATGCACTTAACTTGCATCTTTCTATAAGTAACAATATTAAACATTGCGGAAATGTACTTTATAATTGAATCAAAACCATCAATCGGCAGAAAAACCAGTAAATATATAGAACATTTTCCCGCCAAACGAAAGCGCATGCGTGAAATTGTCTATAAAATAGTATGCAATTGCCGTATCGTCAGATTTCATCGTCGTGAATTTAAAGGAGAAGCTTTTCACTTGAATGTGATCAAAATCTACAGTGTTTTCCTTGGTAAATGACTCATATTGTTTTTGTACAAGTGTATGCATACGTAAAGAAAACAAGCCAGGAAATAAACCATATCCACGATTTTCTCCACTAATTTCCACGAACGTTACAATATGAAAAGTGTGAACAAATCGATAAAAACCCCTGAGTGCATTTAAGCAATTGGAAACTTCATCGAAATTCCTTCCGTGTCATCGTCAAGTTGTGCTAGCCGAAAATTTGTTAGAGTTTTTAATATATTTTATACCAGATAATACTGAAATTTTATTGTTATTTAAGTGTTGATGATTAGCCTAATAAAGTTATTTGAGTGTTAACTAGAAGATATAATATATTAATATTTGAGCAAGTAAAACTCATTCGTCAACTTGAATCTTTCACCCTTGGTTTGTACAAAAAATAGTTTTTTATGTTCTTTTTTTTTTATACCAACAAAACTGGTGCGTTGTGGAAAACAAAGTGAAAATTTTGTATCGGTAATCCAATCAATCGTCACCAATGGGAAATTTATTGGATTGACAAATATCATCATTCCGAAATTAATTGAATTAGACGTGTTCAAATTCTCCACCAGTGTAAATCAATGGTTTTTATTATTGTGCGTGGAGTAAAACTTCTTCATTTGTGACACAGTTCTGAAATCCGAAACTTTATTGATTACAAGACAAACATCAACACAAAGCAATTGTGCAACAACTTACACCTTGTCGTAGTTTTCAATAACACACATTTCCCTGTACACCAAATTCTATGTTTTAATTGGAGTCAAAGTGGCAACACATTTTGGAATGGCTCCAACCCTTTAAGCACTCAGATTATCGTAATACGACATCGCAGTCGACACTCGTACTGAGCCTCTTCAGTTCATTTTAAAGCAATTGCATGATAGTTCTATTTACGTTTTGTGTGCTCGTTATTTTTAGCTGCGTCGAGTTTATAGTCTATCCGCGATTAACTATCAAAACATTGTGCAGTTGGTATTTTTCCCAGTCTCGCATGGTCATTGCTTACGTATATACCTCACTGGAATCTTAAATCATTCATGAAAGTATCTAAGAAAACCTTTAAATAATAAAGTGTTCTAATTTCGTAACAAATTTTTACCCTAAAATTGTAACAATACATATATAATTACGCGCTAATACATGTACCCATTCCATCCGACAGATGAGTGTAATGCAAAGTGCTCGTAATGTCCGAGGAATCCGAAGAAGCGTGTCTGGTTAATCCGCGTTCGCCGTCATCTGGGTCGCTGCCGCCTGGCATAATGCCATATACTGATGGAATTCAAGCGCATCATCAACAATCAGCCCATAATCATCAACAACAACAGCAGCAGCAGCATCAGCAGCAGCAGCAACAACAACAACAACAACAGCAGTCGCACCATCAGCATACCACAACGGCGCCACAAAGTCTGCAGGGTAACAGTTCCGGCCGAGGCTCACAAAGTCACGAGTCTGAATCGGGAGAGCTGATCGACTACAATGATGAAATGCTACTCAGCCAATTTCACGCCGATGCCATTAAACAGGTGGGTAATTAAAGATTATATTAAATTAAGACGACGCAGCTTATTGAAACAATTCCTCAAACCTAATCTTTAACTCTTGAATCTTAATTGATTTTTTTTTTATAGGCTGGGTGTGGAAAATTTCAAACAATAGCCGCCCTTATCTCTGGCCTTGGCCTCGCCGGTCATTCAATCCAAGTGTTTTCAGTGTTTTACATTCTGCCCTCAGCCGAGGTGGAATATTGCATTCTGAATAATGAAAAAAATTGGTTGGCCTCAATAACGCTGCTCGGCCTAGGTGTAGGCGCTCTATTTTGGGGAGGCCTGTGTGGTCGCGCTGGGCGTCGCAAAGTTCTACTCAGCTGTATGGCAGTGTCGGCAGTGTTCTCCGTAATCGCTGCCTTCATGCCAACCTACGGACCATTTATGATGGCGAGATTTTGTGCTGCAGCTGGTGTCGGTGGAGCATTGCCCGCCGCTTCAAGCTATTTGGCTGAAATGACGCCTGCAGGCCAACGATCACGAATTCTTGGAATTTTGGGTGCATGTGGTGTGGCTGGTGGTATCTTCGCGGGTGGTATTGCAACGCTGACTGTTCCCAAAACAGGACAAATAGTTATAATGGAGAATAAAGAGCATTTTAGTGCGTGGCATCGATATTTATTGCTGTGTACTTTGCCGACAATCGCATCCATCTTAGGACTCTTCTGGTTACCAGAGTCACCACGTTATTTATTGGAAAGTGGAAGAGAGGTTGAGGCTTTGGCAATTTATCAGAAAATATATCGAAACAATAGAACACGTGGGGGTTATGCATTGACAGAGCTTGAACTACCGGGTGGTGCAAGGCACAGCAACCGCAACTCTGCACCGGCTTCCGTGCTGGCGGGAATGGCACACAGTGTTAACATGTTTTGCATGTCTTTTGTTCAACTATTTGGAAAATTTTATCTCAAGACAACTGTGTTATTGTTGGGTGCTTGGTTTGCAACAATTTTCGTTCATCATGGGATGACAATTTATATTTCGGAACATTCACGATCTGTTGCTGCGGATGAGTACGACAGGCAAACGACAACGATAAAGAATCAGACATTTGAAAATGCGAATTTCAACGTCTCGTTGGACAATGTAGTGTATTTGGGATGCAAATTTCAAAATTGTACCTTTGGGCGAATGTTCATCAGCCATGTGAAGTTTGAGCGGTGCAGTTTTACTGATGTAGAATTCGCAAATGTCAAAACAAGCAAAACATTGTTCCAGGACAGTACATTGGAGGACGTAAAGTGAGACAAACATTATTTAAAGTTAATTAAAAAAAGAAACTCAATTTTTATTAAATTTTAGGCTAATCGACACAGACCTAACCACTCGCCACTTTATTAACTGCATCCAAAACAATACACAAATTATACGATTGACTGCTCCTTGTGACCGTGATTTTGAATACAACATCTTCCAGAACATGTTTTGGAAGTCCAATTTGGGAGCACTTATACCCGGCGTTTTGGCCATGGCACTAATGAGTGAAACGGTTTGTAGGGCTGGTCGCAGTCGTATGGCTGGAGTATTCTTCTTTTCCGCAATTGGCCTATGTGTAGTTCTTTCATTTGCGGGCGGTGGCGACTATGATACAGCGTGCGACCGTATTATATGGATTGGAGGTAGTGCCCAAGGTCTAATGTTAGGAGGGTTGGCAGCATTAACTTTGCTTGCTATTGAAAGTTATACAACTCCACTCAGGTGAGTTTAATTAATTTGAATGAAATTCGTTGTGATGTTTGAAATTGTGTTTTATTTCGTTAAATAGATGCACAGCGTTGGGTTTATTTGTGTGTGGTGGGCATATGGGGGCCCTAATTGGAGCACCGGTATATTCAGCTTTATCAATGGCGTCAATTAAATTCGCAGCTGGCCTATCCACGTCTGCTATGATTTTTCCCAGTATGGCTGCGATTATTTTAAGGGACCCTTGTCTCTTGCTTTAAGCAAGGAGTTAAATTAAGGTTTGTATACTAATAACACTTCATTTTAATTATTTAAACTGATTTAAAAATGTATTTCCAGGTTTATATTTAGCAGTTCAACTTTCCAAGTGTCCAGTTCTTAAAAACAATATTTAACCCATTCAATCAAATTGAAAATGCACATCATGAAATCACATCAAAAGGGTGTAGAAAACCGAATAATATGTTCCTCTTAATTGCTAGTTTCTTATACATTTTTTCAATCCGTCGAAATCAAAGTAAATAACAACAAAATACCTATTTATAAATTACATTAGAATTATCATCATCACGTAGTTTGACATATCTTTAAAATGAACATCAAGTAAAAAAGACGCTCATCTTATCAAATAAATTCCCTCCCAGCAGACAATTTAATAAAACTTAATCAATCGCGGTTAGTGAATTTATTATATTAAATATTTATTTAATTGTACTTAGCCTATATTGTAAATATTTTAAATCGAACTCAGACTTAGTTAAATCAATTAAACAATTGCAAAATTTAACTGTACGAATAAGCTATCAATCAAAATACAATATCACTATTATATTTGTATTAAATAACGCATGCAGGCATAATAATAATAATAATTGTGGAATACGTAAAATTTATTATTGCTATTTGTTTACAGGTTTTTAAATGAAGCTTCAAATGTATTACAAAATAATTAATAAATTCATAATTACTAAACGTAGTTTCTTTTAAATTGTTATAAAAGCTTAGGAAAATTACAGAACATAACAATGTCAAGAAGGAAATTTAAAAAATACAATTCTAATGACGGATATTTGCTCTTGGAGATATTTTTGGTTCTATATAATTACAACAAAATTCATATTAAACACAAACATTAACAATTAAAGCTCATTTTCGCAAAAAGTAACAAACAAAATATGCGTCGCGATATAAGAACACATTTTTTTCAATTCATTTTCATTTATACACTTTATTTCTATATTTATGTTCAAGTGAAATGCCCTTTAATATTTAAGCCTTATATCCAAGAGCGTTGTGTAGGCTGAAGTTCACCGCATCTATCGTACATCTTCATTATTTGAAATAACTTTATTGGAGCAACTCCAATAAATTAAAAGTCAATTATATTTAAAAAAAACATATTTCACCTTCGTTCCCTAGAGGTCTTTGACTACCAGTTAACAATAAATTGAACTGGTACCATAAAAATGCGTCACCTCTTAATGTCCATTACAAGAGCTAATGACTTTTGTCGTATATTTTTTGGATCATCAATTCATTAACTTCGAAATAATTATTGTAACATGCTCCGAATTTATTACATGCATCAAATTACTTGATTGATGACACCATATTGAAAGTTACGTCCAAAATTTTAATTCAGATTGTTTAAAATATTAGCAGGACCAAGCATCGTATCATGATATTTTAGTGCATTGCATTATCAGGCAACAGAGAGTATTTTTACTTCCTTTGAGACATCCACAACGGAATGTGCTTAAAGCTCAAATCAATTATTATATTTTACATGCGTAGTGCGTACAAATTCATATTTACAAATTACATGGGATGCTGAATATATTATGTCTTTACACTAACAAATTGGATTTGCTATAGCAACCACAGTGACGTCATTAAAAGCACATCCACATAAATTGTAAGGTGAATGCCGTATAAGCATATTGAGCAATGAGCGTGATGTCTGGCACGTTTTAGCTCTTGCGCCCATTAATTTGGCTATCAAATTTACATTTGAACTCAGATAAAATGATTTCATCTCTTCCTCATTGACGTCATCAATGCTCCAAGCTACTTCGTTCGTTATATAGTGTTCTCTGTTTAACAGAAGGCTGCAGGATATATTTACAGATGAACGAAATTGAAATGATTTTTCTCAGCAGTCATGAGGACATCCTTGTGATGTGCGGTTGTTCTTTAGGTTGGTAATTCAAGGATGTCTGAACAATAGACAACATACTCATTGCTTTAACACACAACATTGATTTTAAAGTAAAATTCTAAAAAATATGATAATTGTGTTCCTAAATTAACTTTTATCAGTATTTTTTAAAACCAATTTGAAGGGGTGTTATCTGTTACAGAATATGAAGCATATTAATACATACAAATAAAGTATATTCAAATGAATGAAAGTGGTTACAATAATTACTTCAAATTCATGTGGTTTTACAGCTAATTTGGGATACCATTTCATGTTTCCACTGCTTGTTAAATCCTAATGTTTGACTTACCTTAATTAGGGATGTTTGCGTGAAGACTCAATTACACGCTCAGAATTCTACACAGCATGGAAACGTCTTTTTACCATTTCTTTACATTTTAAAGTCAACTAAAATGGAGTCATTTAAAAAAAAATTCAATTCTTTCTAAATTGGTTTGGCAAAATTTTAGTTATATAATATGACGCCATCATGAAACTTTTTCCATTCGATATTTTAGATAATATTTTTGCATTTAACCTTGAAACTAAATAGAATTATGTGCAAATACGTGTGCACAGCGGCATTACATAATTCGTAGGGGAGTCATTAGATTACGAACATACTGTTTCCCTATACCTACAGCTGTCAAACACACGCGAAATTTAAATTGGAGTTTATTCAATTCATTGGAACATTGTAATAAATAATTGGTTTATTGTATTAAACTAAAATAAGCAAAATTGGGATATTCAGTTTTACCTTTATAACATTAAATATAATTGTAAAAAAAAGTATAGATGTATTAATAGAATGGTTTAGTTCCCAATATTCTTGTATCACTCAATGCCACTAGGGTGGTTTATGAAATAGGCATTGTTATCAAACGTTTTCTAATATAATTACTCTAATTTGACTACAAACATATATATTTACTCCTCCCTCATGACGTGTAATTTATATACGGATATTGGTCATTCCACAGATGCTTCACAGTTTCACAAAATCTCACAAACACGTATAATTTTAAGTGTATGGTTGTAATGGATTGATACATTCGCAAACTTTCTCGAAAAGAGTTAATGATGCAAAAACACGTTTTGACATTCTATGAATTCGAAAATGAACGATCGGATGTTCAAATATCCGTAAGGTCACATCACTCAAGCTTTTTTCAAATTTTTTCGTTAAAAAAAATTATATGAGCGCTCAAAAACGACGTTAACGATTTTGATCATTTTCAAATCATTTATAATATGCTTGCATAAATGTATTCTAAACGAAATAATGGAATCATCTATTTAAGAAATTTTACACAACATGAATAAAGCTTTGCAGAATATTTCAAAGTCAAAATCGGAAAACTCAATGTCATGCTTTTTACATCTCAAAAACTTTCCTACCGAGTTCTACAATAATTATGCTCCAAATTATTAGTTTCTAATAAATTTACACCTCAGCCTACATCAATTCACACAGAGTACGAGCTGCGATGCAGTTTTTGCATGAAAAATACAATTTGAAGTAATAATTAATTTTAATGTGTAACAATTTTTTGTGATTTCAATGGCATAGGAATTCAGCATTTTTATAGTGCACCCCATTATAATACTCAGGTAGCATATTATTGAAATCAATTTACACCCGCATATTCTTAATTCAATTTACTGTATGTGGCTTGTGCGTTATCCTCGAAAAAGGGAAAAATATAAATCAATAAGATCGAAAGTTGGATCAGTGAAAAAAAGTTTTTCTTTGAAAGCTTTGATAGCGAGCAAAAGAAGCAACCGCACAACTTTAGTAATTCTTAAGACTTTAGTATTGTAGTTGGTAACGTTTAGATTTTTGTATTAGTGCTTATATGGGGAATGTGATGGATTACTTTTACTATACAGTCGGAACTTTATTTGTACAAATGCCATTTAGAGTCGCTGGACCTTATGTCGTTCCAAATTGACTTCCGAAATTAAGAAAAAAGTCATATAATGTGGTATTATTAAAACGTATTTGAAAATTAATCAATCGTTCTATTGTTTTTGCAAATGAAGTGTGGAGGAATTAGATCGGACTGCATTTACTACAGTGAACTTTTATTAAAAACCAAAGAATTGAATAGTTTTAAATAGTCATGTATCATAATCTCACGTTCGAATGTGTTACTTTGGGACGTGATAAAATCATTCATCTGGGTTGGTAATGTATGGAAAACTATGAAGGGCATTATAAAACTTGCTTCCAAGTTCCAGCACATAAACACACGTACGCGTTTTTATAAGTTTAATCTCTGAACTCCTGAGACATTTCACAAGGGTATCTCCACCAATTTATTATAGGCATTTTCTATATTTACTTTAAATCCCTTTGAATAAAAATGAAATGAGATTCATTATCAATTGTGGTTAAGCATTCGATACGCATATTACTAAAGATTGATTCGAATAATTAATTCCATGTAATTAATTATAAATATAAAATTATTCTGTTTGTAAAACGAATCAATTTAAAACATCAATCAAGTTTTAATTCGGACATTTAATCTCAAATGTCTGCATAAAATCGAATCCATTGACATTAAATGATAAAGTGCGTCACGATGCGTTATTCATTGTCCCATTCATATCCTATATTGCACACGACGCACATCATATGCTTTTTCCATAAATATAACAGCGATCATAATATACAAAAAGGGTCAATAAATTTGGCTCCCCCAAATATATAATTGTTTCATACATCTTTTCCGCCCCAACAAATATTTTATGATGCATTGTTATCGTTACAGTTTAACATTGTTGTCAAGCTGGTATTAACCCTTAAATTATGCTCATATAATCTTTCTCGCCAACCCCCAATGTGCCATCCCCATTGTGTCATGAGTTGCTGACGTGAGCGAAATACAGTTAAGTAAAGCATCACAATTGATTGCTTCTGGTGTATAATACAGCCGATATATTATATATAGTTAGTATGGTAAAGGTGTTGTGTGTTTGCGTACGTGGTTGACTTTAAGGTAAGCAAGCTACAATAGCTAGTGGTTTAGGCCTAAGCAGTAAACACATGTCGTTGCTTTAAAGATAAGGATGTTGATCTTTAATGTTTTTTTTTTATATTTGTTTTTTTTTTGTGTGGATGAGCAGATGATTTTTACAATTAATAATTGCGCTTATTTATTCGACAACTTTTTCTGTCATTTTATTTTTTTATGTCACTAATTGAGTAAAACCACTTTTTTTTAAATAATTGAGCAAAAGTAAATGTAATTCTTCCGTTTCTAATATTTGATGCAATCACAATAAAAACATTGTAACAGTATCCATATTACACAAAGCTTTAAAAATAAATAATTTCCCAAGCGCTTCCTCAATGTCTTGCAAAAGATAAATGACTAAAGCACCATTTGTTCTCCGGATTGTGACACTTACACTTCTACCAACATTATGTTGTATCATCATGAATCTTTTTCACTGGATGTTGCGGTTATTTATGATGATGCGACTGATATAAGATATCCGCATGATATAGATTAAACAAAATCTTAATTAAAAACCTCATCTCAATTACTGCAAAGGCGTCGTAAACCAGCGTTTCTTGCGTATTTGATGAATGGATTCACTTTGTCATTGGCATGCAATTTATTCGCAACCAATAAGGGGATTTTCTTCCGCACCCTCAGTCACATCATCTAACACTTTGTATATGTACTACTCGTATGCGGATTTTCGGTTAACTGAACCGTGTCGGAAATGAATTCAATATTGACACGCCGATGTTGCAATATTCGTCGTCGCGCTGCTGTCTGTTCTTATTTCTATATTATATGAATCGAGAAATGAAACAAAATAAAATTGTACGAATTGAAACGACCCATACTGCATATATGGTAACGTTGAATTGGTGTTTCTCGGCAGATCAAACTTCAGAAGAGCCAACAATCAATCGAATTGTATCCACATTTGTCTCGCGCGTATACATAAATCATAATATATATTCTCGTTCATGGTAAACCCAATGAATTTCAATATTCCCTTGGTGGATCCTATCTCTTTATTTATTTTTTGTATAAAGGCCTTGGAGCGTTGCTCGGTATGTTAGTGAGGGCAAATGATGTGCTGACGGATTTGAAATAAAACGTAAAGGACATAAATTATATACAAAAACAATACAGGATTTCGTGCATAGTCCTGAACAGCACAAAATGATAAATTTAAATTGAGCGTGCATTTTATGTAAATTCGAACAGCATACACAATTTATTCTCATGTGAGCATTTTTTCAACATCACTGAATATTTGGACAAACAAACAAGCAAAACTTTAACAGAAATTCAAATATGTAAAAATTCATCTAAAAAAAAACTTGTTTGCCCTTGAAATTTGTATAAAAAGCTTTTAAGCCACATTATTGCAACACACACGACTTAAATTAATGGAAATGTAAAGTGTTAATAAAACTGTTAGCTGATTCTTTTTGTGGTCCACGACTGAATAATTAAAGCATGAATTTATCCATCACAGCAATAACCGGTCACTGAGCATTTAAGCGAGTTATCAAAATTTTGAATGCTTATTTTTTTCCTGATATAATCCTTTTTGAGGTTCAAGTATGACGGTTTCATTAATAAAATCAAACAAAACTTTCTACACATTGATGCATGTGTGCTCATCGTGATCATGCTTTTGTTATCTCAAATAAGCGTGTCATTCAAGTTGTTACTCAAATAAAGCGAACAATTCCATTAAATTAGTGAAATCGCTTTAAAAAGTCAATATTAATATATTATACTATAGAGCTTCAAGCGCAATTCAATGTTAAAATGAAATCGCTTTTGCTATAGCATTGATGCAATCCGTGAAATGCAATTTGAAAAGGAATCATGAAAAGCATCTTATGCGATTGAGGACTGAGGAGTGTATTTGAGCACTTAAGTTCGTGAATGGGCGTCACGTCGCGTCATTGTGCTACACGAGTATGAACAAAATGTATTGCCTCGTTAAAGGATGTTAATATAAGATTTTAATTTACTTTTCTGTACATAAAGCGTACCTCTCTCTCGAAATTCAAGTAGTTATAAACTGTGATTCAGCGAATGGAACCAATTACATTTCCAATATGGTCTTATTCTATTGCAATAATTTAATTTCCGTTTGGCCAAATACACAGTAACATTGGAAAACAAGGAAATGACTGAAAACAACGTGCATTGGCATGGTGATTGGCCGCACATTAAAGCAAATTCTAACAACACTTCAAAAAGTCATCTTGAACCAATTTCAATGCTTTGATTGCCAATAAAACTTTTTTATTAAAAATGTTTGGTTGTAACGTCTTGTACAAATATTGTACAAACAACGTTGTACTTTTGCACTCGGATCATATTTTACACGTCCAAATATTCCTTTTTGTGTTACATAACTTTTGAAGTGGATTACTTTTGATGCGTCCTTTTTGTTTTTTGGAAATTTTGCAGCAACCCTTTTTGTGTCAAAGTGGAAAGACGATGGTGTAAACTCAAAAAAGCAATCAGTCACTTGCATTTGAATTTTAATGGTGTTCGATTTGTGTGATATCTTAAATGTATATTTTCCTCTTAGTATATTATTTTCTTCTGAAAAGCATGCTTTATTTTTTTATAATATGAATCGATCATTCCTTACCTTTATCTGTAATAATTCAAAAAACTAATTTATCATATTTAAAGAAAAAATGTTTCAATGTCTTAAAAACAAGGGCATATAATTTATTTTAAATAGTTTTATTTATTAGGTGTATTATTAATTAAATCATAATTCAATTAATTATAAATGTACAATCCCATATTTTAAATTACATCTAATTTTAATATGTCTAGGTAGGTATATAAGTACACAAGATCCATGGACGCATATAATTGTATGTTTACATTCATTATAATTTTTGCCCATCCTTCTTTAATAACTATGTTGCGTGGCATCAACAATTAACTTAAAATAATTTAATAGTTCTTTGGTATCTCATTAGATTTTACAATGACGTAATATTGTAACTCTGTGAATTAAATATATTTCAACAATAAAGAAGCAATTAGTATGTTTTATAGCAATTCATGATATGTTATATTAAAAATATTTTTTAATAATTTCAAATATCAATTTGCATAAATAATATATGCTAATATTTGTAATGAATGAAATTTGAGATTATGTTTAAACTACTGAAATAAAAGTTTGTGAATTGAAGATAAAGAAGAAGGATTGGACTCTAAACATATACACAACTAATTAATATGTTTCACAATGCACAATGCCAAGACTCAAGGAACAATACGATGAAGCAAAGCTCTGATTCCTATTATAAGCACACCTAAGTCTCATTTAAAATCGTTTTAATATACAGAAATAAGCGAAACATTCGATACATATATTGGTAGACGACGGTGAATATAAGGATATTCATATTTATGTGATTAACTTAATATAAAATGAGTTTGCCTACATCTTGACAGTATAAAACTACGTGTAGGTATGTCTTCTATATAAAAGAAGATGATACTTTGAAGCCTTTCAGCTTTGTATTCCCGTTTTGGTCCGAACGAGGGCTTTTTTTCAAACCGTATTTAATATATAATATGTTGTATGTTATGTGTATATAATCGTTAATATGTTTAGTTAGATATTTGTCTTTTCAATATTGTTGTTTATTTTAGGTAAGCGCTTTACTTTTAATTTTAGTTAAAATTTTTGTTATTTTTACACACATTTTTTATATATAAAATGCGATGGTACTTATATTATTATAATATTATTTATATAGGAAAATTTTTTTTTAAATTATTTACAAAACATGTTAAAAATTAATGTCAACCAATTATGCAATTTTGGCTGCTTAAAATCAAGGAAAAACAAAATAATTTGTAATTGTAGTGCGTTTGTAATGTTAGTTTACGATTTTATAATAATCATATTAATTTGATAATTTCTATAAAAATGCAATAATGAAAATAAATTGATTGGGAAGTTTTGTGACAGATTTTATTTTAATTCATAGATTTTATTTGGCACTCATATTATTTTGCGGTACATTTTACAATTTAAAAAATTTATAGAATTTTCTTTTTTCAATTTGGATATTAATGATTTTAAAAGCTTTATTTACTATCAAATAAATTTGATAGCAATTTTAATTTAGTATACCTAAAAAGTACCTGTATTTTTTAGAAAACTATTGATGAAATACTCAGACTTCAGACAAGTTTTTACATAACGCATCTCTCGCTGAAAAAGCATTTAAAGCTTTATTACTCTTTTATATCTTATAATGTGTTAAGTTAAATCCGAAACAAATTTATATTTACAGAATTATGTATAATGACTTTATACACTATTAATTATATTGACTAGATATAAATTATTCTATAGATACAATTTTTTTTTTTTTTTGTTAAGCAATTTAATTATTTTTACACAAAATTACTTCAGACGTTGCTATACGTAAATATTAATTTTAAAATAATTTTATATTTACACATTGTTGTACAATAATTTATTATTTAATACATATGTTATTTAATTTTTAATGTAATTATTATAATTACTATTATTTATTGTAATTGTTAACTGCTACTGTGGTGTTTCTGAAGCAAAAGTATTTTTCTTTTTCTTGGCGTAAAAAAAAGAAAAACCAAATTTGCTTGTCGAAAAAGGAAAAATATTACAAAAATAAAAAAATTCACCTAAAATTGTTCATATATATTTTGTTTTTTATAGAATATAATCTTAATTGTAAATTACACAACGACCATACCGTAATTTTAAATTATATTGATTATAAGTATACACTTTATAGTCTATTTAAGTTATTTGTTAAAACATATGCAGCACTTTTTTGCGTCGGTCGTCGTTGCAATTTGCACTATCTACCAATTCTAAAACTAATCGTATTATAATTTTGTAACAAAAATACTCATTGTTTGCAGTTGAGTTTATGTTTCAATACCTCGATTACTAAATACACTGCGAAAACATTATGTGTTTATTTTTATATAATTTTCACTAATTATTTGTGTTTTACACTAAAGTGAGGACATTCCATTCGTATGCATCAAATGCCTAATTAGGTATGAATGAATTAATGTCCCTCTTCTATATTTATTTTACTAATTAAAGCCACGCTACATTGAAACAAATCGATTTGAGTATTCTACAAAATACGTGTAATTACGCTGATACACATTTAAACAACAGCACATATATAAATATAACGCATGTTATGTACACGATTTGTTATCATGTACAATATTTGTGTTGCCATATAGTCAGACAATGCATCGTTAATTAGTTTAAAATTAATTAACTTAATTAGTCGTACAGACTTATTAATTCAACAACAGATTATTCAAATGTGATGATAATTGTAATGTAAATCATAAATGTAAAATAATCTATTGTTAATTTAAATTGATTTTAATATAGTTATAGAAATGTGTTAAAAAAGATGACAAAAAAAAGTTTTTGTTTATTTAGAGTGAAAAAAATGTTATTTAAGTATTTAATTTCATTTTCAATATGATTCAAAATTTTAAATTTTAAAATTCTTTAGTTTTTTTAATAAATTTTTAATATGCATGTGTATTACAGTTATTAGGTGTCTGCCGACTTACTTAGTAAGTGTAAGTTTCTCTGAAATGCTAAATTCGATCCAGTAAGTAATAATCGAAGAGAAATTTCTTATTACTATTAAAGCTTTTTGGACTCTGAGGATCTCTTTTTGGATAAAGCACCTTCACACATTTTTTTTCGGATATTGGTCATCGTGAAGAAACTCTTTTTGTTTATTTAAATTTGTTTAGCAAATATTTAAACAAAGTCCATTTTGTGCTTTTACTTAATAGCATTCGGTATGGTATTGTATCATACATTAATATTCCTTAATAAATACCACTCATTCCTCAATAATATTTTATATTTTACTCTTCCATTACTCTTCCATATAATGCGCATATTTCCACAAATTTGTAAACGATTTTGATAAACATGTATTGTTTTCTATGTAAACCAATATATTTAATAAAAACAATTTAAAATGGAATGTTTTTAAAAAAGATCTTTTAAATAATTTTCTTTTTTTTCTAGCGATATTGTTACTACGATATTGTAAGTAATTTAAATTTTAAAGTAACAAAAGCTTAGAAAATGCAATATATATTTTAATTTAAAAAATAACTTTCACCGACCCGACATTGATCCTTGCACGCACTTCATAAAGCGACCTGCTCTATTGGCAACAGCATGAGTTACCTGCAATGGATGAAACATATATTATTGAGGACAGAGGGTTTAAATTGTATTCTAAATTATGTACATGAAATTATTAGAAGCTACCCTAAAAGGTCACAATACTTGCGCTTGTTCTTCTCATATTTCCAAATTATAAATCACTCAAGACTACAAATAAGTAATTTAAACTTCATCAAATTCTAAAACGTATTCAAGATTCTAATTTTATAAAACCTCCCATGAAACTATTTTACCTCGTTTAAAGTAGATATTCTACACTGAAAAACTGAAGAAATGATGACATATTGATTAATAAAATTATTAAATGCGAATAAAAAATAATTGCATTTACTTTTTTGACCTCATATTCTCGTAGTTATAATCATTGTGAGTGTCCTAATAAACGAATTTACAACGTGCACGAATCAATTGATATAGGGGTGGTTTTATGCGAAACACGAGATAAAATTAGTATAACAATGAGGGGGAAAAAACTAAACACATGTCCACGTGCAATTAAACTTTACTGTGTGACCAACCCGCTTTTAATGCCACTTTATTGGGTGAGGAAATGGGTTTGCTATTAAATTGAACGCTTTACTTAACTTAATTGCAATTTCATGTCGATGCAGTCAGCACATATTTGTTTGGCATATTCCACGAAAACTCACACCCCATGTATGCAAGTTCCAATATCGACATTTGTATAAGAGTGTGCATTGTTGCAAAAGTTGACGCTTTCGTTCATAAAGTCACGAACATGTTTGCATGTTTTAGTTACAAAATCAAAGGTCTTTAGAATTTAAATAAAATTACCCAAAGTCTAATCTTAGTCATGTACACAGAATATCCTCTACATTGACCTACATAAAGTATATACGGAAACACAAACACACACGCAATGCGTCTAATATATTTGTGAGACTTGTTATATTGAAGATTAAATATCCCGTTGAAAGGCAGTCCCATCCGACCTTGCCAGTCATCTTCGCAAAAAACTGAATAGGCCCTTACCTTTCTCAGAACGAGGCGCCATCAGCATTGGCACTTGATTTTTGTGAGTCACTTTAATCTGAAAAGAAATTGTGAGATACAATCTGGAGGCGTTTTACAAAGTCATTGTTAGCACAGCTTTTCATGCCGACATATAAATAATGGTTGAATATTGTACGATTTGAGTTGACTTTTTAAATTCATTTCTTGACTTTCAATTAATGCTTTTAATCATTTTTTGAGTAACTGTTATGTTACAAATAACATTTTATATAATGGAATTTTAAAGAATTTGAATATATGTGAAATTATGAAATAAAATAATTAATTACCGTGCAAGGTCCTTGCATCCACGGTTCGCCATCGATTTGCATTGGAAACGTCTTCTTAGTTGTTATAATAACTTCACTGCATTGTGCTAATCGACGACCAGAAGCTCTTAGACCAGTTCGAACTTGTCCCATGTGTAAACAGTTTTCCAAACCGATGACCTCGATGCGTCTATCTCCAATATCTGAAGAAATGTAACATATAACCATTTGCGACAGAAATTAAATAACTAACTAATATCCAATTAACAAACGAATTCTAACAATTAAAAAAAAAATGAATTGCCTCACCTTGAATAGCAACTGATAAATCCACTGAATTAAAGCTCGTCGTAGACAACTCTTTATCCGAAAAGTTTAAACCCTTTCCTTTGCGGAACGGTCCTTTTCGCATACGCTTCTGCGACAAATGCTCACCCCATAAATTGCTGCCACCATGCGTATATGGAATATTGAGCAATGCGATGCCCTGCAAATGAGGACCATTGGCGAGATCCAATGAAACCCCATCACACTGAAATATCGTATTACACTTTAATATAAAATATTTTGCAATACTTTTGCAGCAATCATGTTGCCGTCGACCTTTTGCGTGTAATATTCTAATATATGTAAAAGGATATCGAACATGTAATACTTACAAGAATGTCGATGTGTTCGTGGAGATTTTTACAGGAGGCGGCAAATGTCTCTGATGTGGCGTACTCAAAGTACCACAACTTGTTTTTCATGCGGCTGTTAAATTTATGGGGATTCCGTTCACGTTCCAAATGAAATTTAACGCAAATGGCTGCATCCTGCGGCAAAAATGATCGAAAAATCATTTTGAAATTAAATTCTAGTAAAGTGTGGTTTTATCAAGTAAATTGTAATTTATTTGAATAAGTGATCGTTTGCTTATAACAAGCGGAAGCACATAATATTTCAGGACGGAAGGGATGGGAAATATTTTCAGGGATTTCCGCATATTAACACAAATTAAATTACTTAAGATTATCCTTAAATTTCATAGTTTTTAATTGGTATTATCGTCAAATCCATAATTAAAGAATATTTTGGATAAAATACTAATAAAATAACATAATACCGTGCATCAGTAATGATCAGTTAATCTGACAGACACTTCCCTGATTTATATCACAGAAATTGAAAAATTTCTAAAATCCACACTTTATTAAAGTCATTTCGGAACCGTTTTTATTTGTGTGCGTGAAAGCTTTTAGTAATTTAATCGCTTAAACTGTATTGCGTCAGCAAACAAAGAAAACAAAAAAAAAAAGAAAGTCACTTGAATGGGCAACGGTGGATGTGCCGAAATGCCGTTTTATTTGAGGGCACTTTTGTTTGTTTCCTTATATGCCCAAAACAGCAACTACAGAAATGAGGATGGATTACGTACGTATCTATATAAGAGTGTAAGGAAAGTAAATACATGTGGTACATTTTATTTCCCCTTGAGCTATACGTACGTGCGGTGTGACGCAAATGACAATGGAAATTTCTCAAATTGTGATAAACACAATGGAATGCATTCTCTATCTCCGTCGTAGAGACAATTTAATAAATTTGACAAAACTATACATGTATTGCGAGTGCGGCAATAAAACTATATAGTACAAACGATACAAAGCTTTATGATAAAAGCTCTCTTTGTTCGAGGAAGCATCAATCTGTACACAACAATTCGAGCTCAACGGCAAATCTGTATTGTGCAGAAACTTCGCATTCAATTTCTCAATTTCAAATTGGAATAAGCAACCAAAGTGCATTCATTTTGGTTGGCAAGTGTATGCTCTGTGAGCTGAAAAGTGAAATAAATTTAACGAAAACAACAGATCCTGTACAGTTGTAACTTGTAGTTAAGCATTACAATTGAGCTGCGCCAGTTATATTGCAAGCAATGTTGTTTTATCAACAAAATTTCATTAATGCAAAAGTTTCAATTTGTTTTTTTTTTGTGCCTGTATTTTTTACCAATCTTGTGGTTGAGTGTTCGTAGAGTTTATATTGTTCCCCAGAGTGTGAGCAATGAGTATTATGTACGAATGTTCACAGTTGCATTGTTTTTAGGTAAGCCAATATTAAAGCAATTGACAAGTTTTATTTACTATTTGATAGAACTTTAATAGCAATGGGAAATAGAAGGGGTTGCATTACGTGCTCATCAACTCCTCACAGTAAAGCTACTTTATCGGTTTATTTTATCGGAAGTGTAAAAAGCAGAAACTTTAAATCGAAAGTGACTTTAATAAATTGTAGATCCCCAGCTAAGTTTTCACTGTTGTCAAATAGCTATAATGGTAAAGTTTCAACGAGCACATGCCACATAAAATTTCAGATTCTCAATATGTATACATACCATACATGCTCGCATGTATACAATTGCTTGAACCGTGTCCTCACAGGGATTCACTGATATCCCCTATAAAAGCATATACAAATAAATTGGCGCATTACAATAATGTGCATAGCTTATCAGCTCAAAAGCTGCTGAGTTCCCTCAAATAAATGATGTGGTTATCAAATTTTATTGAGCTTTACTCACATGTAATAATAAAGTGATTGAGCATTCAATGTATGTGAGAGCAGAGCTGATTCCTGATTAACTTAACGTTACTTACATTACTTAGATACCTTGGAAATGGTTTCATAACTATGTGTTTCATAAAATAAATGTATTTAATTGGCAACTTTTTATTTTTTATAATTTTATTCAACGCACAGATTTTGGGAAATTATAAAACTCCTGACACTTTAGTCCTTAAATAAGAAAATATTTTATTTTTTAGAAATCCTTATAATAATTCAAAGTTACTTTAACAATATTATCTTTAAAATTTTATGGTGTTTTTCAGATTTAAATTGTAGCCACATACGACTTTCGTGTAAATCGAAAACGATTCGAAATTCTGCCAAAAACATTTCTGAGACTTAAGTTTATGTCAAATTGATGATGAAACTTGTCAATATAGCTCAATATTACACCAGTTCATGGATCGGTAAGTAACTAGTACACGACAGAGAACACGAATTAGGATTTGTGACTATGATTGACAAACCCCCAATAGTACAAAGTAGCTGTAAGTTGTACCTTGCAACGTGTATCCGAGGTAGTACAGGAAGTGGAAATCGTGTCAACATTTATGTGACATTTCATGCCATCTCAAAAGGTTTATCATTTATATTTAAGTGCGAAATACATAAATAGGTTCTACATTAATAACAAAAAAGATTTAATTAAATTCCTACTCCAATTTTAGTAATTGAGTACTTCACAAACAATTTTCAGGTAATATAGGTATATTGAGTTAATTTTAAGTTTGAATTTAAAAAAACAAGACCTTTTTAAACGGTTTACGTTACAATGAATCTCTAACAAGTTTGACTGGTACTTCAACGGAAAATATCTGGCATTCGAAAATCCACCCCCACATTCGCATTTTGTTTAATTAACGTGATGTGGAAGCATTGCTTTCCTCAAATTACATTACAAAAACAACATCAAACAATATACTCACCACTCCAACCGAAAAATAATTATTGATTATGTTGTAGGGCACACAAAAATCCATTTCTGATTTGGGCTTAGTCGGTCTCTGTACAAGTGATTCTTGTTTATTTAAACTATTTAAAGCTTCACTACCATTTGGGCTCGATTCACACTCCCCATTGAGTGTTGGAGAATTTTCATCTGGCACTCCACAGTTATCACTAATATCACCATTTTGATTATTTTCACAATTTTTATTTTCCACTACACCATCGTTTGTTGCCACATTTGAATTTGATACTGTTCTCGTGTTTTCGACACAAATTTCAGTGGTCTTTAAATTATTCCTAACTTCCTCGTATGTTTGTATCACAGACTTTTCAACAATTATTCGTTGCGATAATTCCACCACCCGGTGCACATTCTCTGACAACGTCACCTGCAACACACATTCAAAGCGATTAGCTCAAATTTCACAAATGCTTTTGAGAGGGCCTGTAGCCCTAATTACCTTTGGTCTTGGCAAATGATCAGCAGGTGCACTATTAATCACCTCAATGCTCCATCGATCCATCATCACAGTTGTTGATTTATTGATTTTGTGCAACAATTTGGGCACACTCTCACCCTCGTAACCACCACCCCATCGTAAACATCGTGCCAAATCGTTGCCCGTCCCTAATGGTATGACACCTACGGCTGGTTGGGCCTGCATTTCGACAGAATCTATTTGCAAGAGAAATGCACAAAATGTTGAAAAAAAATTTGCCCCCACGCCATAGACATAATGAATTGAATACCCATTGCTTCGAGCACCCATCCAACGGTTCCATCACCACCACAGCAAATCACTCTGAAATTGGGCACCTCTTTAAACATGGTGAGTCCTTCGAGTGGTCCGCCCTTTGATAAATCGTACACTTGCCGTGGATTCAGCATGTACTGAAATTTGCGTAGAATTCGATCACCTTGTCGGCCACCACTTTTCGGATTCACAAACACCAGCAGTGGGCAAATATCTGGAGAGGCGCTGATTTGAAAATGCATTGCTTGAGGTGCGCCCGACTAGAACGTAAAACACGTAATAGTTATATGAATCAATATTAAATGTGTAGGGGGTGTTACTGCACTGTGTTACCACAGCACAGAGCACATGCAATTATGTGTATATAGGAAATTACTTTTTTCTTGGCAGACGATATCGTAACAGATCGTTGTCTATCTAGGACAGCTGGACATATTGCGGTGGGTGGCAATATTGAATTGGCAAATTCGCCCAATGAGCATTCTGCTTTGACGGATGAAGCGCATCGATTGTGAATCTAAAACAATGAACAAAGTATGTGAAATTGAATGGAAAATGTAAAAGGGTGTTCTCAGTTGTGTATAGCTATTGGAACATGAGCATTGAGCATTATCCAATTTTCAAATATCAAAACTTTATTGTCATACCATCATATGGCACCAGCGACAAGTCAGCCCAGTGATTCCGTGATACGCTTTGATGCGCTTCCGACATTTGTAGCATCGACCGTAACAGTTTCCCTCCACCCAATGATGCTGCAATTGCGATGCACTTCGATTTTTCGATTTGACGTACGTTGCAATGCACGAGGCTGGTGCCCTTTGTACACATCTCTCATGAACCGTACATTTACACACTGCAATCAGTTTACACACAATAAAACCTAATCAGATCTGAAGCCTCTTATATTCCAAAAAAAATAATTACAATAATTACATTCTTAAGATTAAATTGTTTCAATGTTACATTACACATAGATCCAAATATAATTAAAGTTTAAACCAGTCGTACATGCACATAATACTAAGATAGTTTATACATTGTACGCTGGCATGCATTAAAATGAAATGTAATTACTTACAGGTACAGCAAAGTCCCTTTTTGCCCAAACCCACAAGCATGTTCAAACAGAGATTACAGTAAGCTGGTTTGCTAAAGTGTTTAAGGCGCCACACATGAATTCCATCCTCTTTCAATGTATTGTCCACCCCCAGCAGTACAAGCAACGGGATCGTTGTCATACCACCGCGTTGCCACTCCTCCAGGGAAACAGTGCCATCCGCATCATAGTCGATTTCTGTCATCATATCTTGCAGAATCTAGACGCAATTGAATTTCATAGTTTAAATGGAAATTCTCTCACACTTTGCACTACTCAATTTCATTTCAATCATCCCCACCCATCCCCAACATCGTTCTTCTATTTACCGGTCGCAATTCACTGACATCCCAGCCCAGGTATTCAGCAACCGACATCATTTGATTAACAATTGCGTCCAATTCTGTTGTATCCAGCACACCGTTACCATCGGTGTCGTACAGCCGAAACATAACTGCAATTAGAAGTGACAACAGTCAATGATAGTCGTGCATAATGCTGACAAACTTGTACCACCCATGGAATTTAAATTAAGTTCAAAATACATTTCAAGGTCACACAATTTTAATTTTGATGTCAAATTAAATGTGCAGTATTATTAGGTCAATAGGTTACCACAAAATGTAAACATGTTTAGAAAAAATGCTTTTCAAAATCCATTTTGCTGATTTTCGTAAAATCGTAGTTTCAGATATTTTAATATTTGACTCTTGAATAAAACAATTCAAACTCTAAGTACAAACAAAAGGTACATTAAATGAATGCAAATACAACTTGCTTAACGAACTGAATGGTAAACAACATGTATCCCGAATCATCTTAAATGCAGATTTTCGGTCACTATTTAGTCGTTGTGCTGTTTTGCATTTTTTCTTACGAATTTCAAACTTCTTACTAGTGAATAGTTTATAAAATAATCTGCGGCACTTGAAGTTTTATTATTGTGCTGCAATGTGGTTCAATGTTTTCTTACAAAATCCGTTTAGTTTTTCTATCAAAATCTGACCAATTTTAACTTTGGGAAGTAAAGTTTCTGTTGCATAGTAATTGGATTGTTTTGTAGGATTCTTTTGTATTTTAAAGCTCTTATGTTTTAATGAGCATTACAACAACAACATTTTAATTATTATGTATAAACATTTTTGTAAACAATTTTTAAAAACAAAAGTTTGAAGATGTTGAAGAATACATCCAGCTTTATGTGAACACTTTCCAGTTGAGTTTGAAAATAGTACGGCGATTTGAAATCTAAAATTTGAATATTAAAATGTTTAATATCGAAATAAAATTTACTACACAAAATATAGGAGAAAAACTATAAATTATATTACAATATCAAGAAGATATATATTTTGTATGAATACAATTCCTATTCTGAGTACCGCATCATTTTATAGTGCAAAATTCTATAAATATCTTCACAGACTTTATTTAATGCCTGCCTTTCATTTCACACTTTTAAAGGAAAAAAACGAGGAATTTCTCTTAGAATAACTAATAATTTATGACAATGTGAGTCGTGTGCATACACGCAATCCATTTCAAGTGTTCTATGCGGCATCATGTACGACTTACGAGTAAGTATAGCTTTATAGAAAATCGAGAGCATTATATTTAATGCTCCTTGGTATGTGCCATATAATAGTTATATTATGAATCTTGAAAAGATGTGTCAGTTTTGCTTGTATAAGCACAAGACTTATTACCGGGAAGAGAATTAAGTGCTTGCCAAATGCAGTAGATTACTTGAGTAATGTTTGTCGTTAAAAGTAAATTATATGCTGCTTTTGGTTTATGGGGATGCAGTCTGGATTTTATTTTGTAAAATTAACTAAAGAATGTTATAACATATAATAGTATGTAATGAAACCAATCAACCAGTCAATAATATTTTGTCAATTTTTCTAAATAAACCAATTTTCATGCACAAAATTCCTTGTAAAATATAAGTTGTATGTTTTCACATTAAGTTTTTGAATTTTCTAGACAATACGAAAAAAAATTATCGCTTTCGGTTCACACTTCGCATTTTATATAATCAAGTTAATGCGTATAAATACAGGACAGTGCTGCATAATTCACACAGCGATTAGAGAGCTTTAAGCTATTTATCTTTGAGCTTTTTATATTCGCGCAAACAAGATATTTTTCATTTTTGAGCACAATTTTGGGTGAATATTTTTCACAATTCCACAGTAAACCAGCTTTAAATATAAATCACTGAAACATAATGAAGTTGAATAATTTTGCACACATTATGTTTTATTATGCTGGACCAAATAAATAAAAAATCACACTCTCACAAAATCAGTTCTTATTATTAAATAAATCAACGCCACAAAAACAAAACGTAAATACACAAATTAAATTTACTCTGCGCAAATAATGCAAACACTGAAAAATATTTATGTATATTTGCTTTTAAATCGACACACGCAATGAAGAGATTCGCATAAAAATAAACGAACACAGTTTTACAGCACAAGTGGCGGAAACTCATAAAAAAATCACACGATTACAGCGAATCGTTTTTATACGTTTCATTTCAAATGTAATTAATTGCTAAACTTTGAAGTTTGTTAGCATCATTTTAACTTACACTCCAACTTGTCCTCGGGTCGTCCAGCTTCCAGCAGCGACAGATAGCAGACAACGTCTTTAAGTGGCACTTTTAGCGTAAGTTGATCGAAAAACGAGAATTTTCTCGGCAGCAATTTAATATCTGTAAAAAAACAAACACACAATTTTTATCGAATACAAGAAAATGTTTCAGGTAAAGGTGTTATCGCGATGCGCATAGCATTGCTCCATTGATAAGAAGCTGAAAAGGTGTTAAAGATTTTGTGCTGGAGAATTATTTTGATTATTTTAATTTGTTTTGTTACATTACACGAGTGTAGGTGTATAGTAAATCTTATCACTGGTACACGGTAATTAAACATAATATAATAATATGGTAATTACAACGATTTATTTGCATTGGCTTTTGCCATCTAGACTTCCAATGTAATTAAAAAGTTTTAATATTTAGTATGCGGTACCTTCAATTTTACAGTTGACCGAGTTGTTGCTTTTGCGTGATGAGTTTCGGGACATTTGCGAATGGCTGTGACTGTGCGAATGCGACGGACTGGAGTCAGCTGAGCGGCGAGAGGCATTCTGGAAAATTTGGGGACCACCCATTGAGCTGGGAGTGACTGTAACCATCGGATGTACGGAACCTTTAAACAATTATTAAATTAATTAAAATGTAATAAAAAATAGATAATAATTGAAAAAGTTAGATTTTATCTAACAACATTGAAAGATCAAAACATTTTGAAGAGTAAAATTATGTATTGTAGTTAAAAAAGAAAGAAAGGTTAACACAAACATTTGAAGAAGTTATATGAATGCATTTGAACACTGCACAACTGCACAATCAAATTGAAATAAGAACGCCCAACCCAATATTCATCAAAAAAATTTTGTCACATTTTTAAATATTACTACAGCAGAATAACTTCATAGGTAAGCCCGTATTATAATCAATCAATGCAAACTCTGAATAAATTCAATACACAATTTAATCAATCCCATGGAACACAATAAATTATTCTCAAACATGAACACAATTATTCCTCTTCAGAATTTAATCAAATACAGAATTAATTGAATCAGTGCTAGTGCTACTAACATCAGCAAACTTTCTAAAATCAAATCTCAATTTATGTCAAGCTTTAGTGCCGTTCTAGGAATATAACGTGATCAATTTATATTGTGTCTTGGTATGAAATGTGCATAGAATTAAAATTCTTAAACGGATTCTCAATACGATTTTTTATGAGGATTTAAATAATTTTTTTAAGTCTAAGAAGGGATTATTATAGCAACACGTGAATAGTACAAAGTCTTCATCTATTCTAAGTTCTACGCAATTAAATTCAATCTAAACACAGATTAATTTATTTTACATTTAATTATAATTAAGTAAATATGAATATTCAAAAAAGGTAAATTTGTCTATCCTAATTTGGCACATCATCAGGTAATAACTTCACAGATCAATAAATTATTTTAAAATGAAGATTTATGCCCAATAACAAAGTACAAAAAAAAAGTGGGATAAAATGCCTCCAATCACTTCGCAACGAAGCAATGGAATCAATCAAAATATATAATATGAAAAATATGATGAAAATAGACTTTAAAAGCCAACGCTGAAAGCAATGAGGCCGCACTGATTTGTATGCGCTGATTCATTTACCTGACTTCCCCCTGGATTCGCCATCATGACTGTGGTAACCAAGCGACTGCAGCTTATCGGTAAGACCATGAATTTTATCAACGAAACTTTGGCGTGGCTCCGGTTGAGGGGCAATTGGAATCTCAACGATGCTGTTTAAATTGGGTACCGATCCTTTGGTGTGAGATGTGACCGCCGCACATGCCGTGTTACTGCTAACCGCCGCCATTTGACTGAGTACCCGTGCTGGCAACTGTGACTGCGTGACTGACGGCTTGAGGAATGACACAAATAAATGCTTTGACAACTCTTCCGGTGTTTCGCAGTCGAGAAAGGCATCCAGAAAGCGACGAAATCCATCATAATCAATTTCCTGTATTATATAAAAAGCAAAATGAACTGAATAAATATACGATTAAATGAATCAGCACAAATAATGCTTGTCACTTCAAATATATTGATACTTGATGTTATGACAAAATTTTTAAATAACCGACAATGAGACGCTTTTCACTCACATATTATGAGTGCCACAAATAAATATACAAGTCCTGGATAATGACGTTGTTAAAATAATATGTGGCAGACTGAACAATGCGACTCGTTTGCGACGCGACAACTTGTAAGTGTTGCTAAACGCGCATGTTTATGCAAAATGTGTCTAAAGGAAACGATGACGTTGTTTGTGTCGTATATATGTTTAATTTAGCACGACCATCACACTATTACATTGTATTGTTCTTCTGTTTATATGTGCTACAGAGAAATGCCTATTATTAAGATATCCTTATTTTCATTACACTTCGTAAAACCATCCGTCGACACTCAGCACTCGTATAGTGTGTGTACAGAAGCATGTTCCAAGTGCAATGGATTGCGAAAAATAATGGGTGCGAGTGATAAAAAAGCGTCATAACGTGGCTTTCCAATTCAATTCAATGACGTCATATAAGGAAGAGATAAAAGTCATTCAATTCGAGTGTGAAACCGAGGGCACTTCATTGCGCGCTGTATCCCTCTGTTAACCCCCCCCCCCCCCTTGTATCAACCCCTCGTGTCACATTGTGTTTGACTGCTTTTACAATCAAAACCGCGTTTTATCATATGACGTCATGCGGTTGCTATAGCGAATTAGGATATAAAACAAGAGCGATGGATTATAAGGGAACGACGCGCACACACATTGCAAAATTATACGTGAAGGGCGTCAAAGTGAATCCTCTTTTTCGGCAAACGGTTTCGGTTCATATCTCGCCTAATGGAGCCCAATAGGATCTAACGAAAGTGCTTGTAGTCCTTCCGCCTTATACTTTATGCTTGCATGAATATACGTATCCGATACATATGCTGCAAATTGATCGATAGAAAATAGGTTGGCCTCATTTGCCCTTTTGTCAATATAATATTCATGTGTGTGTGTGTGTGTGTGTGTGGGAGTGTGAAACCCCATTTTAGACGTTTTAGGTTCTCATACATACGTAAAATTGTGCCGTATGCGGCAATTTACGATAAGTCAATCTATCAGCTGGCTTTATAAATTAATTCAGATCACGTTGCCATTGCGCTGCAAATATTTGTCTTAATCTAAACCACATTAATCATTCGTTTGGGAAATGGATCGGCAAAGTGCCATTTTCCGCATCACACCTCAAACAGTAAATTACAGGAATACACACATAAAAGGAGGAACTTTGTTATGGTTGCTGTAGGGTGTAAATTTAGATGTTCTTTGAAATGAGAACAAGAGATTTCTATGGTATTCTTGATTAATAACTAAATGGAACAAACTTTATAAATACATATCTCTTATTTACGTGTGTTTTGTTCTCTACTCGCAATATTTTATCAATTATGTGGTTTATATTATCAAGCTTCAAGGAAATTAAATTTATTATTTAAAGCCTCATTAATTTTAGTGTTTCTGTTAGTCAATTGTGATATGTATAATTAATTTAAACTTGAAGTGTTAAACACAATTATTTGATTAAAATTTGAAAAAACTGCATCGCAAGGAGAGCGAGGTGTGAATTTATTACGACCAGACATATTACAAACTAATATTGTAGAGCATAGTAATTGCAGAATTCGCGAGTAAATTGATGGTTTTTGAGATATGAATTGTGTGAAATTAATTTTTTATGTTTCGACATTGAAATATTCGGCAAGTTTGTTTGTACATATTATAAAAGACAATATTCATGTGAAATAATTGTTTTCCCATGTTGCCGAAGGTTTCTGAGTTACAAAATGACGTCACATCAAATCGTCGCGAAGGATCCTTTGAAGGGATGAACGGTAATGCAGTTTCGCTTAGAATATATCTTTACGTATAAAGGATTTTGAAATGATCAAAATCGTAATCGCTGTATATATTTTTTAGCGAAAAAACGTTTTTGGGCCTTAACTTGACCTTGAGAGATGAACGTCAGAATTTTTTGTTTTCTAGATCACCTTTTTGGAGGCAGTTCGAATTTTTTATCGAAACCGTTTTTCAATGTAAGACGCAATTACAAGCATACTGGGTCTTGAAGGATTGAAAAGAAAAAATATTGGGGAAAAAACACTGCAAACGTTAATTGCCGAGTGAACTGACTTACTTCATTATATAAAAATTTTAGTCATTAACGGAATTTGAAAACAACACTCATCATTACGTTAAAGACTATAAACAAAATTCACAACTTTTTCTTTAGTGCATACTTCAGCAAACACAAGCACTCATAATAGAATGGTGAAATGCATGATCCAAGAAAGCAACCCTCGTAATGAAATTGAGAAAAACTTTTCCACAGAGCAGCACAACATATTTACAAATACACATAAACGTTTTCGTATATAAATTTCCATTTCCATAAATAAGTAAGCAAAATAAAAAATGCGTATCCTAATGAAGAACAAGACATGCTTCCTTAAGGCTTAAGGTGTTTGAAAATACATAACAACATTATTATTATTATTATGGAACATAAAACAAAAACACGTAAACAATATAACATATATAAATAGTTAGTATGTAAGATTGACTTGTTGCCTGCGAGATGTTTACATCCGTCACACAACACACCACCCACTCACCCCCTCCCCGTGTTTACTACGCTTATATATCTGTATTAAATATCTATAATACCACTCCTTCGTGCCGCAGTCGGAATTTACGGAAACGCGTTTTATTAATAGACGGTAATTCCACCAAAACAAACATATGTGTGATGTGACATGTATTGGGCGAGCTGCTGTGCTGAAGCACCCACTTGAATTGTCAAACACGCCGAATTATATGACATTCAATTAGCGACACCGCCATCAAATTAAGCGCGAAATATTCGCAGAAGGACATTAGCGCGATCACGCTAATGAATTGTTGATGGTATTACATGTAATTGCGGGTGGGTGGGGGGTAAAGACCCGAGACAGACATACATATTTCATTTTACATCGCCAGATGAAAATCTGTGTTGGGTTAATATACCCACTTAGTTGTGGTTTTCGGTGCGAGTATTTAAATGTGTGCATGCGAGAAATATTGTAGCTCGACGGATGGCTGCAATAATTACCCGTGTGGAATGTCTTAAAGGCACGCTAACGGCCAAGTTGAATTTATGAACATGGCAATCTGTTGAAATTTGGTGAAGATAGTTTAATGTTATTTATAATCTTTGTTTAAGATGGGTGCTTAAGCTCCTTTGTCAACATTATTTATGTGGTTGAGTTATGGTGTTGTTTTAGGGGATGGTGTTTCGTGACCAGCTATAATATCTCAAGATTAAATCAGTCATTTGTGGTGCATGTAAACCAAATGAGTTTACATGACTTGGAATTGTTGCAGGGAAATTGGAAGTTTAAAAAAACGATGAAAATTATTTTAAAATAAATAAGTTTTGAAGGATTTTCTTTTCGACATTCCTACGTTTATTTCACATATGTACATTATGGCGACATTGTTCATTATACTTTGTAACATAAATCGTTTTCCCATGTTTATATTTGCCAACAAATTAACAACTTTATACAAGTCAAACATTGCAATTAATCATTATGTTACATCTAAATTAAATACATCAAAATATGAATGTAAACTAAAAGTTTTAAAGTAAATATCTAACTTTGTCGTTCCTTTCATGACTCACAATGCAAATTTGTACAATATTTCAAAAGTAGCTTTCTAAAACAGTGGAAAAATCTTCACCCTAGTCCCAAGACCTTGTTTCAAAGATTGCGCCAACAAAACACACACGATGTGATATGTGAAAATGAGGATCTTAATATCAATTTGATATTCCACTAAAATATGGATAAAATGGGACCATAAAATATGATGAAAATGAAAGGTCTTTGCACACACACTTAAAGTGTTAAGTGTATAAAGTATAAACAATTTCAAAGCGTCTTCTAAAGCATACAGGACCAACCGTTTTACACATCTACAATCATAGTAATACATATATAATATCATGCAGGACGAGAAGCGTCACATAAAGTTTATGGGTTTCTTTTCCGGTCGTATACAGTTATTCTTGGAGGCAATTGCGATCATATAACGCTATATATTGTACGTGGGTATGTCACACAGAATGGTATTACTCCAAGCTCATAAATTTCATAACTTCCATATTTATCCCAGACAAACAGAGCGTATAAATTATGACTAGTTTGTACATAGAAAGTAATGTTCATATAGAATATTTATATGAGTGAATAACTGGTTGTATTATGAAAATTTATTTTAAAGACACAACATAATTTTAAGCTATGCATTAAAATTTTCAAGTATTTTAAAAAATTTAGCAATTTGTTCATATTTTGTATTTGTCTAAAAATATATTATAATTAATTAAATAAAATAAAAATGTGTGATAATAAAACCCGGTCGTGAGAGTTGGTGAAACTATATTTTCGATATTATTCAAAATTGGTAAAATTATATTTAGGTTAAAATTAAAGTTTTAACAAATATTTTTGACCTTGAAAACTTAATGACACGCTTTTTTGAATTTTTTGAAAAATTTAATTTTTCTATTTCTAATGAGACTGCTGTTTTTTGTGTAACGAGTAAAATGGTGATTTAAAATCCAATTTATTTTGATGAAGAAAAAAATTTCAAGAATTAGCTAATCTAAGATAATTCAATTAAAATATATTCTTGTAACCTCAGAAGCAAAAAAATATAGTTTTGAAAGTAATTTTCCAATGATATTATTGTATAAAATCGTTGCAAAATCTATTAAAAACAAAAAAAATTAGATTTTCGCTGTAGCATACAATATAAAAGAGAACACTCCAGATGAAATGAATTAATATGCGCTTCCATTTAACCTGAAAAGGCTTATACCAACTATTGCTGTGAACTATTAGCTTTTGACATAACTGCTATAGGAATAATTAATGATCATAGTTGCAATCGCTTTCAAAAGAATAACATAAATCGTATTCACCTAGATCCACAATACACCTATAATAGTGGAATGTAGTTGCAAAAGCAAACAGATTTTAGTAAAAGTGCTTTGAAGTAGCACAGCAAAACCAAACATAAAAATGAATAGGAAAAAATTTCAAAGAAATCATGACGAGCTTGTATTCTGTGTGAATGTGCACTGGAACTTCACATTCCATTAGATCATATTATTTACGAGAATACGCACTAGTGCGGCCGTTTCACATCATAAATTCGTTATTTATATACATACCCCATCTGGTTGCAGTCGTTGCGATGAATCAGGCATACAAAACTCGTGCAGCACATCCTGTAATTTTCGGGACGAGTCTGCAAATATTAAAGATGTCACATTTTTTCAATCATGTTGTTATTGAGAGTTTGAATGCAATGCTCCTATTAACATAACAACATCAATACAAATTGAGATGCAACGGCGCAAAAAGCGCATAAAACAAATGAAATGTTGACATGCAAAAAATTTAAGTCTTACATGATGCTAAATCCTGCAGCTGCTGAAATTCATTGGGCGACAGCTTTTCCCATTTGTGTAGTGACGCCGCCATTTTCATTGGAATCTTCACTTAATTCTTAACGGTAGTCTGTGTTTGTGTGTGTGTGTGAGTCGTGAAAGTGCGTGTAATTGTGATTTTTCTTTGTTGGGATCTTCAAACGAATTAATTGCTCTGTAAATGAATGAAATGGAAATATGTTAGACATAACATTTTGATTGATTGGGAAAGGTCTTTATAGTTTGGCAGTTCCAATAATCAATTTTGGATTGCCAAATGTTTATTGATAATGGACAGTTTCTAACAATAAACATGCATTTATCGAATCTCGGATTATCACCTATATAACCACATTATATTGCAAACATGTAAAGCTCGATGACGTCGTTGTATGTTGCTCAACATTTACTCATAAGATGCGTCGCGGTGGCGATCCTATGGCATGTTTATATTTGTAACATATAATCATTGGAATTGGGAAAAAGAATAGGATTGCAGTACGAGGAAAGCTGAGGAAAACATTTTATAATTCGGGTCAAGTTCTCATTCGTCTTTCAAATAATAAAGAATGTATAAAACACATTTGGTGGTTAAGCCTGTGCGACGTTACTACACGCACACCGCCGATGCATGTTTCGGAAAGCCACGGCGTTTTATATAGATGTTTATTTTTGGGCCAGTTCCGCGTCTATTTTAAATTAGTATTAAGATGAATCGTTTCTCTTTTATGTCTGTCTACTGTTGTTGCCATTAATTATTCGCTAGCCAGCGTGGGTCTGGCCCATTAATTAAAGGAACACATGAAGCGCGAGTTTATAGTCACACTTTCTGTGTACAGCTGTGAGCATAGTGCTTAAAGCTTTGCATATAGTTACCATAATATGATTATTTTAGGGATTTTTAGTTTATTTAAGAATTCAATTTATCGGGAGCCAGTTTAAGAGAAGTATTCGTAAATTATACACGCACATATAAAGTTGAAAGAACATTATAAGTTTCCTTTTAATTGGATTGTTCGAGTCCAGTGGATTGTGTTGGCATGAGATTTGTTTCTTAAATAGAATTCGGAGAACCTGGTTCATTTATAAATAAGTTGGCAATATTTTTTGACTATAAATTTCACCAAACCTTGATTATCCTTTGAGTCTTACGAGTATTGCAGAAAACGGTTTATTGTAAAAGCGGAGTTGGTAAATTTTGCTTATACAAATATTTAAACAAATCAGTTAACGTTTAAAAATTATACATTAAAAATAGATAAACAAAAAAAAAGTAAAGCTAAAGAGAAATCGCTTTTTAATATAAATAATATTTGGTAACTACGAAAAAACATAATTTTGCACACAAATAAATTCTCATTTTTTATGAGAAATTGGGGCATAAAATAACATTAGACATACTTGTTACGCGGATTCACTAATAATAATTTTGGATAATGGATTTTGTGCACCACACCAGAACAAACATTTTACGCCATTTATCCTTTAATAGAGAGTAATTTTATGTACGAATTTATAATAATTGGAAGAGCAATGGCTAACACGACAATGCAAGGATACTGCTCAACCGCTGAATTATGTCATGTAAATGTACTCGTGTACGGCGTATTTAAGTACTCGACATATATGCCAGTGAAAATCTGTCATACGCAGGGCATCTGATTCTGATTTGCGGTTTACATAGTATTTGGCCATAAATGTCGTATGCAGACAGGGTGTGCAAATTTAAACATTATGCTAAGAATTTGTAATTTCACTATAATATTTGTAAAGCAAATATTGTTTTAAGTTTGACTTTCATTGGAATTTTTGATCAACACTTTCCTATATTGTAAATAAAAGCTATTTTGATTCATTTGAATAAACCAAGTAAAACAATTTACACAGAAACACGCATAACAAAAATTTGTTTTAAACAATTCGTTATTGTAAATATTTTGAAATTTTTTTATTACCACAACGTTACAAATAGAACAAATACAACATTTTATTGAATAATAATATTAGTTTTTTAATATCTTTAATGTAGCAACCTGCATTTTGAGTGTATAGAGCACCCTGTTAGACAACATTTAAAAGTGGTTGTCTAAATGTCAATTCAATTTACAAAATGTCAACAAACTTCTCCACATGAAGAATATTTTTTTTACGAAGCATTGCTTTAAAAAAAGGATTCCTTAATGTCACTGTGTAGACGAAAAGCATTAAAAAGCTTATATGGCAAAGGAGTTTACTGCAAATGTTGCTGTCTTTCATTATCAATGCGAGAAGCCAGTCAATGGCGATATTTATGATTGTGCAAAAAATTAAGTGCCTAATGATTGATCTGGTGGCAGAAAGGATGTTCGGAAATAGAACTTTGACCCTGAGACTTAGTATCATTAAAGCATCATCAATCAAGCAGTTGTTGTCAGTTCCAAAATTACTTCTTTAAAGGGGTCTTTCGTCAGAGACCTAAGCTTAAGCCAACACCGTTTCTTATAAATGGAAGGGGATATTAAAATGTGCGTTTAAAAACCATAAGCACAATAAAAAAAAATCTTAAATTTGATATTGAATTGAGCTAGTTAGATCCAGTAAATCGCTTTAGCTGTAAACATCGTTTAAAAAAAAAACGCTGGGGCATAGATAAAAGTATAGAAGCGCTCATTTTGATTTATAGCCGACCATTTTTCTCTCCCAATTGGAGGAACGCTTTTCTATTTCGGTAAAATACATTGGCTAAATTACCATAAGTATCTCATCGGTGATAAATCACAATCGATTTAATGAACATTGAGAATGTTTTCTTCTGCCTGAGTTCAAAGATTAAACCATTGGGTGCTAAAAAAAAAAGTACGTCAAGAATGAATTTGTGATAAAAGAATCGAAATGCGTAAGAATTGGATAAACAATCTGTGCGTAACTAATTTTGGTGCCTGTTTCAGTAAATAAACTCGTAAACTGTTAATTGCAACAAATTTACAACACAATATCATTTAAGAATTAAGTGGATTAGATTGCTATAAGTACATTTGATTGCTTAAATCGTTAACCGGAACATTGTTTTTCTTGTTTAATAATCGACTAACAATTAATTTTCTTTATTATAATAGTAATAAACAAATTGAGATTAGGACTGTAAAATGCGCAGAAAAATACCATGCCAAGAAATAAAAGTGTTTCATTTTCAACATTTTTTAAAATAGATTTTTCTTAACTACGATTTCCGCAAAGACACTTCACATCATAATGAACTTTTATGACTAAATTTTTCCTTTTTCTTTATACTTATTAAAATGCAATTTTTCACCATTAAAATCAATGAAAGCTCTCAACATAGGTAGGCTTCTATCTACCGCCACGACTATAGCAAACATTACAAAACAAAAATGAAACCAGACATTTCCTGCCATCAAAAGTGTGAAGAATTATTTGCATGAAACACAATACATTATACCAGAATGCGAAATCATTTGCAAACGAAATCGATTTCGTCATAAATTTATGCATGAATTTTTCCCTCTTCCATTGCGGTTAAAATTCAAAAGTTAGAAAACAAAAAAAAAAACAAAAAAAAAATTTAGTTTAGCCAAGCCATCAATAATTAATATCTCCATTATTATTAAACGAATCGCTTTCACCAGCACCCGTGGTCTCCATTTACCACTTATTTTCAGGATGAATTTCTTCGAGAACATGTACAGTTTTAGCAAAAAGATGCATAATATTCTCACGGCATAAATATCGGCATTACCCAAAGGTAGTAGCTCTCTGGTGAAAGCAAGCTGCGGCATCTATTAGATTAAAGTTAGTGATAGTTCGCATATTTATAGCTATTTAATTCTATTTTTAGTGCGAACCGAAATCACATGGTTTTATATGCCAGCTGCGTTGTGGGTCGGATTTGATGTGTTGGATCGCTGCCTGCTCCTGTTATAGGAGGATGGAAATAAATGAAGCATGTGTGCGATGGAATGGTTTTTGTGTTGACACCATCCTGGTATACCATAAAGCAATTATTGTTGACACATTTCAAAAAATTTTAAATGAATACAAGATTTAGAGATTTAGAGAATTTTAATTGTTGGGTTGGTGGACAAATAGATTTAATAAAACTGAATATACATACGTTTGTGTGCAATTAATGCGATTCATTTAACGGTTATCCAAGTTTTATTATGCAATTTAATCCACATTTGATTATGGTTTTGTGCAAAAGCATTATTCATTAAAATTTAATGTTTCAATTCATATCCTGTTAAGATACATTTAATTGTGTACATCAAAGTTACATGTTGGAATTAATAAAATTTAAATGTGTGGTTAAATTTGAATTTGCAGACTAATCGTCATATATACATATTATTATATTTGTATAATGATTTTATATTATTTAAAGAATTAATTGCAATATTTCACTTTCATTAGTACATCAAAATTCTGCTGCGCTTAACTATTTAAGACTATGCAGATTATCTTATGCTCATGAACTTTCAAATGTGATAAAAGTGGAGTTAACGCAAGTATTTGTCCTCCGGTAACACCACATGGTTGCACATGCTTTTACATCACTTAAAAAAATGTACCTATTGGTAATATATTCTTGTTTATTTTATTTTTAAAGCTCAAAGACCGTACACTCAAAGCTATACACAAACACCGAGTTGTCCTGTGGGGTTGTCCCTATTCACTAACGATCTATATCCATGTACATATTATGTCGTTGTAGCAACATAAATATCCACTATGTATGTGTGTACATAATCCAAAAGGACGTTTCCACGTGCGTCACAAGATTTGTCTTTTGATGTATCCCCTTATTTTCCCATTTCATTGAGGATCACATACACAAGAAAAAATAAAACATATAAATCTCGTCTGTAAGACTCCTTCGGGGAATATGTTGCGTATTTTTCATTCCAACAGAATATTTTATCTCATTTAGTCTTTGACCTGCGGTGTGCACAATAGTCTTATGCTGCATGACACATTTACACGGTACAGCCCTTTATTACTGCCGTACACTTTTATCAATTTATATGCCTCAGGACTTAGTTAATTCGGCAGCTAAATGCAAATATATAGTTTACGCAAAGTCACTTCTATTTACCCAGTATTTAAGCACAGCTGCGGTGTTGACTGCATGCATCAATGTGGTATGTGCAATGTGCAATGTGCATGTAAATGCAAATTTAATGCGAGTGCAATTTTATTATTAAAGCAAATATTTTTAGAATGTGCACTTTTTATGTGAAATTCACAATGTATACGCAAGAAGTGTGGTAAACTCACTGAAACATGTGTTTTGTAAATAGGATTTGATTTTAGTTCGAATGCCAGAACAGAACAATTTTAATTATTTTGGAGCATGTCCAAGCAAACAATGCGGGTGAAAAAAAACGCATTTCATGTTGCAACGGATGCAGTTTTGACGGTGCTTTACAAAATTGCAATCACATAATATATTCACACACCGTGTCATATATGCATCAGATATACGTAAAGTTGCATGCAAAATGAATGGAGTTGTTGCTCAATGCAAATTTTTGCACATTGACATATTTTTGAAGAACTGTCCAAAGTGTTAATATATGCATTGGCCTTTTTTTTTAGACTTCTGTGTTCGAGAATTTACATTTAAATATGGAATAATTGTTCGGCTTGAAGGTTTTTTAGAATGAAACTAGTGATATTATTAATAAATTTGGATTTCTTTAATCTAACGTATTAATGTTTTAATGAATTTATATTAATGAGCAACCCACCGAATATTATTTCGCCATGTACTATTTGTGTGGTAACCACCCAATATATTTAATTGTAAAAATATTGAGAGGTGCTGCGAGGCTAATCATTTTGGATTACATCTTTTTTTATGTGGAAAAAAAAATATTTTACATAATTTGGGTCCAACTATAGTTACGAACAATTTAAGTAACCCCATGAATACATCAAAGAAAGTTATCAAAATCGGTCGAGTCGAAATATTAGAAAAAAAAACACATCGGAATTTTACACATGAAGAAGATACATAATATAACTAAAGGTAAAGTATTGAAGTATATACATATTCCACACTTGTGTAAACAATTTCCTTTTAGATTTTGAGAATTATAAAAAAAGCTTTAGAGGAAAAAAAAAAAAAACAGAATAGCAGGAAAAAAAACTATTAAACAGAGGTCTTACATACGAAGTCACTGACAAATCTTTAATTTCCAAATTACCAACCTAAAAAAGCAGCAAATACGCGAATTAATAGTACAAATCATTAAACCATATAAATAAAATAAGCTTTATAGTGCACATATCAGTAATACTTGCTCATTACGCCTAATTACGGAAAAGGTATAACAATTTGGTAATCGAATAACATGCTCACTAAATTGGAACATACAATTACCATTAGTGTGTAATCCTTAATCGTAAATATATATTACAAACAATAACAGAGAATATCATGAGAATTCATACAAAACACATACTACATCTAATTGTGCGAACTAATTTAAGCACATAGCACAAAAGTTCATAGAGTCGTTATCTGGAGAGTACAATTTTTGCAACTATCTTGTTCGTCATGTTATGCAGAATGATGTGAATTCAGAGACTGCTGTAATGTTATTCCTTCATACATTCCCTCTCATTTCTTTTATATGATATTACATTGTTCACATTCAATCAATAGCATTATGTATATATTATTGCCAACATAAAATATGTGTAGTCATACTTCGCTTAGCATTCTACTGATCCAGCACAGCAGTTGTCATCGCCATTATATTAATCATAAATCGTAATACAGCACATTTTTTAATAAAAGTGCATGAGTAAAAAAGGATGGAAAAAAATTCGATTAAAATTCAGTCCACAAATTGGAAACAATTGATTTGTGGGTAACTGCTGCAGATGGTGCATTGAGACTAATGCCAATTCAGTTCCGCTTCATAGAAACAATATGCTTGTGAATTAAATGGAACTCTAAAATTTGCTGTATACCCAAAGTTAAGGCAATGGAACAATTCATCTCGAAATAAGTTTGTAAAATAAATCATCCGGTAAATACTTTGTTTTTTTTTGTGGCTGTCTCAATAGAGTCGGTATCGACGATTAAGTGGGAATAACGTCTAGACAAATTATGCATGTTTCTTTTAATAAGTAAAGCCAATTCGGATACGATGTCTGTAATCCGATAGAAAAAGTGGAGATCGAGAAAATTGTTTCCATATATACCGAGAGAGAAAAAAAAGGAAAACAATTATTGTACGCAAGAAAAACCACGAACACAAATTACATCCATTGGCCCTAATGTCATTTATTCATTTTCCCTGTTTTTTATTCCCTTTTCACAACTCCATCCCAAAACACATACCCCATTCGTACACGAAGAGCCGGAGCCAGTGTAAGGATTAAGTGGAGGGTGATCGATCGATATAAGAGCAAAGCATACATAAGTAAAGAAATAACGGACAATTTTTTATCCTTGATGTTTGCTACCATCATTCAGCATATGTAACCATGTCACCACTCACCACACAATATACACGATTATATATACATATTGTGCAATTCACACACACCCGTAGCACATTCATCTTTATTATGCACACAAAGAATATCCCAGCGATAGGTTCAACATGACGGTAAACATAAAAACTATAATTGAATCGCAGAAATAGCCGATGCAAATGATTTCCCAACACCCATGCATGCAATTACACGCAGGATAATTTTCAATGAAATGCCACAGCGTTGACATTATACAGACACAACTCGCGCGGTATTAACATGCACGGTTGTCGAGCAAAGCTCTGCTGCATGTGCACGAGGAGAGTGGGTGTTTTTTTATCCCTTTAGCGTGTTCAGGATATTTTTAGATGCGAACGACAAAATGTGAATGCGAATTGATAGGAAATTGCAAAAAAAAAAAAGGTGTATTGACATAAATAATAAAGTGTACAAAACATTTGAAATGGTAAAGTTGACATGAATAATTCAGTGCCTTTTGTCACGGTTGCTGAGATAAACAAATATAATTCATATAAAAATCAGTTCAGCGCATAAATAAGTTATACGCATCAAATGAAAGGATGTACATATCTTGCAATCAGCGCAAGAAATGTTTGAAATGATGGTTCTATGAATAAACTTGTTACGAAGGCGTATCAAAGGATCTGCATTCAAAACTGATGACTACACAATTTTAAAAAGCTTTGTCTATCAATCAGTTTGGCAAACTATTTTCATTTTTAACATCATTATTTATGAGTTTAAACTTTAAACTAATGCCAATTATTTCTATTGATGCACGTAAATTTAATTAATGTTTTTTTTAAATAAATAATAATCTATGTATTAAGGAAATTCTATATTTGAATTGATAGTTTGGTTTATGCCATTTAAAATTTAAAGATAATTTCCCTCAAATGTTTCCTACGACTAACTTTCAAATGATTTACCAATGATTGGTCCAATTATCGAGCATATCGGCCGGTATTCCGGGATAAAGACGAAAGATATTTGAATTGGATCACCCTTTAACTAATTATCATCATGACGTATTAATATGTTAACTATTACATGTTGTTAAAAATATTTACAATGTTACGTGTGGCAACACAAACAACATTCGCAACGCATTGCGTGGTGCGAAAGAATTTTGCAATAATATGTGCAAAACCTGATTGTAAACAAAAGCATCACCATATTGTGTATGGATGGCACGTATTCCACGTACAATATGTCCACACCACCCAAAGGATTCAAACCAATTCCTACACACACTCCAACACACACGCATTATGTGCGCCAGCGGATTCCTCCATGGGGAGATGTAACAACGTTGTATGAGGGCGCCTATAAACGTGACGAAATGAATTTATCAGTTTAATTACCAAAAAGCACTGATGCTACAGCAAATTTAATTAAGAGCTTCAAAATGGCCTAAACAAGAACAACTCCCAATATGTAAACAGTTATATTATAGACCTACGACTCTTCAGATTGACAATTAATCGGTTAGGTCACGTAGTCCATCTGGTGTTGTCGGTGATGCACAACACATCGCACGATCCCCATACTTGTTTATCACGTGTGCAATATATTGTTGTATTAAATATGTATAGTTGATTTTTGTTACGTTTGTTTTGCGTAGCACAATATATGCTGTGAAAGCTCTCATGTTCCCATTATTGTTTTTATGTTGTTTGGTATCTAATGAGTTACTTGATGCACGTGATGTTAGACTACACAGTCATTGTATGATATACTGCAGCTCACTCAAGTTTATTCATATAAAGGATACGAGTAAGTTTTATGCCAAATATAATTTGAATCAAGAGGGAATTGCATCCACGCAATGTGCTTTTATAGACGTACACCGTTTATTGTCAAGAATATGTGTTGAAGCTATAGAGGTGTTTTATTAGTGGATGAGAAGTTCATTGAAAACGGTCCTAATTGAGTAAATTATATTGTAAACAAGCTTTAGTGCAAACTATAGACATGGTTTTACGAGTTACGCAGAAATTAATTTAACTTTATCTAGAAATAACAATGAACTTCATAATCTTATAAGACATTTTGCGAAAAATCTGTGCCACATTTGTAGTCAATTTTCAATTGCTAATTATTTAGTACACTGCAACCATAAACTTAATTATTTGTCTTTGTGACTCCTTAATTTTAAAATCAATTAATTGACAATATTAAACCAAGACACTTCAAACAACAATTTCGATTTATAATAATAAGAAATTTATTTTCTTTTGTGTCTCACACACTTAAGTTGATTATTTATAAATCACTCACATGACAAACTTGCTAATGTATGAACAACCTTTAAAATCACATTGGGTTCTTCGTTAGTTTATCAATTTATTTTGAGGGAGAATTCAATTAATTCAAGTTATTATTTTATAAGAATATTATAAATAGGACAAGTAGTCATAAGCGCGTCAAATTTGACAAAAATATCCTAATCTCCTTGAATTAAATATTAGTGCGTACATATTTAGGATGCAGGAATATAATTCACATTCAATTAATTGCGCTGAAATTCTAGACGCCGTCATAATCGTAACCATGAAGTGACATTAAATCCTTCCCAATCATAAAATTGAATACGATCACATAAACGACAAAGGAAACGAGTTAAGGATGCATGATATCAAAACTATATATCCACTCGTATAAATATAGAGTGCAAAATGCATTATCCTTTAAGGTATAGGCACACTTTATATGTAATTTATGTGCTATAAACAAACGGATGCATTCAATTTCAAGAATTGAATGGGAATAGAATTTACGAGTTCCAACCCAATTCAATTCTAAACAAGACGGTTATTAAATAATTATGAGGTACTCCTAAATAATTTTTTTGAAGCACAAACTTATTTCCTACAGATTTCCTGGAATCCTTTGGAAATAATTCAAAAGCGACATTTGCTTAAAAATAATTGATTGTTGTTCCTCATCATGCTATGATACTGAGACATTTACAGAATGCTATAGGTATTCCTTATTCCCCTATAACAATGTGCAAAGCTTTGTACAACCGCATCTACGTCAATGGCAGGAATTGAAGTCGTTAATTTTGCCGCTCAAATCAATTTATTATCTTTTAAGCTCAGCTTTTTGCTAACGCTTTACGTAAACAGTTTTGAAGCGTAAATAAAGACATAATTTTGCGGTATGATGGCTTAATTACTACAACAGTAATAGAGCTGCTTTGCACCATTTCGGTTTGATGTTCGCTTAGGTTTATTTTTCTCAAAATTAGAAAAGTTAAAACGACTGTTTTGCCTTTTTATTAGACAGAATTTAACTACAATTTTTACATGAATATAAAACAACTGTTTACGTTATTAATATAAGAAATAAAATGTAATTTTATGAACCAAAATTAAAAGAACGTATTAAATTTTACATTTATTCTTACAAATTGAATGAATAAAATAAACCTAAATTGTTTGCAACTGAATAATCCTTTTAAAAATATATTTTGTCATTTTTCGAAATTAAAAAAAATTAAAATTCTATCGAGAGATTTTAATTTAGTCCTTTACAAACTAAATATCTATCATTAATATATGGAAAAGCAGCAGAAGACGGCTCCGGAGCCCAATTAATGAATTCGTGTGACAGATTCCCCTTTTTTATCCGAATTAATTTTATATAATTTATGCAATCATATTTTTTGCACAAAAAATTTTTTTTTTAAAAGTCGCACAGTGTCATAAATAAAATATTTTCAGTGGAAATTAGAAAATGCGCAAAGTACAAAAACAGCAAGCAGCTCTTTGACGTAATTTTACATCAAAGTCGACATTGTTTAGGTGCTTTACGTGCCACTTTGGATGTTTCGTACTTATCGAGAGAAAAAAATAAGAAAAATAAGAAGAAGAAGGGTGATAAGTTGAATACATCAACTGTGACAAAAGAGGGAAAAATATTTGAGTACATATTCTCAAAACAAACGCCCCTTCCCACTTTGCTCTCCTCCTGACAAAGAAGCTGATGAGGTTCTTTAAGCATATGTAAGAAGGATGGGGACCGAAAAAGGATGGCAAACTGCTGTGTTCTTCAGAATCTGTTTACTTAATATTATGTGTAGGTCTTTTCGAGAACGATATTAGCATATCATCCTAACCCTTAGTAGGATATAACTACTGTGTAGTGTATGTTGAGTTATTTTGTGAAACAAATTTACATAGCTTTTAATCTGGAGCCATGAGCAATGTAATCGTTTAATTAATTTTTGTTGCTGCATTTCTTCATTTGAATTTGCTTGACTTTTCATTCTGCAGAAGGCATGTTTAAGAAGTAAGTATGAAATAGTAATTGTGTTATAAATATATGAGCATATAGAAGTTGGCATTTCATTTTGTTAAATATTCTCGCATTAAAATCTATGATTGTGCATAATTTAGTCATTTTAAATTATATTTAATTGTGTTAATATGTATCTTTTCTTATATTATATTAATTGAACATTTGTAAATTAAAAAAGAAACAATAAAAAATTAATTATTTAACCTACTGCACAAGTCTTTTCAATTAATCGCTTGAATTACCTAATTCGGTTATTAAAGTGTTGAACACTTAACATATTTGATGTAATACCGTGCAATTATTTATAAGCTTTTATATATTTATGTAAAGCAAAAATACAGTTCATTTAAGCTTTTGTTTTATTTCCCAGAATTCATTATTATCCTTCCTTTCGACCTACATTTAATCCCAGAACCTTAAGAGCGTAAGGGTGAAACAGGCAATTTAAAAATAAGTGGTTAAACGAAACCTTGGTAAGCGTTTTGTAGAAGTGGCTTTGCAAAGTACCGTGTATTAATTATGTAGTTCTGTTATTAAATTTGAAAACGGTTATATAAATTTTTGTTTTAATTGTAAACCCATAGCGCAGTTCATTCAAGTAAAATTACAGTTTGCAATGGTACAATAAATAAAAACAAACACATTATGTTTAATTAATGACGACGTGTTTATTTACAAAACATAAAAGTAATTTTAAGAATTTTAACAGCAGTTAAATATTACATTAACAAAACCCATACAGCTGTACATTCTGAGAGTTCATTTTATAATTTTTCTAGAATTAACTGAAGCTGTTGATTCAAATCCCATTATTATCTAATATTTTTTAAAGAAGGTTCATTTAAATTAATTACCTTATAAATACAATGCAAAAATGAAGACTGTCAACAAATTGCTGCATTAAACGCTCATATTGAAATAAGTTTTTTGAAATTAAATTGCAATTCATTAAAATAAGCTCATAATCTCTGCTTCAATTAGTCATTTTATTTTCGTTCTGTATACATTCTGTCTTAAGTAACAACAGAATAGCATTAAACTATAAAGTGACAAAAATGAAGGCCGGACATTCTCAACTTTCAGTATAACTGAACCGCATTATAATAACACAAAGCCTCACACCATATCCACCCATATTCGTAAACTTATACAATGCGAAAGTAATTGCCCTGAATGGGGGTAGTGGTTAGGTCATTTTGGGGTGGGTTGACGACTTAACTCATTGTACACATATAAACTTATATGTATTGTTAGATGGTCTAAAAGTGAGTGGGCTGATGGTAAGAGAAATGCGTTTCATTACTAAGCTTTAGTTGGCCGGCGCCATTTATGGTGCAAATATATGTGTTTATTGCCGCCTACATTAGAATAGAAGCGCTCAAATATCCCATTCAAAAGGCGGATGGCGTGCCACACATTTGTTCTCATTAATTTCGTGCGAATATTGTGAGTGAGTGCGTTTGTGTGTGTGTGTGTGCGTGCATGTGCGAAATATTATGCCGGCGGATGTGTGCGTCCTTGAGGAAATGGGTGAGTTATGTTGGTGACAACGGCTTTATTGCGCGCTTTTAACTGTTCGTATTGTTGTGAATTAGACTTAAAAAGATGGAGTAACTGTATGACAACTCCAAAGACGTCTTTTAAGGGTAACTAATAGAGCTTTCAAAAACATAAGTATTAAGAGATTTGAATCTATTGTCGAACATTGCTTCTATTCAAATCAAACCACTTGTGTCATTTTACAAGGAATTTACGACCTGTGTACATTTTTAGCACTTCGTCAGAAAATTCGTTTTTATCCAAAAGTATAAAATTAAATTATTTAAAGTGGACAATCGATTTTTCTATAAAGGCAAAATAATATTCTCTTCCTTTATTTAATAAAAGTTAAAACCCCACTTGTTAATGTTTATATTCTCTAATGATGTTCTACCTAACGATAAATTCATCAAAAATGTAATATTGCAAAAAAATATTTATTTATAAATTGTGACATTTCCATGGATTCACAGTTGGTAGCAAGGAATTGATACATCGCAATCGAATATTTCCAACTTTTATGGTTATTATTGGCTTTTCTGAGAACGTACAATCGCAAATCAATTGCACGTCCTTGTTATAAAGATGCAACGTTGTCCTTTCACAATTTGCTATATGCAACAGCACCAACAATGAAACACCCTCACAAAAGACATATGCTTCATTATATACATCTAACTGTTAATTACAAGACACAATGAATACCAGCAAACAATACGCAATCACAGTTCCTTCTGTTTTGATGTTGGTCTACTCATACAGCAGTTGAATGCATTTCTTTACATCTAAAGAAAATAAAGCATTCAACACACAAAAAGGATATAACATAAAAGATGCACGTGCTATAATAAATTGAGTAATGCAACCCAATTTTTCATACAAAACGATGAACATACACCAATTATTATATCCCTAACAACAAATCCGCTATTCACTTTTTTGTTTCAGCACATCAACAAGCGTGAAACTTTTTTTTTTTTTTTTGCATTACAAATTAATTTATATGTTCCATTTTTATATTTTCCGAGCAATAACGCTTTTGCGATTTTGCGCCCCAAAAAATTAACAATCCATATGCGACGGCGACTACGGCGCGGTTATTTTGCATATTGCCAAATTTATTCATTGATATTCTTTTGTTTTGCCTGTTTTTTTTTGTTGCCCCAAATTTTGAGACGGTAGCGTATACCACCGGGCATCCGCATCAGCATGCTGTCGTGATTGTTTTTAAATGTACATAGCGACTAGCGTAGCCCTCCTATTCAGACTCATCCCTCATGATTTCTTGATGTTGTTCGCAGTAGGGAAAATGAATTTAAATAACTTCATAAAATCATAATTACATTGGTTTGTAATGACACTCTCTTGTCTGCTGTGTAATGATTTTGGGTACTATCTTTTTGGAATGCTTAAAATTAGGAATCTTTTGGCAGTACGAAAATGGTAAAACTTTACTCAATAAGGGTTTGGTCTATGGTTTCTTTGGTATGACCTCTTTTTTAATGCTTTAAAATTTAAATAATAATATAAGCAATATGTCTGAAAAAAAAGTTGTACCTACTATTTAGAAGCAACGTTCGTTGAAATATTATTGGTTGAATGTACGAACCTATTCGTGGAATGTATCAATTATTTGTTGAATTAACAAAGTATTCGTAATAAATTGAAAATTAAGAGATTTTGATCTATGAACCGTTCCTTATTTAACGTACAGAATTGTTTTTTTTTAGCATAGGGATTCGAACCCATTTATTACCATCAGCTAATATCAATGAACTATTTGTTCATTCAACGAACTTTTCCATTTTATTTGACGTCCCTTTTGGTTCAGTAAATTAGGCGTTAAGGTTAAGTTTGAGATTCAAGAGAGGAAATAAATTGAAAAAACAATCAAAGATAGTAATGATGAGAATGTAGAAATCAAAATATCAAAAAACGCAGTAATTTTTTTGTAAAGGATCAGTCAAGGATATTCTAAAAATATAATCGGTTTTGGTACAGTACACAATGTTAAAGTACCAATCCCTTTTTTATTATTTTTACCATTATTCAACACAAATATCTATTGGATGGACTACACAGTCAGACGGTAAACCAATTTAAATAAAGGCACATTCATTTTGAATTGAATATAGGAACACGTTTACGTGAATTCAATCTGTATTGAGCTAGATTTGAATAAAGCAGATGAAGAAAAAAGTCCCCCCGGGTTTACCACATATTGGCCGAGCCACATGTATACGCTCCCTTTCGATTCGGATGTTATTGTCATTTTTGTGCCGCATATTTGAATACATGTTTGAATTCCGATCACACGTCGTTATATCATACACATATGGTGTGTGTGTATATAGAGAGAGAAATGGGGTTCAAATACGCTACGATATGGCAAGGAATTCCAATCATTGGGATGTTTTCATCGATGAGTTTGGTACACCCATTAAATGTAAATGCAAACGCATTGTGGTTGCGTGCTTTTAAGTGATTTGGCGAAATTGACTTTGCATCCTTAATATGTGTGGATTCCTAAAACCAAGTTCATTTTCTAAAAGTCGTTATTACTTTTTTATTGGAAAAAAGGCAGCGCTTATTTAAATTACAAATTAAATATTCAAAATACATTCTTGCCAGGCAAAAAAAAAGTTTTAAAGGGCATGTGAATTTTTTTTAAAGAATTTATGTGTGCAGTTGTTTGCATAAAGACGAAAGCTTAATCATCAAGATAACATAACACCAAAAAAATTTGTTCAAATTATTGAAAAATGCTTCAAACAACTTCTTAAACAAATTTCATAAAATGCACTCAAAAAAGCTCGTAAAATGAAAACGGAAAAACCATTCGCGATTACAAAATATAAAAGCATTCTTACAAAACCATCACTCTCCCCCAAAAGTGCAGTAAACAGTGCTTCGAGTACTCTTCAAACAAATTCCAACAATTCATCGACCACTTAACTTTCAAATAATTCAATCGCTGCATAACAATTCTCAGCATGCATCTGAACTTTACCAGACTTGCAAGCGTATCGTAGCGAATACTTTTATACATATATTAGAGGTGTGTATGTAGAAAATAATTCCTTGTAGAAGCAATAAAATGAATTTTATGGCATGAATTTAAAGAGCAAGCACAAAGTACAATAAAACGACGACCTTGTATGGCAAACAATATTTTTTTGGAAGGGGGTGGATGGCGTATATGAGATATGTACGTCACTTTAAAGAATATTGTAACATGTTCGAAAATATATTATATGCAAATTTGTTTGATATTTAATAGAGTACTTAAGAGACTTCATCGAGTTAAACATATTATGTAGGCACATATTAAAGTCGTTTTGGGGTTATTTTAACATAAAACTGAATTTGTGTGCATTTGGTGCGAATTGCGAAACCTTAAGCACGCATTAACACTAAAATTAACATTTTCCCAACCTTTATGAGTTTTTATCATACACAATATAAGACACGATAACAATCTTATCGTATACGCACAAGGCACAAGCCAATTTAATTTAATTTACGATCGCGGCAAAAGAAACACCGAGAGAGCTTCACAAAATTGTAAGGTAAATAATTAAGGCCCACGCCATAATCAAATGAACACATAAAGAAAATAAGAAAAAAAAATGTAAAAACACTTTTGTGAACGCAGATTGCAAATAAAGCCAGAAATGAGCGCCACATACAATCAGAAACATGTGTATACAATTCAATTAGCAATCGTTCTTGCAAGGCTTTCTTAATATGTGGAATAATACAGTTAGAACGCAAATGAAGAAAATTGTCACCATATGCTGCAAATAACAACGAGTTAAATGTACACGTACAAGGAGTTTTCTCGCGTCTCCCAACAATATGATATTGCCACCCAAAAATTTCGTCGGCTGGGAATATGAAGAGCTGTTATATGCTCGTGAATTTGGCAACATATAAACGATGACAAACAATAACGCAGCCCATTCCCGCATATGAACCAAACGCAGACACGTGCTTTGTTCAAATATATTGTGCACATGCTATTGCTGATTTTAAGCAGTAACAAAGCAGAATTTGGGCAGTTAAATAAATATACGGAAAGCTTTTTGTAAATATAAGTGTGCAATCATATATTGTATACATATAATTCGCATACAAATTGCAAGCACCCATTCCTTTAAACGATAGCAAATTGTTCTTATTGCGCCATAAAACGACACCCAACAAAACAATGGACTTGCTGTCTGAATTATAAACGTCTGAAAATGTTGTTTCAACACACAGTACGAGTACACCGACGCGGAGCGGGTGTGAAAGAAGCAGACTCTGTTTATATTATATGCAATGCTTGAAGATAATAATACAAACAAAATTCAGCAACTTCAACACAAATAATAAACATTGCATTTGAATAATAAATGCATATTACTTCATATAGTTCTTGAAAGAATATTAAAGTTAAACCAAACAAACAACTTCAAAAGCTATAGTCTATATTTAATTCCATTCATAACAGGATCTATCCGCGTACATCCAGCGCAGGATGTATTATAGTATCTCTGTATTATTGATTGAAGTAAACACTTGAACTCAAGTTGATTGCAAATAAATAAATGTGTGTCTCATGCGCATTTAATAGAAACATTTCCGTCTAAATTTGACTTGACCTTCGCGTCGTACAATACAACAAATCAAACGCAGTAATATACTAAACAGGCAAACCCCAAATATTTATATTCCATCACTGTTCAATACCACCTGAATTATGCGCGTTCACTCCACAGAACAATCGATAAGGCGATGAGGTCGTTAAGCCAACAACAATTAAATGAAACTAAACAATAACAATAATTATAATGAAGAAATTGTGTTTGGATAACTCGACGTTTTCATATTAGGATATAATATATGAATAGTTATACGACCAGCATATCGCATGCACGTTGCACAGGCCCGCAGAGAGATTATTTGTTCATTAAGTTTGTGCTTAATAATTCTTCGAGATTGTCTTTAGCTCCATGAGTCATGTTCTGTCGTTGATGATAATCTCAAGTACCACATATTAGTTTAGTTGGGGTAAGTCGCAACTGTGTATGCGTATAAGCGTGATGTGGCAAACTTTTCATACAATTTCATCTTCGAAACTTAAAAACTGCTTGTGTCGTGTTACTAGCTATGTTTAATTTTAATGAAAACTTATTGTTACGAGTGTTTGGTTTAATTATTCTTTTGCATATCATTGTTTTCAAATTGTTATTTATGTAGAAAATTTCAGTTATTAGTTTAAACATATTTTAAATTTAAACTTAGTTAATAACTACATATTTCAATACATTAAAGAATTCTCAATTAATTTTTTTTAATTTACAAAGCTCAATATTATTTTATTATCATTTTAAGAACATGTTAAGCCAAGAGTTTGATATAAGAGAACTATTATATTATTATTCTTAAAATTATTTAAACTTTAGAGCAAAAATTGCATTGCTGTATTTCTGTTAAATTTTCTAAAAAAATTTTGAAGGAAATCGAACAACAAAATTTACCATTCCTTTGTCTGGAACTTCAAAGAAGTACAAGTGAAGCATAATTTCTGTAAACTCTTTGAATTTATCGAATTTCTAAGATAACAAGCGAAAAGAAGCAACTTGCTCCCGAAACAAGGAAAATAAAAATAAACTCATGCAGATGAATCAAACAATTGCTTTTCATAATGGAAACAAATTAACTTATAAATCTGCATATACGAAACATTTTTGTAATTGCACAATAAAATAATTTCGGAAGAACTCTATTGTCAAAATCGTTTATTTTCGAGTTATTTGAGTTCAAATTGTGTTGCAATTATTTATGGCAAATCTGTGTACCCTTACTGTTATTGAAAGTACAATTACCAGGTAATTACTTTAATGAATCAGGAAATTATTATTCATTTATTGATTTTTATTACTTATTATGTGAAATTGTCAGGGCAAACAATTAATTCGTAATTGATTGCAAACTGTAAACAGAAATTTTGTAACAATATGCGATCAATAATTAATCTGAAATGCATAAATTGTTTTAAACATTAAAAACTAAAGCTAAGGCCTTAGATCATAAAATGGAAGGAGTTTTTAAAATAAATGGATGAAACAAAAGAATCTATAACCGCCTTGGGTTTAAAAAAATTAAAAATTAATTAATGTCACGTCACTATATTGACGTGTTTCATTATTTTCCCGTAGAAGATCACACACTGCACGTGTAGCAAGAATATTTCATCAAGAATCAACATACAGATAATCTACAAAAAGCACGTGCACATAATATTTTAATGAGCTCAAAAGAGCGCATATCAACAAAACGTCTCAAAAGCGACAAACAAAAGTAATGAGAGATTTTACTCCAGGCGTACCTCAAGTTCTGAATCGTTGAAGTTGCAACTTAATTTACTTTTTTACGTAAGTGTTGTGAATTATTTCATTTACCAGCTGTGATATCATTAGGGTAAAGTTTAGATTGTTCCCTTTTATTTGCAATAACATTGTACCGGGTTTTTACGGGTTGGTTTGTTAGCCAAAAACATTTATTGAATAAAATTGTATGTGTTTATTAAAAAAAAATGTTTTTCGAGGTAATTAGTGAGCAACTGTTATTCCAAACTTTTTTTGAATAAATTTTCCCGTTCATCAATTTGCATCTGTGATCTATCAATGTTCGTGTCACTTTGTTGTTTCAATGGTTTCGGAGATTTGTGTCACAAATATGTCCAATTTGAATAATATGTATAATTTTTTTCGTGCAATATTTTTGCATAAAAAAATAATGTAATACATTCCCGCACATATTTGTTTTTCACCCTTCTTTTAAAAAAAAGAGCAATATCTAAGCACTGACTTTCCATATCTTATCCAATGGAGTGTGCATAATACATATCAGTATCCGAGAATATATATAGAGGCAATGTCAACCGTTTTCATGCTGCGTCGCAAAATACGATTTGTATTCATTATAGATGAACAAACCTGACACTGTACTTGAGGGTTGCAAAATCGTGGCGGATAATGGATGATTTTTGTGTATGAACCGAAGCATATTGTGCCCGTGTTGCGAATATTGATTTGATATCGTATATTTTCTCAACGGGCCGATTCACGACGCATTTCATGTAATTTAAATTTTATAAGCCTACCTCTGGGTTTCTTGAAATAACTTCAAATATCCTCCTTCTTGGTTGGCACAGGCAGCAACAAACACCCTCCCACTTGATTAAAGTAATTGTATGTGGATGACGATTTTAATCCAAGGATTCAGCCAACAACATTGAACTCACGCACACTTTTTGTATTTTATAAATAGCATTAGAATATTAAAATTATTAAGTATTAATAAATATTATTTTAAATCGGCCAAATAGTTAAATAACGGGCCCACAATAATATACAAATATGCTTTTAGAATCACTCCAGTGATCGCCTTTAGTATTGACATCAGCACTTGAAATACGTAATCACATAAACGGCCACCATCCCTATATAGTTTCGAATGCACACAAATTGCATGTTTATATTTGAATGGATAGGTCAATCTACATCTTTTCACACAGTCCCATCAAAATTCACACTTTATTATATTCACAATGTACGCGTTATTTCATCCACTGCACTTTAGCATTTCGAACCGAGTGTAAACACTTTGTTTATTAACATTGATGACAAATTTATCGTAGTTCCCATTTCGGATCATTACCACGACAGCTACCACATCCAATTAAAAACAATATGATGTAAACAGAAGGAGCGCGTTCACAATGAGCAAAACGCAACGGGAACCACAAAATATCAAGCGTACGTACTGCGAATTGCGATACGTGTGATGTGTGTGTTTATATTATTTCCGTTAACAAGACCGCAAATCTTGATAGGGCGCAAGAAACCAAATCTGGTGGCGATATTGTGCTAAAAATGTGTGTATATTAAAATGATTTAATTTCACTGCGAATATATTTAAAGGCGCGAGACATTTGAGTAAAACGATGTTATCTAGAGTGCTGTCTGAACTAAACTAATTCATTGAAATGAAGCGTCGAGCGTCGACCAAATGAAAATGGGAAAAGTTCATGGAGAGGAAAATGCACAATATATATATGTAATACAGCGGCGCGACGCACGTCAAGTCGGCGGCTCTCAGCGACGCGAGAGATAATATAATTTCCATGTACATTTGTAAAAGCTTAAATGAGCTTTTTGAGCTGAAGTGGCAAGGAGTTATCTGCATTTCTCATCCGTGATGTATACATCTCAAATAAGTGAGAAACATAGTTTTCTTAAAAATTGTTTTGTTGTTGATAAATAATTTTGTTTGTATTGATGAACCTCATTTCAGTATATATATTATATATACCTTATATGAGAGTTCTCATGGAGAGCTTTCCTCTCTGAACAAAAGGCTTCAGATCCAAATTATTTACGTCATCAATGTGAGAAAGTTCCACTCAATGCTTTCACTCAATTTTAATTTTGAGTTCAAATATATTTTGAGCTAAATGACTAATATAATTATAATTAATAAGTAATAACTAATTAGAAATAAGAAACTATCAGCGATTTCAAATTAAAGAAATAAGTATGAACACATTTGTACTAATTAGAAGTAATAATAATGGAATACAGCTGTGCATCTTAAAGTCTAAATTTTAACTAAATTTCCAATGCAAATCAAAATACTAATTAGTTTTGGCACTGAATCAATCATTTTGCGAACATTTTCGTCCATAAAACTACGCAATTCGATCACGCTTCTACTCGGTTCGAATACAAAAATTATTTCAGCTTATTTTATATGAGTAGTTTCAAACTAATGCATAAAAATCCAGTTAAAAATGTTTGCACAAACAAACACATCGAAACCAACTTTATTGAAAACGCTGTGTTGACTTCATGGTAGACACTTTATTTACAGAATATGTAATAGCCTTTTGCTACCAGATGGTAATCATTCATTTTCAGCGCAAAACAAGGGAACCAATCATCTCGATTGATCATTTTTCCATTTAGAAGCAGCAATAGCTTTCGAACTCTTGATGGAAAATGATGACGTCCGTTGAGTTCTTGAGAGCTCTGGTCCATTTGGGACAGCAAACAAGTTGATGCAGCCAATCATCGAATCGGAGCAATCGACACAAAACAAACACGTACCATATTATCGTGGCATTTAAAAAATTGTGTAATAATTATTTGGTTTATAACATGACAACTACAAGTATGTATTCGTAGTACGGATTAAATTCGGCATGCCAATTTGAAATTTAGTTCAATTAAATGGTCCTGAAATAAACTACATACTGTGTATTGGTCCCGGAGATGAATGAACTTTAACTCTTAAATAAACATCGATAATATGATTTATTTTTAGATGCAATGTGCGTGGAAATCAGACAATAATTGCGGCATATGTTGCAAGAGAAACGGTGCTAACTATTTAATATAGTTGGCTAAATATTTATAGACATTGTGGCAACATAAACCGTCTTTAATAGCTTTTGGGATTATAATTATAATGTGTGTAAAGCTTGGACTGTACTACTTACACTCAATTAATCGGATTGGAAATGGAAATAAATTTTGTGTGCGACTTCGAGATATGAAAACAGAAAATGAGAACAATAATTATGCAAAGGAATTAAAAATTATATGCAAATATTACGATTCGCTGAAATAATATTTTTATTATAAAGGATTCTGCAGAGTTCTACTTATACAATACTAACAACATGTAACTATAGACCCCAATTAATTAATCGAGAAAAAACTTTCATTTCGCTTATACTGAATTCATTTATTTATCTTTCATTAGCAAGTTACTAACTAATAGGATAAGTAGGAAAGCAAACATTTTAATATTTGTGCGAAAACACTGAATGTGAGTTGAATTTTTTTTTGGCCTCCAGATTTGTATTAGCATTATATTATATACTAGCGGAGGAACCCGTGCGCTGCTCGGACATAACATGTTTTCTAAAAGCGTTTTTAGTAATCACTTATATTCTTTAATATCAAAAATAATTGATAAAAGAATGTGTATTTTTCGAGAAAAATTTAGCAACTTTATTTATTTATTACTTTCGTTTATGAAACTTCCGCATTGGATGTAAAAAAAATTTTTGTTATAAAACCGTAATGATGGAAAACCACACGCACATTGCTCCACACGCTCGAATTTTTTGGCGAGGTGTTTTTTATAGGATCGTATCAATTTTTATATATTAGACGAACTTCACTATCGGTAAAAATCGCGGAATTATTTGCTGATTTTTTCGTGATGTGAATTTTGCTAAATGAATACTGACTAATTGATTCCCCCCATTAATTTTTAGGAAAATTAAACTATTTCGCGAATCGCACTTTTTTTCGCCATTTGGTGGCGATCCCATTTACGGTTTTAGCCTATTTGATTCCTACACCAACACGGCCGTTTATGTATATATGTAGTTGCACGGAAAATTTCTCGGATTTTAATGCGACATGTCTTCTATTAATTGAACACTGACAAATCGATTAGTGCAATCATATTTGCTAAAAGTCATCTTTTGCGCGAACCGCGATTTTTTTTTGCAGTTTTCGCGGTTTATTTTCGCTTCGAAAATACGCCTCTATTACTTCCACAATGTTGGCAAATATATGTGTCAAATTTCTTAGCGATCATGATGTCCGTTTTAGCGTGATTGAAATGTCTATCCACACGGTCGTTTAGGAATGTACTTATATTGTATAATAGATAGTTCCGCAGAAAATCGCAGATTTTTTCGCGACATGGCTTTTATTAATTAAATGCTCACAAATCGATTCCCGCAACCATTTTTGGTAAAAGTAATTTTTTTCGCGAACCGGCGTTTTTTTCGAGGTTTTCGCGGTTTATTTTTGCGTTGTAAAAATGCCTATGTCACTTCTTGGATGTTGGCAAACACGTGTGCAAAATGTTGTGGCGATTCCATTGTCGGTTTTGGCGTAATTGAAAGGTATACCCACACTTTCGTTTAGGAATATTTAAAATTGATAGTCCCGCGGAAAATCGCGGAAAATTTCAAGGATTTTTTCGCGACATGGCTTTTATTAATTAAATGCTCACAAATCGATTCCCGTAATCATTTTTGGTAAAAGCCAATTTGTTCGCAAACCGCGATTTTTTTCGCGGTTTTCGCGGTTTATTTTCGCGGTACAAATACCCCTATATTACTTCTACAATGTTGACAAACATGTGTGCAAAATGTTGTGGCGATCCCATTGTCGGTTTTGTAGTAATACCCACACGGTCGTTTAGGAATATATAAAATAGATAGCCCCGCGGAAAATCGCGGAAAATTTCGTGGATTTTTTCGCGTTATGTTTTTTTTATTAACTGACTACTGACAAACCGATTACAGTAATCATTTTTGGTAAAAGACAATTTTTTCGCGAACCGCGATTTTTTTCGCGGTTTTCGCGGTTTATATTCGCGTTGAAAATATGCCTATTTTACTTTCAGAAAGTTGGCAAATACGTGTGTAAAATTTGGTGGCGATCCCATTTTCAGTTTTGGCGTGATTGCGTGACATACATACATACATACATACATGGTCGTTTAGAAATTTATATATTAGATAGCCCCGCGGAAAATCGCGGAAAATTTCGTGGATTTTTTCGCGTCATGTTTTTTTATTAACTGACTACTGACAAACCGATTACAGTAATCATTTTTGGTAAAAGACAATTTTTTTCGCGGTTTTCGCGGTTTATATTCGCGTTGAAAATATGCCTATTTTACTTTCAGAAAGTTGGCAAATACGTGTGTAAAATTTCGTGGCGATCCCATTTTCAGTTTTGGCGTGATTGCGTGACATACATACATACATACATACATACATGGTCGTTTAGAAATTTATATATTAGATTTTAAAATGTTCACTAATAATGGATTCTTGATCTTTACTCACTTTTTTCTTCAGCTCTTGAAAATATTTATATAATACGAAGATGGATAATTTATTATGTTTGTAGAGCAGGTTGAGGAACACAAACCTTCATGACTTTTAAAAATTTAGGCTTTTGCAGAGATATGGACTAAAATATGTTTTATTTAGCTTGGAAAATAAATTTTGAGTCATCAAATTTTAATTTCAAATCTAAAGTATTTTATTAATCCTTTGACCGTTTCCGATATATTTCGAAACATGTTAATAGTTTTATTTTGTTAATACAATCATCTTGTTTATGTTTATTTTATACTTTTGCAAATACACTAAAACATTTGTGGTTACATATAATTGTAACCTGCACAGTTCTTTTCTTTAAATATGTGATTATACTCATATCGGAATCTTCATTCTTAATTTTATAGTGTTGAATGTTCATATGCATGATGATTTAAAACTAAATCGCAGGGACATCGAGGTGTTAATTTATATATACGACTGTTGCCTAATACATTTTAATAAAATTTGTTTAATTTCTGTAGTTTTTCTATGCAAAGGTTATTTAAAGTTGTCTAAATTAGTGGACCTTCAATGTCGTAAGTATCTTATCTAAAGTTAAGAAGTTTAGTTTACGAGTTATTAGGTTTTACTTTTGTGAAATTTTAGAAAAATCTTAATTAAAACATGTTGTCCGAAATTGATGTAATTAAAAATGTCTTCACAAAAGACACGCAAACTATTATCCACATTTATACTATAGCGCCAAAGGAATCCGTCATCCAAAGCATTTACAGTTCTAAATTTAAGAATGTTTTAAAAAATATTGAGTACTGACCTACCCAAGTACATGTTATTCCATTCATAGTGATAATGTATATTTAGACAATCTTAATATTGTAGAGAATAAGCACTCACATAAAACATTCCCAAGCCCCCGAAGATCGTGTGCCCGCATCACGCCAATTAAATAAGCATTTACTGATAAGCCGCATTCAGATGTGCTAGGTGCTTTTTCTTACTACTCATCTTAATCTAATTATGTGTACAAAAGTATAACATTGAGCAAAAAAACACCCGTTCTGTAAGGAGCATCACAATCAGTTCAGCGTTCAGTTAAAGAACATCGTTTCAAAAATAATTAACTTAAATTACAAACTTTTAAAACTAATATTAAAAATGATCAGTTTAAATTTGTGCTTCGCTTTGTGCGCCGTCCTTGCCGTTTCAACAGCTTTCCCAACTCAATTTGACTCACCCTACGAGGAACTGTCATGGGATGATGTAAAAAATACTATTCTTACTCAATTAATTTAATTTCAATTTTGTAATTTTTTTTTTTTTCTTCAGTATCAATCAGATTTGATGCATGAAGATTGATATTTTTTTCCAAATTTATATGGATATAATTTCTAAAAAACCTTAGAATCACTTTTTTAACATTTATCAAAATTTTGAAGAAAAACCAAAATTAAATTTTTGGTCCCAAAATTGAAAAAACTGCAAGAGGGGCGGGGGAAAAATCTCAAAATTTTTAAAATTTCAAAATTTGGTTTTAACCATGAAGATGATATTTTTTTCCAAATTTATATGGATATAATTTCTAAAAAACCTTAGAATCACTTTTTTAACATTTCATCAAAATTTTGAAGAAAAACCAAAATTAAATTTTTGGTCCCAAAATTGAAAAAACTGCAAGGCGGGGGAAAAATCTTAAAATTTTTAAAATTTCAAAATTTGATTTTAAAATGAGCGGGATATAGGATATATGCAGTTTTATTTAAGATACCTTGAATATTAATTGTTGTGGAAATGAAAAAAATCGTAGGACCCATTTTTGAGCCCCTATACGAAAAACAAATTCTTTTGGCAATAACTTGACCATAAAGGATCTGACTTTGAAAAATCGAAGATCCTATTCTTATATTTTTCTCTAATACTTTACAAAAAAATTTCATACAAATCGGTCCAGTAGTTTAGGAGTTTTTTTTTCCACCATTTTTCTATAGTACGCCGTAAACCGTACACTGTACGTACTTTTGCACATTTTTTCTAGACCACTTTTTTGACCTCAGGGGGTGTCAAAACCAGTTTCTGCATCATCAACTTTTTTTTCCGAAAAAAGGTCGGGTTCCAAATATTTCTATATGCCCTTGGGGTCGTATATAAATTAAAAAAGTGCTTGTAAAAAAACGCTTTTAAGTGCATGTGTTAGGATATTTAGTCATCATGAAAATAAGAAACTTTCGCAGTCTGTATATGATTTTTCTTTCTGTTTGCAAATAAAATTATTAATTAAAATGAATGAAATGTTCATACATAATAAACTTAAATTAAATTTCACCAAATATAAACAATTTTTTTCTTTTCTATTAACAGGAAATCTTTAAAAAGGTTTGAGTATAGAGCATATTCTCAATTTTTTTTTCTAATGTGAAATTTTTTTAAAAATAATTCGGAAACTCATTTTATAAAATATTATTTATTTTACACGTTGGGAAACTTACAAAGGAAAACATAACAGCATGTAGCAGCTTGTATATTTAAAAATTTCTAACGAATCCTTTAAACATCGATTTTCTTAAAATTTTGAGCAACATCTGAAAAAATTGATTAATATTTCAGTATCGTATACTTTAAGTTCACTCAAACCCTGCTCGAAATAAACGCTTGTTTTTTCTCTGGGGGAAATGTAAGCGTGATGCTATATATATCTTCTTGCAGTATAACTTATAAGTCATGTTACCATGTACGCCGGACAATAATCGAATAATATTGTTCTTCCTTTTTAGTCCTACATGATTTTGAACAACATTTTTAAAATTCTCTGCGTAATCACATAATATGAATTATGTGTAAATTCACGTACTTATTGTAATATGTAATCATTCGGAATTTAATACGAAATATGTCAAACAAAGTGGAATCAAACAAAAATTTGGAAAATCTTATTAAAATCCTTAAAGCTTTTTTCCGGTTTGACTTTTCATTCAAAAAATAAATAAAATCTAAATTAATGCTAATTTATTTTTTTCCAAGACTACAAATAAAGTAACTTTGTCTGTATCGAATTGCCAAAGGAAAAGATTGATGAGGTGCAACGATGTGACGCCAAACGTGAAAATCTGTCAAAAGAAAAAAAGGTCACACCAAAAGTAATTTATTTCAGAGGCTAAAAAAAGGAACCAAAGAACTTATTACCACTATTGATGCTGAAACAATTTCAAGTCTTATTACTTGTTTATCTGTTGATCTTTGTGATTATCTAGAAATTGTTCCTGTAACTTAACTTGAAACGAACTTAAAGTTTTCCATAACGATCGTGTCTAAAATTGACTTTCTGATAAGGGTATCCGGTGTGTGTTGTGGACTGTGGTGTAAGTGCAAATTTGTTTTTGACAACGTGAGAATTGCATGTCGAGTGTTATGGTGAAAACAAAAGTGTTTTTATTTATGTGGCTTGTAGGCCGTGGAGGCAGAAAGAAACGCATAAAATGAATGAATTTAAAGCTTTAAAGTGAAAATTCAACAATTATTCATTGTACAGAAATTAAAGCATCATTAAAGCAATATATAAATCATTTTCTTGCGTCGTAGCACGTTGTTCCGAGCAATGGATACGTTCATTAAATCTTAACAATTCTTAAGTTGATAAATCGTGCTTATTATGTCATATGATATTCCACAAACGCTTAGGTTCACACTTTGTGTAACAATAAGGACTACCCGCAGGTGTGGTGAATAATAAGAAAATATTACCAAGAATAAAAAAAAAACACTTTTACCTTAAACCAATCAAGTTACAGAGCTTCAGGTCCATTGACGTCATACCTAATGTGGCGCCTCAGGTTTACACTATACTCGGAAATACATAATACTAGCATATGTACATATAGAAGAGTTGTGAAATGAAGTGCATGCGAATCGGTGCTAACCTAAACAATAAAAATGTAAACACAAACTTAAAGTAAAGCGCCTTTCACGCAAATCTTGTTCGTATATAATTTTATGAATGTGTGTATACATAAAAATCGGCAAACAACCATTAAATCGGCACTGGTCTATATGTTGTTGGTATTCTCAAACGACGCGATATACACACATAATTCAATTCACTTTGCTAAAAATTGTACACAAATATTCACGACGGAATCATGTCGGGTGTAGACTTCAGAATTTGTAAAAATTATTGACCGGAAAATATTTGACCAGCAAACGATTCATTAGACTCGCATTTATTTTACAAAGGTATATGACTTTGGTGTACGTGCATAATAATGTGCAATACGCTTGTAGCATAACAGACGCTTTAATCTTTACCACAACACAATGTTTTGCAAATCGCATTATGTTTTGATTTGTGTTTAAATACCAAATACAGGCAAAGTCTAAGGCACCACTGCTGTTGTTCAACCAGTGGCAAATAGTACAGCGATTAGGCATGTTTGTTATGCAATTGTCTAGGAAGGAAGCTGGAAGGGAAATGCGCAAATTGAAATGTAATTCAAACATTGTGCATGTTATTTGTAAGCAACACCAGCTGAGTAACTCCATCTAATGATCCTATTACCAAGGAGTAACTCATCTACATAAGGCTTAGAAATTATTATTATTTCAAAGGATTATGTTCATACAACAATTATTTATCCAAAATCAGTTATGTAATCCTAATGTTTTAATTTCGGTACATGTTTAGAGTAGGCCAATCGCTAATATTGCAAATTTTAAGACTCGAGTAATATAAAAGCAATTTAAGGTTAGTTCAAATTTCAATTATTTTGTTTTCTACATTTAATTTTTAATTTATTTGGGAATTCAGTTTTGTAATCGTACAAATTCCAATCTATTAGAAGTTAATTTTACATAAAATAACTAATTTATATATGCCGTATGTTGATTCAGTTATAATAAAACAAAATGTGATTTTATAATTTAAAAGATATTTTATTTAAAAGAAAAAAAATCTTCGCCCAACGTGGGGCTCGAACCCACGACCCTGAGATTAAGAGTCTCATGCTCTACCGACTGAGCTAGCCGGGCACTTGTTTTTCCCGTTATACTGAATTATCCCGACAGGCATGCGCAGGAATATTGTCTGTCGCAGAAAATTTGAGGATATTTTTAACTTTCAAGATTTTGTGCGTAAATGTGTCTGCGCTGTTGATTTTATAAATTGTTTTTGAAAATTGTAGTACGCTTACGGATTAAGTATGTAGTGTAGCAGGGTTGAAATTGAGCTTACCTAAAATAGCATAACTTTCAAAGACATTTACGATTTGATCTGAATTCAAAACATAAATATGTACAATTAATTAAATTATGTAATATTTGACAATTTTAATGAGCTATTATTCGAGACCAAACTTTATAATATGAAGGTAAAACACTTCCTGAAAATTATCGGGACTGGCTATCGATTTCAAGGATTATTCCATTATTTTAAAAATATTGCATTAATTTTTTTTTATCAAAGCTGCATTTTATTTAAAAAATAATTTCATCAACAATAATTTTATTACTTATTATTTAAACACGTGTAAAATTTTAAATATTTTATGTAAATATATATGTACACTTAATACTATATAATATCATAATATGTATTTATAAGAAAAGGAAATGAAAAATGCAAAAACACGCAACGCCAATGTCAAATTGTAACATTTTTCGCATAACAAAATTACCGGGTAAGTATTTGTTTTATGTCTTTCCTTCAACATTTTGGTCACGTTTCATCTTGTATGGGGTTGTCTCATCGCAAAATATCAAAGATAAGCATTCGGGGGGGGGGGGGTGGGGGGGGTAAGGATGGGCGTTTATTTGTGTATAATACGAAACGTAACAAAATGCTTCTCGTAAATATAACGACAACTAACTTGACAACAGTATTCAACGACAGTAATGACAACAATTTATCATTCACTGAAGCATAATAAAGTGTCTATACTGGGTGTAGTCATTTTGCTTCATTGACAAAAGGATATTGACAACTGTGAACTGACCTAAATTTAACTGCATCATCAAATAATGTGGCAATAACTAAATATAAAAATGCAATCAATTACAAGTGCAACAATGTACAAAGAAATAGTGTATTTATTTCGGGGGGCGAAAACGCGGCATAAATAATGAATGAAATGTAAGTAGGCAAAACGCAATATGCATGTAGACTATTGACTATACAGTAACACAGTTGGTATATTTCGGTCACGTCTTCAATCTTCATTAACACCATGCAATAAATCAAACAATCACTTTGAGGATTTATTAGGCCTCTTTGAAACACTTCCATTTAATATAGAGCTTTAAACCTTATCATCAAATAAATATAAAATGAAAGTTGTTCTGCAGCAAAGCCTTTAAGGATATATACTCTGAAAACGAACGTGTATCGGTACTTGAATCGGTTTAGTTATTATAGCTATAAACGCACAACTCTAAGACGCGAGTGTTTATTCAAGATGATTTCCTAAATCTCAACAGCCAACCAACTCACCGACGAAATGGTTGAAATGAGTTAATATGTACTCTTAAATCAGAACAGGATTTTGACTTTTATGTGCTATATATGACTACTTTCATTTAAACATATTGTGTACGCAACATAAATAATTTAATAAATTTATTTTGAATTCCCATGCACAAATATTCAGCATCCGATAGACCACTTTTAAATAAAAAATTTTGTCACTTTAGGGGTTTGGGTGAATTGTTTCGCATTGCGCAACTATGCATATGATAAAAAGCCAGAGTTCACATGTTTTGTGTCTGCATTTTCCGGTGAAAACTGTGTATTGATTGTCAAATAGGGTATGCACATCGAAAAACTTGTAATTAGATTTGCAAGCTGAACGATTACATACCGATATTATACTCTGCAGCAAAATTGCACTCGGGACAAAGTTTTATTGATTGCTTCTCTTTTCGAAATTAATATTTCCTGCAGAAAATTTACTTTACGTATAATTTAATTAAATGCGATTTTACTGTTTTCAATTGCAAGTTGTAACTAAATTAAAATATTGCTCACAATATGTTTTTTTATTGTAAACAAAAAATTTTATTATAAACAATATTTAAAAATTTGTCAAAGTATTTTAATAGTTAATTAAAATTATATTTCTTATTTCATTTCTTATATTTTTATAAATTTAACACAAATTCTTTGCATTTAAAAAGTGCACGATTAAACAAATGAAAAACTCTTTTTAATAAAAAGTTTATCACATATAAATGCACCAGTCGTAATATATGGTCATTCTTTTTTAATCGCACAATATGAAAATGCAAAGAGTATCATTTGAATAAGCGTCTCAACATCAAATTATTCGCTTCAAAAATTATATGAATAAGTAATCTCTGTTAGTGTTTGCCAGTTGCCGCACGCCTTTGTATATATAAGTCATTTGATTTCACAAAGGTCACGTCTGGTGATGAAAAACAATAAATATTAAACGAGTTTATTTATTCTGAAAGAAATTGCAATATGAAAAGATTGCGGAAAATGGAAATGGCATGAACATCAATTACCTTGACTTTGGTTTTTCATCGCACTGTTTGCTGCGTATTTAAATTTTCTCAATTTCACAAAAAAATGTATAATACATAACACTTTTAAGAAACGTTGTATGTTTTATTAATTTATGTGGCGTAGTGTTTACTTTATTTGTTGGCATAAGATAATTTATAGAATTTTAGAGGAATTTTTTAGTTTACTAATTCAAGAATTATTATTATGCATGCAAGTAAAAAATATTCCAAAATGGATAAAAAATTAATAGCAACTCAATGCAATGTATAAACAAAACAAAAAAAGGCGTCGATTAATCATGATTGTTTATAAACATAAATATTTAAAAGTCATGACTCATGACATTCAAATTCTACTCATCCTCATATATTGTGTGAAGTCACATCAACAGACACAATAATTTAATGATCAAGTACAAATCTCAAAAATAAACAACACAAAATATTTATTTACTAAGTTATTGCGTTTTAAAACCTAACAACAAAAATTGTTTCCATTTTCTTTAATATTTTTATTAAATAAATTTTCGCAAACAAATCATATAGCTTAACCGATTGTGGTAACACAGTCATTAAAGACAAATTGCTTCTTACTAACTAATCAGCGTAAGACGTGACACTGGACAATATAATTATTCAATAGCAAGGTCAACCTATAATAATTCAATTAAGACTCCCAATCGTTGAAAAGATTCAAAGCACACAGATCACCTGCAGATGTTAATTGAAACGGCTACACCGAGCTTCTTGATGGTGTGTGTAAGTACATTTAAGAAAGTTGCCCGCATTTGGGTTAAGGTCATTGTGGCAGCGACACAGCGCGTAAACTCTCAGTGAGATCAATCCGAGGTGTGCGATTCATTCGCGAATTGTCATTGCTGTAGGTGAGATCAATTGTTATGGTGCCACAGTCGTGTAAAAATTTTAATTTATTGTCTGACTTTTTGTGCATTAAAATTAGTGATTTTATACAAAAGTGAAAAAAATGGAAGCTCAATTGGAGCATAAGAATGTGACAGTGACTGTGCAGGGTACAGGTGAAGAAGGGCGCAAAACAAATGATGATCATTACGATCCCACGGTGCGACAACTGAATATTCCAAAGCTGGAGAACGGTTCTTGCGGATTTAATTTGTCGCGCAGCAAATGGGATCCATATCCTTGGGTATTAATCATATTCGATTTGAAATCTTTTGGGGTTTTAAATCACTGATGGTATTTAAATGATTTGCTCATTGAACCCATGTTAATTCCAATGTTAATACGTAGGTGAGCAGTATTGAGAAAGAGTCCCCGGCTGAGTTGACTGGCCTCAAGGTTGGCGATTGTATTTTGGAGGTTAGTACTGTTATTTTTTTTGCAAGTGTTAGAAATACGTTTATATTTTAATTTCTATGGAATTAGGTGTGTGTAATAACTACTAACGCAGACGCTGAAATGTATAAAATGGTGAAAAAAATTATTTTACCATGTACAAAAATCAGCATATTAATTTTCTTGGAAATTTAAAAAAAGTGTTTCTTAAAAAAAAAAATCACTTGCCAACATACATAAAACAGAAAATATGTCATTTCGCAAAAAGCAATTCAGATTCTAAAAAGTTCCTCTCTGGGAATAAGCAATAAATAATTGAGAACTATACAGATACAATTAACAGTATATACAACATAACATATTATATTATACAGTTATAATGAAAGCTAAAAATATAAACAATCAATAGCAAAATAACTCAATTGAATGCCACAGGTCAATGGTGAAGATATTCTCGGCCTGCGGATACTGGAAGTAGCCGCTTTGGTAAAAATGCGTCGTGACTGTGTCGTCATACTCGCATGGAGTACGGGCTTAAATTTGGCATGCAATCCAGAATCACTGTGCTGCGGTCCGATGCCATTAAGTCTGGAGCGATTGTCTGCCAGCATGCAGGCAATTTTATCATCGTTAGAGTGCCCCGTCTGCATGGACACCATTCCACCGCCGGCAATACAGTGTTTGAATGGCCATTTGGTGTGTGCCAAGTGTCGGGTGAGAGCCGAACGATGTCCAGTGTGCAGAGAAAAATACAGCCCGGGGCGATCATTAATTGGAGAACAAGTTTGTTAATTAATAATATGTTAATGCACACATTAATTACGGTTATTATAGATTTTTAATTGATTTTTCATGGGTTATTATTATCTGCTGCAGCTTTAATTCGTTAGGCTGTTGTATTTACTTAGTTGTGGTAACAATTTGAGAGAAGAATAGGTGTTAATTTTTGACACTTTTACAATTTTAAACTCTATTTAACAAGAACGGCACGTTTTGAAACGCCAGCAAATATGCCATTGTAGCTATGTAGGCGTTTCTGAATAGAAATAGTCGCAGACGACATGACACACGCATACCTACGGGCGACGAGTCATTGCTTTGTGATTTTTATCTTAATTTATATATGGACATGAATAATATTTAAAGCTTGAAACCTTTTTTTATTTTCCAAAAAGTATTATGGAATCGTAAATCTCTTTACACAATATATTCTCCACAGGTGTACAATTCTATAACGAATGCTTTCAATTTGCGTGAATCTGTTGATGGAAAATTACGCGAAAAGTTATTTGGTGCAAAGTGCACAAAAAACACGACAACAAAAGAGTCCGGATTGAAATCAGTGCAATCTCACACCCATAAATTTCTCGCCAGAATTATGGGCAAAGCGACATCATTGGATAACCTAAGCAATAAAAAAGATTGCACTGTAGATGATTTGCAAATGCTGAAATTCAAGGCAATGTCAATGTCTGCCAATGAAGTAAACAGGTAATTTAGACGCACTTCTCAAGTAAACAACATAAATTAACATTATTAACTCAGATGACACTTGAGCATTGACATAGACGAGTGCACCTTTTTACATTGCGATTTTAAGTAACAACAATATTGTGTGCTTTTAGCAATCACCTATCAGCACCAAATACACGTTCTCCCTCACCCAACCATCTAACACCCGACTGGAGTGGATCGCAAACATATTTCGGCTCAAGGCGACCTCGTTCGGTACATGCTTCCTCCGAGAGTCTCAACAGTTTAACCACACACAGCGGACTGCAGTTAATTGTACCACCCATCGAGGATGCCCGATTTGCATGTCCAAGTGGTGTGGAATGCAGCAGCAAGTTGCTGCCAACAGAGTTGTGTCGGCATGTGAGTGAGGAGCATAATATTCCTGTGATCAGTTTTGGCACTTCGTCAGCTGAGATAGCTGTGCCCCCGAAAGCCCCAATTGCAAAAGCTTCGTTAATCTTGATCTTGGATAATAAATCGTTTTGGTTTAAATTGAATTGTGTGGATGGCAGTTACCGAATGCAGGCACTGTATCAGGGTGCAGAATGTGATGCTGCAAAATATTATCTGGAAGTTACGATAAGAAATAACATCGAGGAAAAGTTATTAGCGAAGGAACTCGTGGCCAGAAATGCAGTGTATTCACTTTCGAAAATGTCGATGAAGGTATTCTGGGTTTTACGCGAGGTTACCTTATTTATATTTCAATTTCTTTTTTGTTCCATTACAGGAAGTTGAACAGCATTGCAAAACTGTTTGTTTAACGAGTGACTCAATTCATTCCACATTTGGGGTAGAAGATGAACTTTTACTGCGGGCTTTTATAAAACGGGTGGCCGATATGTAAATATTTTAATAAGTTAATTAATTGAAATGTTGTAAAACTGATTTAAATTAGTTGTTAATTATGAAAAATTAAAGAAGGTTTAATTTAAAATTAATTGGTTTATTTGCTGCAAAAATTTAAAAAAATATATATAAAAAGATTTTATTACAAAAAATGAAAGCACTAATATAATTCCGATTAAATAAATAATTATTTGTATTTTACGTATTAAAATATTAAACACAATTACCATTTTGAAATAATATTTCTGCTTAATAATTCAAATGTAATTAACAAAAATGAATCTAATTATGTATGAATAAATCTATTTTACTGAATTATCGTTAAACTCCTGCGTCTAAAGGCATGTGTAATGTGTGTTGATTACAAATTACATAATTCAATTTTAAACAGGCGGTTTGAATCCATTTTGATTATGGCTGAGCTTGTTCATGAAGCTTCAAGCATACCTGCATAACTTCATATAATATTTTATAGAATGAACGGAAAATGCTAATTGGTAACATACAGAGGCATTCCACCAATATGCAACATTTTGCATATTTCATATGAATTATTATTTATTATTACAACCGTGCGGCTTGTTCGATTAAGAGCGCACAAAAAGGAAGGAGTGCATATAAAGGGAATCATATCACATTCACCAACTTTTGAATTGGGAGTGTATTGTATGTTTATGTAAAGGAATGTGTGCACCTACATATAACATTTATGAGTTATGATAGATGACATAGAAAGTTTTACATAAAGGTTTCTTCAGAAACAACTTTTCCATTATCAAAATTGTTTCTTAATATGTTAACAAACATTCCTGTCCTGTGCCCTTACATGCATCCTTTTCTGAATACCTTTTGTCTATGTTGGCAAATGTTTACCTCATACATCCTTTCTATACAGAATACAGATGCGAGCATTATAGTGGTGTTCCTGATTCTCATTAACATTGAAGAGGTTCGCCATTCAGCGTAAAATGTTTGCAAAGTTCGTGAAGCGCATAATTTCCTTACTTCATTATATCGTTCATAATATAACTATACAACTCGTGTAGATGTGCCTTTTGACTATTACAATATAATACACTAAATAGCTGCAGCAATAAATTATTTGTAAGTGTTTTCTTCATAGGCTTTCATCAGTTTTGTTTGCACATTTATTTTTATTCTCCTACTTTTAGGTGTTTGTGATAGGAGTAAATTTACAAGTGTGTCGATTGTAAATTTTCATAATGTGTTTACATATTTAATTTTGAATAATATAGCTTTTAAAGTTAAAGAATTATTTTCCAAAAAAAATTATTTTTTTTTTTCAGAGAACTTATATTATGAATTAATTAATTATGATTTTGCCCTTTGAATAAACTTTGACAAACTGAAGGCCAAAATGATTAATAATTTTAATGTTTTTCTCCCTTCTGTAAGTAGGATGAAAACACCGCAAGAACATCTATATATTTAATATATTATTTGGCATTTACGAGTGCTAGCACAATCTTGGCGTTAAGCTCGTATGTAGATAGTTGGTCAATCTCCAATTTATTGACACCAATAGTGAATACTGATTATAGATACAGAAAGGCTGAGTTAAGTAATAAGTCCCGTCCGTTGAATGAAACCTTTGAGAAACACCCCGATTGTTATTACATTTAGAAAATATTTAGATTCTACTTTTTGACTTCATTTTTACATTCGAGCTTTAATAAAATAAAAGAGGCGACAAAAAAAATTATTATGTGATTTTGTCTTACTAAAATTCTTCAGTTTTGATAACATTTTAGTTATAAAAGTTATAATTTTTTTTTGGAAAACTCCGAGGAAATCTCTCTGAGGAATCTTTATTTCTCTGCCAATAACTCGATTTTGAACATACTCTTGGATTAACAATAGCGACTGAAAATAAAAATTTAAAAATATGTGATTCATAAAAAAATATAAATAAAATTTAAAACTGATTTTCCTCTTCTATTCATAAGAAATTTTTTGAATTCCTTAACATGACAATGCACATACTTTGCAAAATAGACAAAATATAACTTAACTGCTCGGAATTCAAATACAATTTGAAAATAGTTTTTTATACACATTTATTGAAAAGCTGTGACTTGTGAGGCTTGAAAGTAGACACGAATCAAATAAATTCTATGTTATCCTTGCTAGTTCTTCTCCATTCCTCATCCGTACACAGCATGTTTTGCTAGATATAAAATATCGCTCAGAATTTAAAATATCTACAGACAAACATGCAATGGCATTTTATGAATTTCGTACAATTGAATGAAAAAATATCACGATAAATGGTTATAATTTATAAACTAACATGCTGCACGACAAAAACATGTTTTGTAAAAGAATACGATGTTATTTATAGAGCATCAAATAGTTGGGTGTTAATGTTGTAACATTACACTTACATATTGTCATATTGTGTAAAATGATGAAAATGTGATGACACAAAAAGCCTTGTGTTTTGTTGCAAATTTCAACACCCACTGTTGTGGTCGACGCGAATGTATATGCCACCCACCGAATTGAATTACATCATCCATCAACAAGACAAGACATTTCTGGAACATAGGGCGAGATAAAATCTACCCGCACTTAGTTTTATACAAATTTTGTTTGTTGGACACGATAATAAGTTTGATGTTGTTAGAACCCACTTTTAGTATTTTACTCCCTATTAATGTGATTTACGAGTTATAATAGAAGAATGAATTTTCAATACCTTTTACGTAAATGTTGCAGAAAACTGATGGAAATAAAATGTTGTTCGACAAATACTTTAATTAGTGTTTTTTTTTGGAGACCTATAAGATAATTTTTTTTTAAAATATGTCTACTTAACAAATTACTATATTAAAATCTCCTTGATGACAAACCTAATGTTTACAATGAAACATTTATACAATCTGCGTGAAAACTTGCAGAGAATAGAAATATGAATCGATTCAACACCCCATTCCATATTGCAGTGTAGGGATGCAGTTGGAGAACCGCCAACAATTGTTTCCAAAATCAGAAGCACTGAGGTTAAGTAGAAGCTTTACATACGTTTTATGGAAGTGATATAACTGTAAAGTATCCGCTTTATGATTTTGATGCTAATGGACTTTAAGTTTTTTAGTTTTTGATATTTTGTAACTTGAATGATTACAATTATTAATTCGCTTTAAAAATAGCTCACAGAATTTAGAATTAAAATAGATTAACAGATTAATTTTTAACAAAACAATTTGTGTTATCAACGAAAACATCGTAAAAATAATCAAATTGGTCTAATTCTACTTTTATTAAATTTATTTATAAAGTTATTTGAATCGTAGTCATTTTTTACCCATTCTAGGAAGTTTTTAAACGTGTGGGTCGAGCTAATATGCTTAAATTTTAAATGAGGCATCAGTCAAAGGAAAAGACATCGTTTCTAAATTTAAATTTACCGTGCTCGTATCTGATATTTTATTATTACCCACTCGTATTTGAATGATACTGTGTTAAGGATATTTTAAAATAACAAATGATAAAACTTAAAAAATTGAATGAAAAATGAACTTTTGACCTTTTTTCCTGACAAAAACTGAACACTTTGCGTTTATTTCTCCAGTGGCTTGCCTATTCTCGTTCGTCATACCAACGCACACAATTTATTTATCGACCGTGAGTTTTTTTATTATCATATCAAATATTTCTCTAATGTAATTCTGCACCCATGTTAAACAAATACATATAGAAATGCAGTTTAATTAAATTATAACCATTGGTAAAAAGTGTGCACTTTTACAATTTAAATTTTTTTTGGTTGAGTCCTTTGTAACTCAGTGGATTACAAATTAAATTATTTATATGACTACGTTAAAATACTTTTAAATGAAATTTATGCTAACCACAATAATAGAATTTCTGTGCGAATTGATCCTTTCCAAATTAACATGTAAAAGGAATAGTACGTACAGTATTATTGTTTGTTATCCACACTCACGTCTAGTTTTATTCACACAAAGAGCAGCACTCAAGCACACGTCTTGAGTCACGCAAAGATACAAGACGCCTCCCGCGCAACATAAACGGAATTTCATGAATGAACCCTGCAAATTGTATGTTTTACGCCAATTTGACAACAGCCTTTAACATGTATAATGATAACACAATACATAATGATATTCATTGGAGCGTCGGAGAAATATAAAACACTTTTTCGGGGGAACATATCGCCGTAATTTATTGGCCCTTTTGTTATACGCGATGGGAATATGAGCGCGTTGTTCGATTTGCGTTGAAGGGTGGCCGGAAAAACATATTTCATACAAATGATATAACGCACACCATTTATGGGGGAATGGGGGTTGGGGGATGATATGAAATTTATTGACTCCATTCGAGTGCATTTGCTATATGTTCATTGTTGGTTTATTTGGCAATCAATTTCTTTAGCCACATTGCGCCATCAATTGAGGCAAAATACATTTCCTCATCCTTAATGACTGTATAAAAATGGAAATGTTGAAACGGTATATTATGTGGAAGAAAAGTAATTAAGCGAATGAACTTACTATCATATTATATAGAATATCAAATTACGCAATTTCGCGCACATTTATTGGGACTAGTCGCCAGCTTCTTATGTAACAAGCATGTGGGCGGCAAATTGTTGCAACAAACTCATCGTCAAGAACTTCCACTTAAACGCCTTGAGAGATTATTACATAAGAAAGCATCACACTTGGTCTCCTTATTTCACTGAAATTATTTTGAATGAATAAATGAAATTGATGTGCCACTCATGCCAATTGAAGCCTGAAGGCTGTCCTTAAATCAATTATTTTTATCACGTCCCTACGAGTGAAGCGTGCCGCGTGCGGACCGTGATCTTTGATATTAAATTCCTGCTCTAAAATACTTTTTTTTAAAGATATTTAAACTTTTTTCTATACCTCGAAGACAACAATGATTTAAAAATTTCTGTGAGGATGTGTCAAAAAAAACTATTAATTTTATTTAAATATTGACGTTTATGTTTTTTTTATCAAAATAAATTCTTAATTCATTAAAAATTAATTGGCAAACACCACGGATTATAACTTCCGTGTACAGATACTTAAAACTTAAGATTTTATTCCAATTTTCAACACGTTTTTTTTTTGTATCCATGCTTGTTGCATAACAATCTGTCCTTTACACGCAATGTGATTGTTCCGCCAGTTAATTGAAGATTAATTTCGATGCCTCGCAATTCAAATAATGGAGTGTGATTGAAAGGGCAGCAACTTCCGTGCATGCAAAATTATGTACTTTATTAGAGGAAGTAAATTTCGAACTCAATATAAGGACAAATACAAGGTATGTACATAATAGGTGCATTCTATTCATATATCATTTAGTTTATTTGAACAGAACGATATTTGGTTTCAATGTTAAACAGAGATACTTTCTGTAATCGACAAGAGGTGGTGCACTATTTCAGGGATGAATTCAGAAAGCTGCATCGCTTGTTGGAAATATAAACTAATTACATTTCGTATAGTAAAAATCATAAATAGTCGTTAAGTGCAATTAAAAGACAAAGTAAAATTCCCATTTCACTTGTACCACTTACCGGGGTTGTGGACCCAAATTATGGATTATTATTTGACTAAATTATGAATGATTTTTCAGCACCACTTACAGTCCGTAAATCTTAAAAAAAACAGGATGAGTAAACAGAAAGGTTTATTTCGTTGTTGCATGGCATATAAAACTTTAAATTAAACTAAATGAGATTGTAAATAGAATACACCTAATATTAAAATATTATAAGAAAATAACCTACGACAGAAACGGCGGGAAAACGGTAAGGGCAACAGCAACAAGAGCACAAAAGTTATCAGCAACGGCAAAAAAGTCAACAACGTCAGAAACGTTAACGGCAACGGCATGGGCGGTAGCCGCAACGACAAAAAAGTTTACTTAAGTTTATTTATCAAGAAACGCTTTTATTAAAGGTCAGTACTATAATTGTAAAAAGAAAGTCTTTTACCTCCTTTACAAATTTTGACAATTAATGCCGTCGTAACTCGTACATCTAAATTCTAAATGCATGATGAAATTCACTGAACAACAGAATCACGTTATCACGCTGTATGCATATATAATATGGAACAGCATAGATATTTGCACTTTTGGGTACAAAACCTTTCTACCACAAAGCTTTTAGTCTACACCAAGGCGATTCATTTATTATATATATTACTTGGCGGGAAAATATTTTATATAAGCTGCAATTAGCTATATATATATATATATGAATTGAAATGTCATTTATATTTAATAGAACTCCCAGTGGTAGAATGTAGAATTAATGTTTTGATGTTTTGGACTTTAGGGTGATAAGAATGAGAGCTCCATGACATGAATAAATATATTACAAATTTTATAATTTCCGTGAATTCAGAAGTGCCGTTTTATTTGTAATTAGTAAATATTATTATCAGCATTAATTTATTCTTGTGTCATCAACTATTTTCGATATGGAAAAAATATCAAAATGTGAGCCAACTTTAAAATCGTTACTTTAAAATATGACTTAAAATTTACTTGTTTATTTAAAACTATAAATTCAACAGGTTTTCGTATAGCCTTAATTCAAATGAGCACTGGTATGAATAAGGCGGACAATATTAACCGTGCTCTTTCCCACATCCGTAAAGCTGTTACCCAGCATAGTCCCAAAATCGTGGCACTGCCAGAATGTTTCAACACGCCTTATGGCACAAAATACTTCAGGGAATATGCGGAATCCATTCCCACCGGCTCTACTTGCACTCAATTGTCTGCCATCGCTAAGGAATTGGGTGTCTATTTGATTGGAGGCTCCATTCCCGAACATGATGAGTCTGAGGATAAAATCTATAACACTTGCACAATTTGGTCTCCAAATGGCAGTCTTATTGCGTGCCATCGCAAGATGCATTTGTTTGATATTGACGTTAAGGGGGGCCAGAGATTTAAGGAGTCAGATGTTTTGTCACCGGGACGTGATTTTACAGTGGTTGAGGTTGATGGAGCTAAAATTGGAATTGGCATTTGCTATGATTTACGATTTGATGAGATGGCAAGAGTGTATCGAAATATGGGTTGGTATTTTGGTTAATTATACTCAATCTCTTTGTTTTATATCTATGCAAACATTTTTAGGATGCGACATGCTGGTGTACCCAGCTGCCTTTAATATGACGACAGGACCATTGCACTGGGAGGTACTGCAAAGAGGTCGAGCTAATGATTTGCAGCTGTATGTTGCCACTATTTCAGCAGCAAGAAATGTGAACTTTGAATATGTGGCATACGGTCATTCCATGGTGGTTGATCCATGGGGAAAAGTTATATGCTCAGCTAAGGATGCTGAAGAAATCATTTGTGCTGAAATTGGTATATTTTTATAAAAAATTAGGCAATAGTTTTGTTTTTCTAGTTTTTATTTATTTCAGATTTGGATATTGTTCAAGGAGTTCGTGCTCAAATTCCTACATCCAATCAGCGTCGCACTGAATTATATGAGACCGTTAAGAAATTGTAAAAATTACGTTCTACAGTCTCAAATAGCTTTTTTGTCTATTTTTTTTTTAATTTTGTTGATTTATCTTCATCGTTGCACGGATTTTAACCTAGGTTTATACACGCGTTTTGTATAAAAATATTTGAAATTTCCGGATTTTTTTGAAATTCTAAGTTAAAATATATATTATATTAAATAAAAAGAGTAACATTTTTAAAAATTATAAATTTATTGAATTATAAATCAATATTTATATTTCTTTGTTTTTTTTGCGATGCTCTCTTTTTCTTATCACTTGTGTAGCACTATATGATCATACTACCAGACTTATCACGCACATCGTTTGGACGTTGTCCAATCTCCACCAGATCAGTCATCCCATTCTACAATTCCCGCTTCTGAATCGGTGTCGTCACAAATTTCCACTTCACATGAAACTTTGCTTCTATCTGGGTTTTTAAATATTGGTAATGTTTGTACCACTTTCTTCTTCCGATAGGCTTTCCGATCCCTCTACAAATATGGCGATTAGTCCACTGCTTCTCTATGCCGCAATAATTATGCAACAATATAATATTTAACTGAAACGTATACCTTTGTGAATTCTTTTGTCAATTCCTCTTTAGACAAGTCAATATCGCGAGTTTCAAATTCCAAACCAATTGCGGCCGCTGCTGGATTCACTGCACGACATGGTGGACTTGAAGTATTAAATATTTCATATGCCGTATCTTTTATTAAACCTTAGATATGTAGGACGTAGGTACTCATTACACTTAATTTGTTGTAAGGATTTGTACAGTTTTTGAAGAGGCTTCAATATTTTAAACTTTCAGATCATTCCTGTAACTTTAAAAGATATAAGTTTTTTTTTTCCATTTCATGATAAAGTTCCAACTTTCTGTTCAAGAACAAAATTAAAAAGAAACACGAAGAGTATGAGCACTTCCTATATTTATATTTCAAACAATTTTCAAACATAATTAAACTAATTGCACACATGATCAGGTAAGGGGTACATTACATACTCTGCATTTTATAGTCCAAAAAATTTAAAAGCACCAAAGCTTTTATTTAATTTGCTTTAGCCTGATTGGATAACAACATATCATTAAATCTCTTGATGCAAGCTTCCACGCCTTTTTTGTTAGCAACTTCATAATAAGGCAGTTTCTCCATTCGGGCTATCCATGCCAAGATTTTTTTATGCTTCTCTGTATCGTAAGGTACGATCTTAATCAATGAAGACGCCGTTGCCACCAACGACAGATCTGCAATCGTCATATCGTTGCCGCAAACATAGGGACCATCATTTAAAAAAGCTTCCAAAATGTCATATGCTTTCTTTAAGTACTCCTTCTTCTCCACTGGATACTCAGTTTGACCTCCATAGAGTACCGGCTCAACTAAAAAACGAAGACGAGCAAACATGTAACCTGTGTCGAAATACAAACGGGTTTGCACCAGTGATCGCTTTACAAGATCTTTCGGGTACAGCTTCTCGTCTTTGCCATACTTATCAGCCAAATAAGAGCAAATGACATGGCTGTCAAATAAAATAACACCGTTATCATCAAGTGTTGGGACCGTGTGTTGCGGATTGATCTTAATGAGATAGAAAATTAATGTGACATTATTTCTTATCGGATTTTTTTTATCAATTAACATACTTTGATGAACTCTTTCGACAGTTGTTCTTTTTCAATCAAATTAACGTAACGGAATTCCAATTCAATGCCAATTTCAGCTGCTACCAAAGCAACTGCACGACATGGTGGGCTGGTTGGAACATAATAAAATATCGGCTTTGATGACATTTTTTGGTTGAATATATAATCTGCAATAAATGGTACACAAAAATTGAATCTCACTCTGAATAGGAAAATGTCTTTAAGTTTGGAATTTCTACCACTTACCAGCATTGAATCTTTAACTTTTGTGAATGACTCTGTTAAGTCCGCAGTCAATTCTAAACTAACTGTGTGTTCCATGATGTGGTCAGTGCTTATCAAATTTCATAATTATAATTTACATGTATTGGCCACTTAAAATGAAGCGGTGAAAGATTTAATTAATCAACAAAAACCTGTTGAACTGTTCAAGGACAGTAAACAGCACGTATAACTGTGTAGAAAATACTATTGAAAGCTTTTATACATTCATACATAAAATACATAAAAGTTCCGAATTCTACCAGAGAGGTATGTATATCGTCAGAAAAACCGTGTTTGTGTGCAAATCAAATTAAATAAATACTACTTATAAATATAATTTTTTGTTATTATTATGGGGATTTTTGAATACAATATATTTTAGCTATAGGAATACAAATAAAATGTACCAATACACATAATTACAAATAATTATTTCTTATGTACTGTATAGAAGTTTAATTCCAATCACAATAACACAACAATAACGTATGACGTATGTGGAATAAAGCTCTCGCTCTCTCTGTTGTTAGTAGTGTGAAATAGAATGTAAATAGAGAAATCCTACACATTATATGTATGTATAATTGTATTTAATAAAAACTCATGTTTTGTGGCTCAGTAATTTAAGTGGGGCCCGGCATTTCAATTTCGACATATATTATATGGGGTTTAGATAGCAAAATTAAATATATAGTTCATTTCAATTCGTATATTTAAGATGGGAAAATTAAAATAATCAAAAATTTTCATTTTTTATCTGTTGTCACACGTCAATCAGTATTTTTGTAAAAAAAAGACTTACATGCTATGAGTTAATTATTATGCAATACTCGTTGTATATCGATTAATCGAGACCCAATGGTATTTTCCACTATAACTTGCATGCTCTTTTTCATAATGTACACGTGAAAAACTCCTTACATTGAGAGGAGCATTGTCCCTGCAGGAGAAGTAAACAAACCAAATAAGCATAATTCACGAGAATTTCATAACATCATGGTATTATGTCTCATTCTATATAAGTTATAACGATTCTAATTGTTATTCTTCAAATTCTTCAATTCTATTTTGCAACTACAATTTATGATTTCAGCAGTAATTTTTCATGCGATCGAAAAACAAATTCCTTGGGCCATGTTGTTGTATTGTTTTACGTACATACAAAACGTATATTAATACACCTAAATGACCTAATATCGTAATATTTTCCTATATTATATGCTCATATGTGTTACCAAAAATACCCCCACCGATGACAATACATATTTTTATTTAATCACACAAATACATACTGAAGAGCCATCTTACATAAACGTTTTTATATATATAAGACGTACATAACTATTTTACTTGGAATTTAGTTAGCAGCATTTGGTCAACGCGGTGACATCAAGAGTTTTTGTGCATTGTCTATAATATCTTCTAATTAAAAAAATTATCAAAAATTGCAAAAAAAAATCGTTTATTATAAAATGTCTAAGAAACCAATTTTATATATCTCAAACCTGAGCCCACCTTGCCGTGCCGTTATAATGACTGCAGCTGAGATCGGATTAGAATTGGATATTCAAAAGCCCGACATGATGAAAGGCGAGCATTTGTCAGAAGAATTCTTAAAAGTAAGAAATGTGATTTTTTTAAATATAGCGACTTAGTGATGGTATAAATTAAATGACATACTGTGATTTTAAAATATAAAAACTTTTTATTATAGAAAAATCCTCAACACACTGTGCCCACTCTTGATGACAATGGGGTCTACATATTTGACAGTCACATAATTTGTGCCTATCTTGTGGATAAATATGGGAAAAATGATAAACTTTACCCCAAAGATCTTGTTAAGAGATCGCTGGTCGACACACGACTGTACTTCGAAGCTGGATACATGTATCCTCGAGTTTTATTCCTAGTAATGCCAGTAGTTTACGAAAATTATATGACGGATTTTTCAGAGGAGAGAAAGGATTACATTAGAAAAGCATATGACATTTTGGAGGCATTCCTTAAAGATGGTCCATACGTTTGTGGTGACGACATGACAATTGCTGATTTTTCGTTAGTGGCAATTGTTTCCAATTTGGATATTTTAGTTCCACTTGACACCGAAAAGCATTCAAAAATGATAAAGTGGGTTAAATTGATGGAAAAGCTTCCGTACTATGAAGAGGCTAACAAAAGGGGAGCGACAACTGGTCAGAAGTTTTATATGGAAGCTCAAAAAACTAAACTGATAGATCCCAATTGCGTTATGGATTTATTTAGGAAATATAACTTTTAATTTTTTTTTAAATGTAGAAAGTATAATTGATAAATATAAATTGAGTTTTTTTAATATAAATATTTCTTATTTGTTTTAACAATTAATTTCTGCATTTTTTTTTTGAATTTATTACGTGTGGAAGACCCCACCAATTCTTTGTAAAGTGTAATAACGATTTATTATTAAAAGCAAACAATTAGTTTTGTAGTTATGTTAGTTAGTTTACAAGTGTAACGTAAAAGCCAGGTAAATTGAATAAGCGATAAAATTTCATTAAACAAAAATTAATGTTACACAGTACACTTCACAGTTTATTAATAACAATTATAATTTGTTAATAGGCAAAAAAAGGCAATGTCATAACCAAAACTGTTTTCACAAATTCCTTAGGCAATAAAGTTGGAAATAGGATCCTAAATGATAACGAAATAGTCATAGTCTCGACAAATTATTTTAAAAGATTTACATTATAATAAAAGATATAACATAAAACATAAATTAATTTTTCAGAAAAACTTTCATTATAATTTCGCATAAAAAGTAAAAACAAAAGACATTTAAAAGAACAAACATACGTGTTTCTTTAATTATTGTGTATCGTAAACGTTACTTTGCTTTTGATAGATTATCCAACAACACATCATCAAATCTCTTAATACCGGCATCAGCTCCATTTTTGTTCGCAACTTTATAATATGGCAGTTTCTCCAATCGGGCTATCCATGCCAAGATTTTTTTATGCTTCTCCGTATCGTAAGGTACGATCTTAATCAATGTAGACGCCGTCGCCACCAACGACAGATCTGCAATAGTCATCTCGTTGCCGCAAACATAGGGACCATCATTCAAAAACCGCTCCAAAATGTCATACGTTTTCTTTAAATATTCCTTCTTGTCTTCAGGGTATTCCGTATATCCCTCGAAGAGAACCGGCATTACCAATATAAGAAAACGTGAAAACATGAAGCCAGCTTCAAAATACAAGCGAGTTTGCACAAGCGATCGTTTTACGAGGTCCTTTGGATAAAGCTTCTCATCCTTTCCATACTTATCTGCCAAATAACAGCAAATAACGTGGCTATCATATAATATCACTCCGTTATCGTCTAGCGTAGGCAAAGTGTGTTGTGGATTCATCTAAAAATAGATGAAATAATTAGACAATTCATACTCATAAGTCATAGCCTTTTTCATCCCTATTATCAGTTAATTTGTTGTAATTGGATAGTAAGCTAGCTTCAATGAAAGAAAAATTGAATTTGCGATGTCAATTTACACTTCGGCATTTCAGCCGGTAAGCGTTTCTTTAAATAATTTTCAAATATTTTGAAAAGCTATTCTGTAATTAAATTAAATTAAGTACGGAAAACTATCCTCTTTTGTCAAATTATGCTCTAAAATACTGAAGGGAAGACTCGCGAAAACTAAAAAAATAAAATTTTTCATTGTTTTGAGCTTTTGTCTTCAAGCAATGAGAATATGGAAGATTTCCGTTTCGCTAGATACGTTTACTTTGGTATTTAAAAGCATAATTTGTAGAGTAAGGAGATCTTTTTCGATAAGCATCTTTACAACCGATATTAAATTATGTTTATAAAAAATAAAAAACAGAATAAAAATGTTTATTAAAAATTATGCTTATCATGAGTCAGAGTTCAATAACTGATAGTAGATATCACTTTTGTAAATAAAACATTAAGCATCTAAAATGATTTAATGAAATGAAAACTCGCGAGAAAATGCTGCAATAATTATGCAACAATACAATATTTAACTGAAATTTATACCTTTGTGAATTCTTCTGTCAATTGCTCCTCTTTAGACAAGTCAATATCTCGAGTTTCCAATTCTAAACCAATTGCGGCCGCTACTAGACTCACTGCACGACATGGTGGACTTGCCGCCATGAAGTATAAAATTGGCTTCCTTGAAGACATCGTTCTGTATAAGTTAAACAACAATTTAAATAACACTGTTTTTTATTATAATTTTAAACAACAATAACTATAATTATTTACTACAATTTTCTTTGAATCGGGAATTGATTGATGCTGCTAAATTGGATTAAAAAATACTAAACTGATTTACTTATAATTTGCTTCCAAAAATATAACAGTTGTGATAGTTTTATGCACAATATAACAAGTACGACTGACTGGTTCTACTTTTGCGTTAAATATAAATATAATTATAATGAAGGCATCGTACTGAGTGAAGGGGAATATGTACTATCGTACCATTTACTGATAGCAAAATTTGTGAGTTGTGACCCTACTGCTCGAAGCCTATGGACTAAGTGTGCTAAGCTTTTTCTATCTTGCGGATGCAATAAACGATTACAATTTCATATTTTGGCAAATATTTCAAACATAAAATTGTAGCAAAGCGTCATAATACTTTGAGTTCGAAGTTATCCAGTTTAAGTCGTTAAACAAGTGGTTTGTTCTATATAAAAGCTAACACGGAACTAACTATATATTGTCGCCTGTAGCTATTAAGATCTTAATTATAAATATCACGTCATTTGTTAATACAAGGATCTTCGATTAATTAAATAGTTTTGCCGACATGAAAAGACATTTATTAAAAAAGGCATGAAAATTTTTTTTTTTTAAACTAGAGGAACTCTGTGAAGATTGTGTTCTTTCTCCCCATATTAAATTCGTGTTGCATTGCCATCAAAGAATGAAAGTGTTTCTTAACGATAATTTTGAAAAACATAAATGTATTTTGTTTTTGAATGTTAATCCAACAAAAATGTGTATTATTCTAAGCTTGATAACGATTAACCTTTAAATATTATTTCAGTTCAAAGCCTTGATAACAAACGTTTTCTTCACTTGTATTTTTTTAACAAAAATTACTTTTATGTAAATAAATATTTACATTCATGAGATAGGATCTTAAATAAGTAAGTAGCTTCTCGTTAATTTTTTTATGACATAAATTCAAATTACAAATTAAATCATAAACTCAAAAATACATTATTTATTTTGCATTAAATTTATTCGCAAATGTGGCATTATTTTCTCTGCTAAATAATAAGAGTATTTTTTGCAGATGTTGTAATATAATTTAATTCGTTTTAGACTGATTAACCAACAGCACATCATCAAGTCTCTTAATGCAGGCATCAGCTCCATTTTTGTTAGCAACCTCATAGTAAGGCAGTTTCTCCATTCGAGCTATCCATGCCAAGATTTTTTTATGCTTCTCCGTATCGTAAGGTACGATCTTAATCAATGAAGACGCAGTTGCCACCAACGACAGATCTGCAATAGTCATCTGGTTGCCGCAAACATAGGGACCATCATTCAAAAATCGCTCCAAAATGTCATACGTTTTCTTTAAATATTCCTTCTTTTCTTCAGGGTATTCCGTATACCCCTCGTAGAGAACTGGCATAACTAAACTAAGAAGACGTGGAAACATGTAGCCAGTTTCAAAATACAAACGAGTTTGAACAAGCGATCGCTTTACGAGGTCCTTTGGATAAATCTTCTCATCTTTTCCATACTTATCAGCCAAATACGAGCAAATAACATGACTATCATATAAGACCACTCCGTTATCGTCTAGTGTTGGTACAGTATGTTGTGGATTGATCTAAAAATGGATATACGTTCATCCATTATGCAATTATTTTAGTATTTCAGAAAAGTATCAAATTTAGATTTACCTTAATGAACTCTTCATTCAAGTGCTCTTTTTCTATCAAATTTACAGTGCGAATTTCTAATTCCAAACCAATTTCAGCAGCTACTAGACACACTGCACGACATGGTGGACTAGTTGCAACGAAGTACAAAATGGGTTTCTTTGACGACATCTCTCCGTTCTGAAGAGTGGATAATTAAAACAATTTATATTAACTGAATGCGTGTGAAATTAAATTTTGCCGTAACTATTTATATTACCAGAATTTTATTTGAATAACAAACTGCTTTTACTGCTCAAGTGACAAGCCAATTCACCGGCTGTAAGATCCCAACTGAATTTAATAATTATTTCTAAAGTGATTTAATCTCTGCTTCCAAAAATACAACAGTTGAAAAAAGTGTATTGACAATGTTCTATGATACGACTGACTATTGCCACCCGTGTTGGTAAAACAGAATACATACTAAAAGAAATTGTTTTAAAAATAGATTTAATTCTCTGAAAAAAGAAACGGACGCGATGTGAGGGGTCCAGGGAAAACAAACATCTTATAATCATGGCACAACTTTTAAAATAAATTGTGGTGCAGCAACTCGAAGTGACATCCCTTGAAAATAAATATAAATATTTCATATGCCGTATCTTTTATTAAACCTGTACAGAGAACGCACTTGTCATAATTTTTGTATATGCAAATGTTTTCTATGAAGTGTGAACGTATCAATACAAATACAGAGGTACATTCTGTTCTGACTAACGAAAGGGCAAGGTTAAATAAAAATCATTTTTTTGGCTACGCTAAAGTGAGTCCAATCTACACAAATGTGCTAACATAGCATTATTATAATGGTTGTGATTGCTACTGTTTACAGCTTATAGAGCAAGAGAAGCTTAGAAAGAATGCATATTAAACCCAATTTAATTCAAACAATGAAACTTTATTTCAGTTCTCTCCACTTGCTCAACGAAGCAACATCAATCATATTAACTATATACACGCTTATATTACAAGTTACAACTTATTCACATTTAGTTTTAAAAACAAATCTAAAATATGTCCAAAAAGCCAATTTTATATTTTGCTCGGATCAGCCCTCCAGTTCGTGCAGTTGTAATGACTGCAGCTGAAATCGGGTTGGAATTGGAGATAAAAAAAATCGATTTTACAATCGGCGACCACATGTCAGAGGAATTTCTAAAGGTAATAAAGTCATCCATATAATAAAATAACAAAAATGGGGAATAACAGTAAAAGGAAACAATGATTTTCAGAAAAATCCTCAACACACTGTGCCCACTCTTGATGATAATGGAGTCTATTTATTTGACAGTCACGTCATTTGTGCCTATCTTGTGGATAAATATGGGAAAAATGATAAACTTTACCCCAAAGATCTTGTTAAGAGATCGCTGGTCGACACACGACTGTACTTCGAAGCTGGATACATGTATCCTCGACTTCTATTCCTAGTGATGCCAGTAGTTTATGAAAATTATATGACCGATTTTTCAGAGGAGAGAAAGGATTACATTAGAAAGGCATATGACATTTTGGAGGCATTCCTTAAAGATGGTCCATACGTTTGTGGTGACGACATGACAATTGCTGATTTTTCGTTGGTGGCAATTGTTGCCAATTTGGATATTTTAGTTCCACTTGACACGGAAAAGCACTCAAAAATTATAAAATGGGTTAAATTGATGGAAAAGCTTCCGTACTATGAAGAGGCTAACAAGAAGGGGGCGATTGATGGTCAGATGTTTTATATTGAAGCCCAAAAAGAAAAGCTGGGTAATCCAAATTGTGTTTGGGATTTGTTCAACAAATATTGTAATAAATAATTCGTTTCCGTATATGTACAAGTTATTTATTACGGCGAATAAAAATTTCTGTTATTTTATTTTTTATTTTTCTTGACCAAATTCTTTGTTTAAGAGATAATTTTCCTATACAGTGTCACAAGGAATCAAACTAAAAGAAACTATGTAGAGTAAATTATTGTAGGTGTACTGTTACTGCTTTAAAGTTATCTTTATATCGCGGAACGTGGTTATACACATAAAGCATACTAAATAAACCACAAATCAAATTTTAAAGCACAATACAAATACTTATATAAATTTTGTTGGTATTTTAAAGAACATATTCTTCAACGTTTCTATAAGTGTAATTGTTTTTTCGTGTATGAACTGGTATTACTTAACTTATACAAATTCACAAACTTTTTACGTGCGAGTATTTGTTTAGGGCCTTCTGTTTTCGATTTCCATACTATCTTTTATTTTGTCGATTTTTTGCCAGTGATATAAAACATTTATAGTGAATTGGCACGATTACCGTGGAATTTGATTAAAATAGAATAAAACGTGATTAATAAATTTGTTTGTTGAAATTAAAGTGTTAATAATTGACAAAAAGAAATATTAATTATTAAAATGTCACCAAAGAAACCAATTCTGTATTTTGCTGGTATCAGTCCACCAGTTCGTGCAGTAGTGCTTACAGCAGCAGAAATTGGATTGGAATTAGAAATCCGAGAAATTGACTTCACTGTTGCTGAACACTTATCAGAAGAATTCGTTAAAGTAAACTTTGATGAATTCTTGCACAGCAATTCAATACAGCTTTTAACATTTCTACAAACCATTTCAGATTAATCCCCAACACACAGTACCTACTTTGGATGATGATGGTGTAATTTTGTATGACAGTCATGTCATTTGTGCGTACCTCGTAGACAAATACGGCAAGGACGACAAATTGTATCCAAAAGATCTGGTAAAGCGATCACTTATCGATACGCGCTTATATTTTGAAGCCGGATACATGTACCCTCGACTTCGTTTTATTGTTGAGCCTGTACTTTACACCGAAGAAGAGAATCAGTACTCTTTGGAAAAAATTTCACTTCTGCGTAAATCGTATGATATTCTTGAAGCATTTCTGCAAAATGGTGATTATGTCTGTGGCGATCAAATGACAATTGCCGACTTTTCATTAATTGCAATTGTTGCAAATCTTGAAATTTTCATTCCATTTGAGAAGGAATTGCATCCCAAGACATTAGCATGGATCAAAAGAATGGAACAATTGCCCTATTACGATGAAGCTAACAAGAAGGGTGCATTGGAATGTCAACAATTTTATATTGAAGCCGAAAAGGCAAAGAGAGATAGCGAAGACTTAATTCAATTTTGAATTTTACCAAAGTTTTGCAATTCATTTTTTTTTAAATAACTTTATTATAAACCTTATTATATCAAGTATTTTTAAATTGAACTTCCTAAAAACAATTAAATGTGTTCAAGGTTACAATAAAATACAAATCTGTTTCAATTAAAATGTGCGGTATTTATTAACTAACTGAATATTTAATTAATTATGAAAAAATGTTAAAATTTTGAACATCACTGTTGATTGTTTACGAAATCCTTATCACGTCGCAAGGCATTTATGTAATCTTTAAATTTGGTTTAAAAATAAATTGTGTTCCTACTACATAGGGGGTAAGATAACAGAAAACATTCACGTCATTGCACAATAGTATGGCCACCTGTCGAGTAATCCTTATCAGCTATAATTTTTTACAATTCATGGTTTGTGTTACAAAGACGAAAGAATTAATAGCGTTGTGTTCTATTTCTCTTCCTATTTAAACTTTTTAATTTTTAATCCATTGAGAAATCTGCGAATCCTTCTTCAAAATATTAAGTGGTATTATTTATATTACACTATATTTCATTTTTTAGACATTTATTTACATATTTACATCAAACCGTCACAAATTTTTTTTTTTTTAATTCACCCATTTAATAAAATCAATTTCATATTAAGTTCCCTTAGTTCTTAAAGCTTCGCCTTGTTTTTTGCTGCTAAATTTCTATTTAAAACTCGCAACATCAGGGATTTTAGCGAATCAGCCCCTTTTCCATTGCACTCCTCATAATAGGGCAACTGTTTCATCCGTTCCATCCATGCCAATATATTTGGATAAGTGTCAGCTTCAATTTTAGCAAAACCATCAACCGTTGACATCGATGAGATGCATGCAAAATCAGCAATTGTCATATTTTTCCCACAAACGTACGGTGCATTCTTCAAATAAGCCTCAAGTGTTGGAAACGATCTCTCAACATATTCAACTCTTTCAGCAACACGATCCGATTCTGCATTTAACAACATTCCCTCTAAAATAGCACGCATTCGACTAAACAATGCACCTGTATTGTAGTGAAGGATTCGATCGACAAATCCCCGCTGCAACATATCTTTTGGATACAGCACGTCATCCTTTCCAAACTTGTCAACCAAATAGCCATTGATAACGTTGCTATCAATGACTATGGTGCCATTGTCGTCTAACGTTGGTATGGTGTGTTGTGGATTTATCTGTCCAAAGTTCATTCAATTAAAATGCAAATATTAATTTAAATTATTGCGTAACTCATAACATCAAAGATTTTATAATACATATAGTTAATAAACAAAGTGCACTTGTACCTTTAAATATTCAGCATTTAAATGTTCCCCTTTTAAAAAGTCGATTACTTTAAGTTCCAGACTAACTCCCAAAGCAGCTGCTGTCAACAAAGTTGAACGAACTGGTGGACTGAGTATGTTCATGTACAGAATAGGTTTTCGCAGAGACATTTCTAAATTACTTTTTTTGTTTTAATATAATTTGTGAAAAATTAGCAGGAAAAACTAGTTTGTTGCGTTACTTATTTACGCAATGCAATAAACTTATTAGTGAAGTGTTAGGTACAGAATTAACTCCGGAATCAAAGTGAGCACAGTTGCTTGGCAGTGATGTCTCCAATGAAGTTGAATGTGTTTTATAATCTTTATTCTTAATACATGATACATGATTAACTGCATGTATTGTGAATACGTTCGTACATATTGTATTTAACCACACAACATCTTACACATCAGCTAATATTCAATCATAAACGACTCGCGAGTTTTCATTGTATGCTTTTCGCGTTTTACATCGTCGTACATGTATTTTTTGCTCCATGTGTTGTTCTCTATCTTTTTCTTATTTTAATACATATCGATGCACGTGCGTGTATATTGTACATATTTTGTAACATAGCTAAAAAAAAAATCTTATACGTAATAGTTCAAATTTGTATAAATGATATTTTAGTCATAAAATCGTTTCCATTTAGTAACATTTAGTTTGGTTTTATTAATACTAAAACAATTTGCGAAAAAAAATGTGTTATAGTTTTGCGTAAAATGATTATTGATTGGTTTTGAAGTGCGGCCCTGTCTTTATGAATTTTCAAGAACGAAGCTACGGGAACTTTGCATGAGTTTCTCAAAGTTTGTTTGCAAATAATTGTTTACATACATTTTTAAACACACCCATACACGCTTTTATTGTTAATTCAAAACTGAGGTCGCTTGTATTTATAAAAAAATTAAAAGTGCTATGTAATTGTGTATATTCACACACCGGATCCCACTAGCTGGTTAATTATAATGTACATTTATACACAAATGCTAAAAGATGTGTTCTATGATTTGACGAATTACAAAATTTAAAAATACATACTTTAATCGAAAAATTGAAGCTTTTTTGAAGAAAAACTATATCGCAGCCAAATAGACTGCGCGATATAGCGATATATTTTTCTGTCAATCTCATGTGTTTGCTGCTATCTAAATTTAGAATTATGTTTTGGGTAACCACTTGTTGCAAAAAATATGCCCCCACGTACTATTTTAATAGCATATCATCATTTCATGTTTAGTTATTTGCCCACGAATACAATGATTTGCACATTATCTCTCAATGTGATGGGCTATGATCCGCGTAATTTCACAAATTGCTAATAATTTGCCTGTGACTGATTTATAGTTAAGATGAGGAATGTATTATAAATAGTAGGTTTTTTCTCATAATAGATAGGGATTTTGTTTAAATTTTTTAAATTATTTTTAAAATTACTTTTAATAAAAAATTGCCGGATTTGTAAAACAACAAAAATGTTTATAAAATGCAAATCGTATATGCTTTAAAATTTTGCTGTTTGAAGACATATTATTGTACATATATTATGCTTTTTTATAGGGCTGACAGTATTATAAATTAGCTGAATGCATAAAAAATATTGGGCAATAATGATTATATTAGAAAGCATATAATTAAGTGCAATAGAAAAATATTGTATTTCTTATTCATTTTATATTTCCTGTATAAATAATGTTAATTTAATATTATAAAGTTTCTAGAACCAATGAGGAATAAGTAATGACTGCCAATAACAAATTATATATTTAAATCCCAAGTAAACAAATGACTAACTTTAAATCAATATTTGGAAATAATCGCGCAATTGCCATTTTCTCTACTCAAATATTTATTTGGAAAGTAACCGCATTCAAAACAAGTGAACCCAATAACTTTTTATTATAAAGTAATTTGAGTTTAAAAGTATGAGTATAGTTGAACCATCACCTAATTACATATAAAAGGATATTTACAAACAAAAACACACGTCAGCTAAGTACATTGTGATGAATTATTCATTAATTTGCTTGTGAATTAAGTGCTTATAAATTAATTGAATATGTTATCATTACTCTGTAAAACAATCAATAAGTTATGTCCTTGACAATATTATAGCGCTAAGAGGCTTGGAACAATACATTAAATAAATTATATGCAAGACTAAAGGACAATTGAATTATAACATGTCTAATGTATTTGGTAGATAGCAGTTAAATTAAGTAAATAGTTAAGTAGTAATTGGTACCTCCAAAGTAAACCGATGTTAATTAATCTCTTAATATTTCATCAATTTTGTAAATCATTTAAGAATTCATTCCGAAAATCTAAATTCGTCATAACTCTTTGGCAATTATTATACCTATTCATGTGAATATTCTTCATCAATGACCTCGATTTTCTTTTAACTATGTAACAATGTTTTTTATTGAAAAAAAAATCGGTTTAACCGAGATTTGTTTACAGTGATTCTTCTTAAACAAGTGGGAGTCTACGTATTTAATATAGAGTTCTTATTCTACAAACAATATGATTTTAATTAAAATTTAAAATCAAACAAACTAAATCTTTAAAAAGCATGTGTAAAATAAAACGAGAAAATCTTGCATTTTAAATAGTTTATTGATATTTTATGTAACTACATATTTTGAGTAAGTTAACGTTATTTAATCATATAACAATAGTTTCATTATTTCATTCATGTTGCTTATTTATTTCATCTTTATTTTCTAAATTACTTAGCCTTTTCCTTATTATCTTTCAATGTCTTGAAGAAAAATGCTTGCAAATTCTTAGCACCAACCTCATTCATCTCTTCGTAATATGGCAACTGAGCCATTCGATCCATCCATGATTGCATCTTTGAATACTTGGTCTTATCCACCGGGACAACTTCATCCAACGAACTGAGCGTAGATATGCATGACAAATCACCAATTGTCATCTCATCGCCACACAAATACGGCGAGTCTTTAAGAAATGCTTCCACAATGCTGTAGGTTTTCTCAATGTAATCGAGTTTTTCTTGAGGTGCTTCAGATTGTCCGAAAAAAAGTACAAACTCAAACAAAAAACGAAGGCGCGGGAATAAAAATCCAGTATCAAAGTATAAACGTGTCTGAACTAAAGACCTCTTAATTAAATCTTTCGGATACAACTTGTCATCTTTTGCATATTTATCTACCAAGTAGGAGCAAATAACATGGCTGTCATAAAGAATAACGCCATTATCATCCAATACAGGTACGGTATGCTGAGGATTTATCTGTTTTATTTAAAAAAAATTAAAGTATTTAACTATTATTATTATTTCCTTTGACATTTTCGTATGTTTATTTGCGTGTACATTGTTTTACAGATTACACACCTTCAAAAACTCCGGCGTGAGATGTTCCTTTTCCAATAAATTCACAACTTTTAACTCCAGTTCAACCTCAATAGCAGCAGCTGTTAAAAGAACTGCTCTAGCTGGAGGACTCAAGGGAATGTAATAAAGAACTGGCTTATTTGACATGATTGCACTGTTAAAAAAACAAAATTTAAAAACAATAAATAAAAGTTAATTAGAACTTGAACAAAATTTTAAATATTCACCCGACCTACATAAAACTCTGTACGATGAATCAATTTAAACGTCCACTCCTACTTAGCTCCAAAATACAACTAACTTTCCACTGAGTTGTAAGTTGTAACTTGTAGAACTGAAATATATCTTAAGGAAGACAAATGAAAACGAGTGCATTTAGTAAACCAACGATGAGCGGGTAACGACTAACGAGAATATTGTTGTCTATGACGTGAATCAGTGTTCATGTGTTAGTCAGTAATGTTTGCAAACACTTTAATGCGCTTGATTGATATCAAAGCTTACGGGTTACATAACTTTTATATACTAACAAAGCGTGTAAGAATAAAAAATGAAATATGTGGAATGCGATTAATCAAAAACAATATTTTTATTTTTTATATTTAATATAATTTCTTCTTAATTTTTCTGCAACATAATCCCCGAATCCACGGGCTCCCTCACCATTTGCAGCCTCATAATATGGCAGCATCTTCATTCGATTTATCCACTTAGTAATTTCTGGATATAATTCAACGTCCACAGTAGCAATCATTTCAACTGAACTCAACGATGAAACACAAGCAAAATCAGCTATCGTCATGTCGTCACCACAAACAAAAGGTCCGCATTGCAAAAAAGCTTCTAGAACCTCGTAGGACTTTTGAATATATTTGATCCGACCAGAAGCCTCAATTGTTTCATGTTCAAAGACAACACCATCAAGAAGTGCCCGTATTCGACTAAATAAGGCTCCAGTATTGAAGTGAAGGCGAGCGTTAACAAGTCCTCGCTTAACCAAATCCTTGGGATAAAGGACATCATTGTGTGCATATTTATCAACCAAGTATCCATTAATTACACTGCTATCGTACACAATTATTCCATTATCGACCAGAGTCGGTATTGTGTGCTGCGGATTTAACTATTACAAATAATTATAATAATTACAGTGTTTTCTTTGATTATTATAAATACTGATAAAGTTTTATCGTACAGTGTTTACCTTTACAAAATCAGTGGACAATTGGTCCCCTTTTAAAATATTGATAAGGCGAGTATCTAACCGGATCCCTAGTGCTGTTGCAGTTAATATGGAGGAACGAGCGGGAGGGCTTAGTGGATTCATGTATAAAATTGGTTTGCTAATTATAGACATTGCGGTTTAATCACAAAATGTGTTTGACTGACACAGGCTACCTTATCTAAAGATGATTACAGATCTACTAAGTTCTGCTTCATTTTTAAAAATGGTTTATTTAAAATTCATTTACAAATTATGCTTGTATATGTTTCTAACATATTTTATACTACAATCATTGTTTAACAAATACACAAAAAGATACATGTTTTACAAATACAACTGAAAGTAAACAGCCAGCTCAAAACGCAAACCCACTCCCATTTTTTTTCTGAATATGTTTTCAAAACGTTTGTACGTTACTTTTTAACATTAGCTTTATTTTCTTTGAGCATCTGCAAAAGCATATTTTGTGCTTCCTTTCCACCATCACCACATTTCTCCTTGTAGTATGGCAATTGAGCCATACGTTTCATCCAAGCCAACAATTTAGGATACTTGCCCTTATCCATTTTGACAACCTCATCGACTGTGCACAGGGACGAAATACAGGCAAAATCTCCAATAGTAAGATCGTCACCGCAGACATATTTCGAGTCCTTTAAGAATGCCTCCATAATGCTGTACGTCTTTTCAATGTAATCCATTTTCTCTTGCGGTGTTTCAGGACATCCGAAATAGAAAACTGGCTCAAAGAGAAAGCGTATGCGGCAAAACAAAAATCCGGTATCAAAATACAGACGTGTCTGAACTAATGACCTCTTAATCAGGTCCTTAGGATAAAGCTTATCATCTTTTCCATACTTGTCCACTAAATACGAACTTATGACATGACTGTCATACAAGATAACGCCGTTATCATCCAAAGTTGGCAACGTATGTTGTGGGTTGATCTGTTGTAAAATTTTAAAATTATAAATTGTGTAAAATGGTATTTGATTTGGTATCACCTTCACAAATTCAGGCGACAAATGCTCAAATTTTAACAGATTCATTGGACGTAACTCCAAATCCAGACCAATTGCGGCTGCAGTAAGCAGGACGGTCCTCGATGGCGAGCTTAAAGATGCGTAGTATAGAATTGGTTTCTTCATTGCCATTGTAAATAGCAGTTATAAAATTAATTGATGTAGGGAATATGTATGAAAGCTTTACTATCAAATTATTCCAAAACGTTTAATTCAAAATACAGCACAACTAAGTAAAACCAAACACTTTCTTCAACTGAGCAAAATATCGATGCATTACACAATTAAATACTGGTGTAAATTCAATTTATTTGCACAATTTTGTAATCACGTAATGGAATATTTTGTACACACATGTAAAATGTAAACATTTATGTAGGTATTCAGTCATTATTAAATTAATGAAGCGGTAGACCATAGACTTTGTTTATCTGCAATTTAATTTAAAAAGCTTATCATCAATATTTTTATTCTTTATGAATAACCTTTCATTAAAAGTTATGTGCTACTTGTTTTGGGTTGATTAACATTTATCAATATAAACCATGTTTTAAGGAATATTTATAACTATATACTTGGAAAATATGCTTTCCATAAAATCAGTTTTATTGTCGGCTAAAATGAGCAATTGGACATATTTAACTATATACCTTAAATTTAAAAAGCTTCTTATAAAATTATTTTGAACAAGTTGATTTCATTTTAATTTGGTGGAAAAAACCTATCTTCAAAAATTAAAACAATTCTAATGGAGCTATATATCGTCCCGAGTTCTCTGAACCCAAAAAGCCAAAAAAATTTAAGGTTTGAATCTTTTTCTAAAAACCTCTACTATTTAGTATCTACTTATACTAAGTGCAAAACATAAACACTTTTCCTAAATATAAATTCAATGCATCATTTATTAATAACTAAACTATACTAATATAACACAATGAATATTATTTTATGCATATTAGTAGCCAGACGCAACTTTGGCGACAGAATCTCCTCATTATTATTTAAGTAATCTCCACTACAAAAATTGTCAAACGAAATAATCTGTTTTTTTTAACATAATTATTGTCATCTCAATTTAAGGTTTTAAATGATAATTGTGAATTTTAATTTGCTTATTTCGAATTTTCTTTGTTCTCCTTGAGTTTGGCAAAAAACAGTCTCTGCACTTCCTTGGCACCAACATCGCACAACTCATTGTAATATGGTAGTTCAGCCATACGTTCCATCCAAGCCAGCAATTTAGGATATTTGCCCTTATCCATTTTTACAATCTGATCTATAGAACTTAATGAAGAGACACACGCAAAGTCTCCAATGGTAAGATCATCACCGCAGACATATTTCGAGTCCTTTAAGAACGCTTCCATAATGTTGTACGTCTTTTCAATGTAATCCATTTTCTCTGGCGGAGTTTCAGTACATCCGGAATAGGAAATGGGCTCAAAGAGAAATCGCATGCGGCAAAATAAAAATCCGGTATCAAAATACAGGCGTGTTTGAACTAATGACCTCTTAATTAGGTCCTTAGGATAAAGCTTATCGTCTTTTCCATACTTGTCCACTAAATACGAACTTATGACATGACTGTCATACAAGATAACGCCGTTATCATCCAAAGTTGGTAACGTATGTTGTGGGTTGATCTGTTGTAAAATTTTAAAATTATAACTTGTGTAAAATATTATTTGATTTTGAATCACCTTCACAAATTCAGGCGACAAATTCTCAAATTTTAGTAAACTCATTGGGCGTAACTCCAAATCCAGACCAATTGCGGCTGCAGTAAGCAGGACGGTCCTTGATGGTGCGCCATAGGATGCGTAGTATAGAATTGGTTTCTTCATTGCCATCGTAACAAGCTTTCTTAGCAAATTATTCCAAAACCTTTAATTCAAAATAGAGCACAACTAAGTAAAACCAAACACTTTCTTCAACTGAGCAAAATGCCAATGCATTACGAAATACTGGTGTATATTCAATTTATTTGACCAATTTCGTAATCACAATATTTTATACACACATTTAAAATGTAAAAACTCATGTAGGTATTCGTTAATTCATAAATTAATGAAGCAGCAGACCGTAGACTTTTTTTATCTGCAATTTATAATTTAGAAAACTTATCATCAATATTTCCTTTTCTTATAAATGACCTCTCAATAAAAATTATCTGCTATACTTGTTTTGGGTTGATTAACATTTATCAACAAAAACCATGTTTTAACGAATATTTAAAGTTACTTGGAAAATATGGTTTCCATAAAATCTGTTTTATTGTCGGCAAAAATGAGCAATTGGAACTATGTTATTTAACCACCTTAACTTTAAAATGCTTCTTATAAAGTTATTTTGAACACGTTGGTTCATTTTTAATTTTTATGGAAAAAACAGCTATACATTTCCAACGGAGATATATCTCGTCCCGAGTTCTCTGAACATAAAAAGCTTAAACAATTACAGGTTTACAACCATTTTTCTGAAAACCTCTACAATTTACTTGAACTTAGTGTAAACATAAACACATTTCATAAATATAAATTTAATGCATCATTTATTTATAACTAAACTTTACTAATATAACACAATGAATATATAATTTTTGAAAACTATTAGCCAGACGCAACATTGGCGATAGAATTTCCGCTCCTCATTATTATTTACTAATCACCATTACAAACATTATAAAATCAAAATATTTTTTATAACATAATTATTGTCATCACAATTACATCGGCTTTTAGTGATAATTGCGAATTTAATTAAAATAGCTTAATTTGCCTTTTGTTTGTTCTCCTTGAGTTTGGCAATAAACAGGCTCTGCACTTCCTTGCCACCAACATCGCACTTCTCCTTGTAATATGGTAGTTCAGCCATACGTTCCATCCAAGCCAACAATTTAGGATATTTGCCCTTATCCATTTTTACAACCTGATCAATAGAACTTAATGAAGAGACACACGCAAAGTCTCCAATGGTAAGATTATCACCACACAAATACGGTGTGTCTTTTAGGAATGCCTCCATAATGCTATAGGTCTTCTCAATGTAATCGAGTTTCTCTTGTGGTGCTTCTGAGCCACCGAAATAGAAGATTGGCTCAAACAGAAAACGCATGCGGCAGAACAAATACCCTGTATCAAAATACAGACGTGTCTGAACCAGGGACCTCTTAATCAAGTCTTTTGGATACAAGCTGTCATCTTTTCCGTACTTGTCTACCAAATACGAACAAATGACGTGGCTGTCATAAAGAATTACGCCATTATCATCTAATGTTGGCAATGTATGTTGTGGATTAATCTGTAATTGAGAACAATAAATAGCTGAATTTATGGAAATGCTAAAAACTGATGCAATGTCTACTAAATGACCTTCACAAAATCTGGAGCCAAATGATCGCCATTCAACAAACTCATCACACGCAGCTCCAACTCAAGCCCGATTGCGGCTGCAGTCAGAAGTACGGCCCTGGACGGTGGACTCAAGTTAACGTAGTATAGAACCGGCTTCTTTTGTGCCATTGTATTGTATTATTGCTGGCTGTTTACAAAACAAATGTGTGTAAGTATAAGTTTATTATTCACTTGTGTTTTAATAATCAAGTCTCAACAAAAATCTAAATTTAGTTTACCACCACCCATAAAGAGGTTTTAGTTAAAAAATTTATGTATTCGTTGTACAGTGTGGACAAAACTGTGAGTTTAATACTATCGTCTATCAAAGTGTTTTTATTATTATTTAAATGGTTAAATCACCTTTAAATTAATAAGTATTGCAACCACAAATTTAAATAGATTTTTTGCTCTGAAAGCACCTCTTAACTCTTCCACTAGCTTTTAACAACTAAGCCCTGTTCTGACTTCTCACACAGTTAATTTATAAGTTATAACGCTGTTAAGTGTCAATTAAATATCTTGTTTGAATTATACGAATACGAGACACGAGTGAGTTTTACGTGCAATTTATTGTATACATATATAAGAGACTTGATAGTTGAAAGTTGTATAGCTTAATCTTATGCATCTATTAAACCATTTCTGTGTTAGGACTGATAACTTTATGGGGTTAGTAACAAATTATGTGTGAGTCTATCAGCAAATACTGTATATAAACCGTAAAGTATGTGAATAATATAAAATGCACAGCTTTTGTTCGATACATATACTATACTGCAGAGTGCAGAATCATGTAAATAAATAATAAATGAGTTAACTTCCCGCGATAAAATTCAAGGAGTAATCAACCTGCTGTCTCCGTAAAGCAGAAGCTAATTTTATAGCGTTCTTGAATAAATATGTGCATTGTGGACAATAATCTTAAAAGTAATAGTTTAAAAAAAATATCTCTGATGATGTTTATTTAATTAAGGAAATATTTAAATTGCAATTACCCTTTAATTGGTTAATGTACTCCTGTATTATTTAATTTCTTTAATGTTATTGATTTAAATGTAATTTTACACTTTATGACTCGTTATTATTTTAAATAATATTCAATCTACTTTAAAATATGTAATTGAATTTCGTTGTAAATATTACAATACATAATAATTAGAAAACCTCTTCACGTATAATTTGTAAATTATATTGTTCGGGTCCAAACTGTGTTATTAAGATATAAGTAATTAGTTTATGTATATTAAATATTAGCCTTCTCGAATTTTAATAATTGTAGAAACGTAATAGCTGATTTCATATTCACACATTTCCACAAAAACAATTTTTTTTGCCGTTTTAATTTTTTTATAAAATTAATCATTAATTAAAAAACTCCATACCGGTTGAGTACAAAGAAAAAACAATTATTTTAATGTAAAAGAAACATTTTTAGGCGGTTGTAAAAAAAATTGGGCTCAACCGGGATTTGAACCCGGGACCTCTCGCACCCAAAGCGAGAATCATACCCCTAGACCATTGAGCCGCTTGAAATAATTGATTCAAAAAACTTTCCGGAGCTGTGATTGAATTCATTTTTATAAAAATTCATTCCGAAGCTTTTATTTACCAAGGTAGTCCCAATATAAACTTTACAATAAAGTGAAAGTATAACAGTCTCCAATACAATATCGGCGAAAAAATTGTATTGCTAGTTAATATAATATATGTTGATAATCAGCGTCGAAATGTTTTTGTGAAAATAATCTTGACAATTACATATTAATAATTAATTATTTATTATATAATTGTATGTTAGAAAGGAGAGGAACTTTGGACTTTAATTAAATTAATTACATTGGGGATACGTTTTGACTAAATTAATTGTTGATCATCATTCATTAATCATTAATTTTTAATTTAATTTTTACGGAAAATGTCAGTAAAGTCAAACCATTTTTCTTGCTGTAGTTTGCTGAATTCTAAAATAAATAAGGAATCCTAAAACTATAATGTAATCTTCAGTTTACTTATTAGATAAATTTATTTGTTGACGTTAAAATACAATAGTTATTTTACATTTTTGATTACCTACTTTTTACAAACGTTTTCTACATTTTTCAATACTGTCCCCAATCACAAAACACATCATTAATTTAATTTAATTTTATGGAATTTATTTATGGCGATTTAAGACCATACTCTCATTGATGCGGTATACCAATTTCTCAGAGCCTTTTTCATTAATTTCAACATAGTCTGGTATAAGATGTGCAACCCGATGCATCCAAGCACAAACCTTTGGCCATTTGTCGCTTTCAATTGGTATCAACATTTGGAGTGTACAAACAGTTGCAATGCAGGAGATGTCTGCCACAGTCATGGAATTGCCCACTAAGAAATCATTTTCTAAAAACTTCTCAAGAAAATCGTAGGCTTTATTTCCCATTTCAATTGTTTCTGGCTGATATTCGGTTTTTCCTCCATAAACAATCGTGTTCTGCAAATATTTAAATTGAATATGGGATACACATTACACACATACACATTTGTGTATAAACCACATGATTTGATTTTATAATAACTAAACTTTAACTATACGAGTAGATTTGTACACTTGTTTATTAAAAACATCTAAACAAATAGCAATAGTGTTTATTTAAATTGTAAATATTTACCACAAAGCTTTTGATGACTTGAAAAAGAACGCCATTTTCAAAATGCAGTCGTTGATCAATTCTAGCTCGTGTTAACAAATTCTTAGGGTACAGTGAATCGTTTTTACCATATTTTGAAACTAAATAGGTAATTATTGCGTGGCTGTTGAATTAATAAATAAATGATCAAATTTTTTGAAGTACTTCTATTATTATGCAAATTAATAATCACCTGTCCCATATTGGTTCTTCATCATCAATAAGTAGCGGTACCGTGTGTTGCGGATTTAACTAAAACAAATAATCGGGTAATGTCATTAAATGTGTAATTTAGTAGGTATTTTATTATTCACCTTTACAAATTCTTCTGACAAATGCTCCTTTTTTGTAAAATCCACTGGACTGTAGAGAATTGTTAATGAAAAAAATTAAATCTAATTTATCTAAATAAAAATAAAGTAGGTGGTTTTTCCCATAAAAATTTTACTTGTGCTCATTAAATAAGATAATTATCATTGACATTCTTATTAATATTTTCCAACGAACTACTGAAACACTTACATTAACTCCAATGGTAGTTTCAGTACCTTTGCAGTGAGGATAACTGCACGCGCTGGTGGACTGAAGAGGGCACAATAAAGTTTTGGTTTTGTCATATTAAATACGAGAAAACAGTCAAAAATTAAACAAGCAAGTATTTAACTGCTCCAAATAACTTACGATACTGAAGCATGTGAGCACCCAAAGTCTAAAAACAGCTGCCAATGAACGATATGACTTACTTATACTTTTGTACATTTATTTGATCATGACTTTTGGCAAATAATAAGTTAGATACTTATGACGTACACATTTTCAACAAATACACATTCAGTATTATATTATCATGTTGATTATAGAGTTTCAAAATACATGTATTGTTGCTAAAATTGTAAACACTTATAAATTTGTCAAAATGTTTGTGAAGTCTTATCCGTTGATATTTGTGTGGTTGATCGGCATCTACCTACATTTAAATGATTTAATTTTAACTTAGATTTTCAGTGCGCTGATATGGTGTGAATTTGTTTATCGTGTGAAATATTTGTACGCATCAAAGGAGTTTGCACAATAACTATGTATAATTTTGTCTTATCGTATTGAGTTGATTCTTTTAACCTTTTATTCAGATTGGCAAAATTATTAATATTGCATTTTATTTGAACCATTTTTTATAAGTAAACTACAATTCTTAATAAGTGCACTTAAATATATTAAATTTAAATGGATTGTTGAGAATTGTTTATTTCCTTATTTTCTAAACAGTTTTTCTTAATGCCATCTTTAATTTGTTTCGCAAACATTTCGGCACCCATTTCGTTGACATTATCATAGTCTGGCAATTCCAAACACATCTTTGACATCCATGAGAACAGTTTCGGCCACTTTATTGTATCAATTGGAACTAGCATTTGCAGAGTCTCAATTACAGTAATGCATAATAAATCTGCAATTGTTATTGATGTCCCAATCAGACATCCATTAATGTTTAAAATGGTCTCGAGCTTATCATATGCTTTAAAGGTTTTGATTATTTCACTTTGATACTCTGACTTTCCATTCACCAGAATATTAATCTGCTTAAATTAAAATTAACAAATTAGTCCTGCTGAATTAAAAATTGGTTATAAAAAAATATACCGCAATGCTTCTTAGAATTGGAAACAACACATAGTCATAAATATGAAGTATTCGTGTGACTTTTACTTGGACCTCAGCATTATTTGGGGGACACACTGAATTGTTTATGCGGTATTTTTGTAGTAGATAAATCATAATAGGGAAACTAAAATATAAATGGATGTGCAATGTGCATGTATGTGGTATAACTATAAAATCCATTTCATTTTTAAATTTATTATCACCTATCCCACACTGTTACTTTATTATCTGTTAAGACGGGAATTAAAAGTTCCGATATCACCTAAAATTAAAGAATTTATGTATTTTTTATTCTGTTTACTAAAAAGGCAATGTAACTTTAAATGCATCTATTTATAAAATGTCTTTATTTACCTTTTCTTTTGTTAAATCATGTGTGGGATCAAAATTAACATGCCTATAACAAAGGGAGATAATTAATTTTTACCACAATATTTTATTTTATTTTATTTTTTGTAATTCCACAACACAACAAAAAGTATCACTGATAATTGATTGTATGCAATATGTATATAAGGATATAGTAATTTGACAAAGCTTTTCGTCTTACTTCAATTCGACATCTAATTTAAGTAGTTTAATAAAAAGTAACACAGTTCTTGATGGAGGGCTTTGCAATGAGTACAATAATTTAGGTTTATCCATTTTTAACAGTAAACAATTAACAAAAATGAGTTAACTTTAAGTATAATTTAAAAGAAGACTGAAAAATGAAAACGCACACCATTTTCAATTAATCTATATAATGTGATAACTGATATACTTAAATGAGAAATTGAAAAATATGCCTGCACAATGTTTAATTGTTCTATATGTATTTTGGTGATTTTAAATTTACTTATAAAACGAGTGTAGTTAAATGTTGTATGTGTCTATTGTGTTTTTTGTATAGTATATTTAAATCGATGTACAACAATGATTTACTGAATATTTAACTGTAAATTTTTTATGAATACATTATTAAAATTCCGAAAACATTTTTCCTAAATATTTTTTAGTGTATCGAAATAATTGTTCTAATACCCGACTTTACGGGCAAAACATTTAGGCATTGAGTGGGCAATCATTGTATAATAACAACGTTTTCGATTTGTAAAGCTTGCTCATAAAAGCGCGAACATTTTATCAATTGTATTTGAATAACCAATTGTAATCCCAAGTGCATACTGATAATCTCTTTAGAATTAATCATAAAGTAATAAATTTAGGTAGCAACACGTCTTGTCATGTATATTTTTAACGCGTGCCCTTAATCTAAAAAAAATCGGGTATTATAAAATTAAAAAATATTATCTGGAAGCAAAGAGTCCATTCGGCATGTGGAAAAATTCATGAATTATAAAGACACTTTCGTTCGTAGCAGCTAATTAAAATTAATAACTATGGGTTTGTAGTATGAAATAACACGAAATAAAGAATTGCGTCGAAATTATTATTGTAATAAATACTTTTAGTCAATTTAAAAACTGGAAAATAATGACAAAAATTTAAGTGTGTCAACAATGTGGCCGAAGTCTTTGTCTGAAATCGAATCAAACTTGCTTTAACCTTGTTAAAATATAAATTGACATAACCAATGAATTTAAAAAAAATCGTGGTTTAAAGGGGAAAAAACTTATTAATGTACAGTCACATTATTATTAAGCAGTTTTAAGGATTTTAGGCAAAATATAAATGCTCAGATGATTATGCACAAATACACCAGTACAGATTAATAATTAATATACAATGTGTTTTGATTTAGTAAACATTTGCAGTGATTTAAATCATCACGTGTCTATTGTGTCACCTCATCTACATTTTTATGTGTATCGAATAAATTACATTAAACCACACAGATGTGATTTAAATTACAAATCTAAATTCAAGGAGAAGCTTTGTATTATACAGAAATTGATCAATTTACAAACAACATCTTTGATTTCAGTTAACATCTTTAATTTATACTTATTTCGGTGGAGCCACATTACAATTGTTCAGTTGCTATTAAACCTTTGAAGTGTCTTCATGTTGAACCGAATTGCACGTACAATGAAACCAATTTTGTATTCTGATACTCGCAGTCCTCCAGTCAGAAGTGTCCTACTACTTATTGAAGCATTGGGACTAAAAGTGGAGCAGGTACAAGTGGATTTATTCAAAGGAGATCAGTTCAAGCCAGAATTCTTAAAGGTATAATTTATAGTTTATCAATATATAAAAATACTTATGTTTTTGTTATCTTAATTAAAGCGTAATCCAGCTCATACTGTTCCTATACTTGAAGATGGTGATGTTATTCTGAGTGATAGTCATGTCATATTGGTTTATTTATGTGAGAAGTATGGAACAAACACTAATTTATATCCGAAACAGAATCACCTACAAATATTGGAGAGGTTATTTTTCAATGGAACTGTGCTCTTCCGTAGAGACAGCATTGCATTTGTAATTTAAAACAAAGATTGCATGATGAGCAATTATATTTGAAACTAAATTGAAACATTTTACAGAGCGAGTTAATTGCTGGAACTGCTACATTAGATAGTCTGGAAAAGCATAAGATAAAATTTAAAGAAGCCTATGGGTTTGTAGAAAAGTATTTGGATAAAACAAAATTTATTGCTACAAATGAGGTATCTAAAATGAGTTGTGAAGAAATTTCTAAATTTTATCTAAACAAAATATTATTTTTAAATTAATACTACTGAAACTGAATATTAAATGGAGATGATTTTCACATTCAGGTGACAATTGCGGATTTCTCAGCAGTTACAACTTTAAGCACAATGACTCTCCTTGTGCCGATAGATGCAGAAATGTTTCCGAAACTCTCGCAATGGTTTAAGGTGATGTCAGAACTTCCATACTTCCAAACAGCCAACCATCGTGGACGTGAACGTTTGAAAAATACTCTGAACGAAATGGTGACGATTACAAAGTTTGAGGAATAAATACTAAGGCGTTGCTAAGAGCCCAACACTCACCACAACTGGGATGCAAATGTGACGTGTTATGAGTCCCTAATCAATTGAATATTTATCTGTATTGCATGTCAGCAATTTCGTGTTTGAACGCAATTTAAATGCAATCATTTATTTTGTAAATTAATACATGTTCTGAATAATTAATATCTGCATGGTTAGTTAGAAAATTTTACTTATTTAGTGGGAGTAAATCAATTTGTTTGTAAATATGATTCAGTTTAATTTAGTCGCTAGAACGTTTCTTGTACACCATGAAATTGGTTCAATCTTTGGATTTTTATAAACAGGCAACGCTGTCTGAGAGTGATGCACTTAATATTATTGATAGATCAATGGAAATACATTACGTTTTATACGAATTTACGTTGATATTAAATAAATTTTTTGAATTTCAAATTCTTTTGATTACCTTAACAGAATTTATTATCATAGTCTTCGATAGTTTTTACCTCTTAGCGATCCTCAATGGACACGGTTTAAGTAAATCAATTTTGATTATGTGCACAGGTCCCGAATTTAGTTTTCTTTTTATAGGCTTCAAATTATCCACCAGTGAGAGTTGCTTTTATTTGTCATATCAACTTGTGGGATGTATCACAAATTTTTTAATTATGTGTTATGTTTGCTGCTTTTTGCAAAACTCTGTGAAAAGAATTGTTGTAACAGTCAATAAATTAATTGTCTTTTCAAAAAGTCAAAGACTTCGTGACAGGGTAAGTAAAAAAATATAATTTTTTATAATCATTCGTCAAAACTCATAGCTATAAATATTCTTAAAAGACGCAATGACAATTAAATGCCATAACATGAATTTCTAATTAATTTTAGCTAATGCAATTCTCTATGCACCTGACGACAAACTCTCCAAACTTTACTGTATTTGGATTATTTTCCGTTGACGCTACACTTCTTTACTCGGTATTAAATTTTAGAATTAAATGCGACTTATAACTTATGTCACAAAAAATTTAAAAACTATAACTTTTGTATTTATTTTCTAAGGTAACTGGAGCAACTACTACATATTTAGTCATATTAATACAATTCGCTAAACCACCAGATAGTTCTAATGGGACTATTATAGCAAACAATACTAATATACTAACATGATATTCTAATTATTCTTATTAGGCTATTGCTAGTTAAATTACTTAACCCCTCGAGCAGTATCAACATAACATAACGGAACGCTTCGCATCGCAGCAAGCAATAAAATGTATGGAAATACATGAAAACAAAAACAATAGAAAACTCAAACGCATTCCTTACGCAGAACCGAAAAAAAGGTGATCAACTTTACATAATTCAAAAAAGAGAAACTAAAAAATTTTAAAACAAAATGCCACACAAACGCAGAAATTTTGTTTTGATTGTGTTCGATTATTTCGTGTGTTGAGTTTTGGAATCCTGCGTTTCGTTTTGTTATATTGATTCTGCTCAAGGCATTAGTAACATTAATTTTGAGTTATAATGCTTCTATATGTTTTATGTTTTTAAACCGATGCAATATTTTAAGTCAAACCACTCCCCTCAATTGTAAACATTGATCAGGGTTCAAAGAATCAGATAATCAATTGAACGTAACTATTCGAATATTCAAGAATTTATAATCAGGATTTTATGCCCTATCTTCTATAAAAAGAACTACATCGAAGGGAGAGCGGGGTGTGAATTTATATACGACTATTGCTGAACTGCATTTTAATAAAGCTTTTCTGAGATATGCAAAATGTGACCTTGAAATTTATGAGTTTTGTTTAAAATTTTTACTTTTATTGAGATTAGCAATAATGTAGAACATCATGTACCCTAAATCACACAGTTTTTGAATTACTTTTTGAATTCACTATAAAATTATGACATTGAGTTTTAAAATTTTGACCTTGAAATGTTTGTTTTTTTTTATCTTATTTAGTCCAACAATAATGTGAAAAAAAAATTAAAAAATATTTAGGGTTCCTGAGATATAAAAATTTTGACCTTGAATTTTCCAATTTTGACCTTGAAATGTTTTGCAAGTATCTTATTTATTCCTATAATAATGTGAAAGTTTTTTTTTTGATATTGTGTAAATTGTCTGAGATAGAAAAGTGTGGTTTGTTTCTGCATCGTCATCTTTTTTTCTGAAAAAAATTCGGATTACCAAAATATACATACCCTTGGGGTCGTATGTAAATTAAAAATGGTTTAAAAACACTTTTACACATTTTATTAATTAACTAATAATAAAGTTTATAATTTATTTGCAATGCGATTTTTTACATTTATAACACATCTTTTTTTATGTTATATATATTTGTAATTAAGAAAAAAAAATTATTGACCACTCTATGTCAATCGGAGTACTTAGTCAAAAGGCATAAGTTTGGTTTTAAATAAATTGTGTTGACATGTTCTTATTAATTGCAATTATTGTAGTTTGCAATAGTGGTCCAATCAAATAAGTGTCTTGAAGCACGGAATACGCGGAAAGTCATTAATGCATGAAACAAGCTGAACTTTCCTCACCTCGATGACTTATGTTAAAAAAATGTTTTTATGCACACAAATTTAAGTATAAATCAGCTTTTGTACAATTTCTTGAAAAATAAATAGCTAATATTAAAAAAAAGCTTTTCCCCATATATTTGAGTTCATTTGCAAAAATCAAAAACTATAATGTTTAAACAACAAACACATGTGATGTGCTTATTTAAATTTTGTAGATTACATAATCAAAACAAATGTCTTCAAGTTTCCAAAGATGGGATTGTAAGACTGAAGTACGTATAATTAATAAATTCCAGCACATACAGACAAGGGGTAATAACTTTTAAGTTATAACATAATTATTTTAGTTATGCAATGCAATGTTTTGAGGAAATAAACGTCTAATCAATTAAAAACAAAGTATTGTACAATAAAGCACACTCGGTATTTATGTACGGAAGTACGGATATGCACTATTATCTTGTAGATAGATGTGACGCGCGTGATGCGACTTAGACGGTAGACTTAGAGAAAACACTTGAAAAGTGAAAGGACTGTGAAGAAAATAATTTTTGCCTATCTTTTCTTTAAAATACTTTAGTACAATTTCAAATTGTGTGGTCACTTTTAATGTCTAACTGCAATAAAATTTAATGTGGTTAAATAATAATGCATTTTGTAAACACAATTTTTTTTATTTGAATAAAATATAGTACAAGTTTTACTTCATACAATAAATTGTATGTTGAAAAATCTTACAAACAAAATAACAACAATGGAAACATATTTTCAATTCATTAAACATGTGACAAATACAATTCAGGTAATTTGCCAAACAAATGAAAATAGTGTCGCTTTGGACTCAAGATGTGATGACAATGTGAAATGATAAATATAAGGAAACATGGAAGAGGAAGAGGATGGATTTAAATGAAACTTACTAATATTGACACTTCATGGCATGATGTGAGTTTTAAAAATAGTGAGTATGGGACTAGAGAACGATTCTTAATGATGCAAGCCACCTCCGCTTGGTGCAGGATAGCTATAACCTTCACTTGAACCACTGTGAGCACCTGCGCTGTAGCTGTCAACTCCCGAATAACTATCACCACCATGACTGCCGCCGAAACCACCTCCAATATCACCACCGCCATGACCACCTCCGAAACCACCTCCAAAGTCGTGACCACCACCGCCGCCTCCTCCATGACCTCCCCCAATGTCACCACCTCCATGGCCACCTCCAAAGCCACCACCGAAGTCATGTCCACCGCCTCCACCGCCATAACCACCTCCAATATCACCACCTCCATGGCCGCCTCCAATGTCACTTCCGAATCCACCCCCAAAATCATGTCCACCGCCGCCTCCATGACCACCTCCAATGTCGCCACCTCCATGGCCACCTCCAAAGCCACCACCAAAGTCATGTCCACCGCCTCCACCGCCATAACCACCTCCAATGTCTCCTCCTCCATGGCCACCTCCAAATCCTCCTCCAATATCACCACCGCCATGTCCATGATCGTGACCACCGCCGCCATAGCCTCCACCGATATCGCCACCGCCATGACCGCCAATATCACCGCCACCACCGCTGTGACCTCCGCCAAATCCACCTCCAAAATCATGACCTCCTCCTCCTCCACCTCCGCCGCCATGTCCGCCTCCAATACCATAGCTGTCTCCCTCTCCAAATCCACCACCAATATCATGACCGCCGCCTCCACCACCACCGTGACCACCGCCAAATCCACCACCAACATCATGACCGCCACCTCCACCACCGCCGTGACCGCCTCCAAAACCACCTCCGAAGCCACCACCGAATCCTCCTCCGAATCCACCGCCAAATCCTCCACTACTGTGATGTTCTTCATGATGTCCACCGCCATATCCACCACCGCCTCCGCCTCCACCACCACCACTGACATGAATGATATGTTCTTCGTGGCCACCGCCGCCGCCACCGCCACCACCATGACCGCCACCACCATGACCGCCACCACCATGACCGCCACCACCATGACCGCCACCACCATGGCCGCCACCATAACCACCTCCTCCTCCTCCTCCATGGCCTCCTCCACCACCGCTCAGATGACTCAGGAAACCTCCAATTAATCCTTCACCGAATCCGCCACCTCCATCGCCATGGCCTCCACCTCCACCGCCATGACCTCCTCCATCACCACCGCCGCCGCCGCCATGACCTCCATGTCCTTGATCATGATGATGTACAATCACTTCATGGTTATGATGATGATCCAAATGGGGCTCAGGTAAATGAATTCGTATGTGAACACTGGAAATTCAATCAATATAAAAGAACGGTTAATGTCAATTTTAAACTAAAAGTGAAAGACGTTAATGTAACTTAATGGAATAAACTTACTGTTCCTTTCCACCGAAACCACCTGCAAGAGCAAGTGCCACAGTACAGGCCACAGCGCAAGTAAACTATAAAAAAAGGAGAAAGTGGTCAAATTTATTTTCAGTTGCTGGCATTTTCAGTATTATCACAAATCATATTTTATGATCATATTATTATTTGAAATTCCTTTTATCTTTCATAGTCACTATCAGCATAAAATAATTTTTTATCTTCGAACTTGACAGGATCTCAAAATCCTGTAAAAGTTATTGAACTCACCACTAGCCACTTTGCCATAATTCTGGTAAATAGTTTCACAAAGCTTTATATGTATATCCTTATTTGTAATTCTCCAATTTTTTAGTCCTTCAGTTTATCACACACAGATATCCAAATAAAATGTAATTTTTCACAAAACTGGCTATTTTTGCCAGCGCTCACTTGTATGGCGCACTTGTACTTTCGTCACCACTTGAACTGCGAGTTGCAATGCTAGCTAACCGAACCGACAAGTCTTTATATACCTACATGTGGCGTTTGGCTTTTCGGGGGCCATCAATAATTGAGAGTGAAATGATGAAAATATGTATGTGTACAAGCTCGTACACTTTGCAACAAACAACAGAAAAACCATAACAACAAACTAACAAAACAACAACAACGGCTATACGGCAACATAATTGAACGCAAAATCTGCACTGTGTACTTAGTGGAAGGGGTTCCGCAGCATACAAAGAGATAGTTCCAAAACACGCGCACATGAACGGCTGTGGCAACCCCCTCCCTCCCGGTAAGGTCATTGCCAGGGCATTTCCGAATTCGAATCATTTGTCAAGATCTGCCTCTGATGATATGCAACACTACCGGTGTTTGGAGTGTACGTTATTTAATTAGAGTTGAAGCAAATGAAAGTGAAAGACGCTCTGTGTACGACACAGTAAGATTTTTTTATTGTGATAATTATGTTATAGAGGAGTGTAATTTTACGTATATGGCTTAACGCGTTATTCGAAATTATACTTTAAAGTTAATATAATTGTGGGTTTATGTAACATTTATTAATGATGTAGATTTGCGTGTAACAAGATTTTAATTACCAAATAAAACGTAAGAGCGGTACATTTTTAAATTCTGAAAGAAGTCCGTAATATGTGTTATTCCTCCATTGATCAATTATAATTATTGAATAATTTTTTTTAAATTTTAAATGATAATCATAAAACTATGCACACTTTTTAAATTCTGATTTTTGTCAAGACTTTAATGTTTGAATTTAAATTAAATAAACTGTGAATTCAATTTTAATTTAAAAATAAACATAATTTATAAGTTGTGGAATTTCACTCTTACAATTATTATTATTATAACAGAATTTTTTAAATCATATTAACTATTTCCTTTTCATAATGTAAACTGTTGTCCGTAACGCATCGCATATTTTCAGTATTAATTAACGACTTGATCTCATTTAATTTCGCTGTCAAATTAAGATCAAGAGAAATTCCTCAGCAATGTGAATTCGATTGCAAATTCTTCAATAGGTAAAAGTAATTGAGTATTCCAAAGCAATACGCACTTAACTTCCATTCGCTTCTATCCACGGTACCTGTATAATACTGGTTAAGACATATTGTTAAATTTAATTGCACAAATTTGTTAAAAAAAAGTGATCGTGTATTTAACAAAACACTTCCTCTTGCCTGGGAAAAAATATGTCTGCGTCTATCAGAAAGTCATTCATGTTTAAAAGTTACAACTAATACACAATAGATGCATCTGTTACTTTTGATTTCTGCAGATGAAAGATGATGATGAATTCACTTTCTTTTCGGGGATTTTCATTGCAGTTTAATGTCAAGAATTTGCGAGTATTCGCTTCAATAACTTTGCATTGTGGCAAATTTTCGGTATAGTTATTTTTGATTGCGGGATAGTCCTGAATAGAGGAACTAAGTAATAAAAGAAACAACGTGCGTAATAAATCTTTTTTAAGCTAAAATAAAAACTTCAATTGCAATGAGTTTTCCGGGTTAAAATAATGCACCTGCCCATTTGAAATGTTACCACCGTAATTAAGTCATAATACCTTGCTGAAATTATTTGAAATTTCTATAAATAATATGCTTAATATGTAGGTAAGTGTTGGGAGCGCGAAATCTTAACTACATATCTTATTGTATGGTTACATATGAGACTTTCTGTTCATTCACATCTAAATTTTGAGTGCGATTAATTTTAAATATTTATAGCTCTCTATATTTAGTCTACAAGAGTGCAGGTTAATGTCTACGGTATTTCGTTTGAGTGAATTTTGATCCGATTATCTGGATATGTCGGAAATTCCATGACTTCCATGTAAGCACATTTTGTAACTAAATTTTTTCAGTAGGTTGGCTGTGGCCTAATGAAGTCACGCAATGACGGTTGCATCTCATGCAAATGGAGACATTATAAACACTTGAACAGTGTATTACTTTACATAAAAACAATCGGATTTACATTGTTGTTATTTTCATGGTTTCGAAGCACATTTTGACAATTGGTAAAATTTTCGTGAGTTTGTGAGTTGCACAAAATGACATTGAACTTACAATTTATAAGTTGCATTGTGATTGCACCAATTTGTATACGTAATTTTAATGCATCGTAAATGCACCATTATAATGGTAACAAGTTTTTACGATGTGAGAGTGATGCAAGAATCTGGTAAAAATGCAGGTTATGAGTTTTAGGTGAATGAGAGTTCATGGAAAATAATGATTTAAATTGGTTTTAGCGCATTACAATACATTGATAATTTTAAAGGAATATTATTTTCTCGGATGATAACCGTAAGTTGCCTATCGCTGGTATTAAAAAATTGTAAATTAAAGTAGCACAGTTTCCAGGAAACATTTCAAAGAAACAAAATGTAGGAAAAGAATTGGCTGAAATATAGAGGTTGATTTAATAATATGATAAGAACACTGAAATATTATGTTTTTTTTTTGTTTCGCATTCATATAACATATTTTATGATTATTAACTATTATTAAGTAACAACGTCTGGGAATTTTAAAATAATTGCAATGATGCACTTATCATGCAATCTGCTGTAGGCACTACAGCTTGGTTTAGTACATGTAACATGTGAAGTATTTTTGATCGTTGACAAGTAAATTTGTACATCCTGCTTGTTTCGATAGGGTGACTGTATGTATTTAATGATCCTTAAGGACAATAAAAAAATTTACCAAAGTGACATCATTGCATTCTTGTTCATTCGAATGACAGAAAATTTGAAATACTTTTAGAAAGTTTTACTAATCAAACTTCAGTGGGATATTAAAAGATAAAAAAGCCTGTGCTGACGACATTTCGGGCGACAGTACTTACAATTTAAATCCCCAAATGAGGCAATTGAACTCTTCAAGTGTTTGGATAAAAAACAAATATGGCCACTCAAAAAACAACATATTTAACTGAAGCATGCAATATTATGTTAAGTCCACACTTCATGTGATCACTGAACGCTGCGAGCATGCCAAGAAGGTTGTCAAAGCGAAAGCATCGCACTTTTCGCTAAAAAAAGATTGATTTAGATTACCAGTCACGATGTTTAACAGTTCGCATAATACTGCACACAATTATACCGCATCACAGTGCTAAAGAGGAAGTGTCATGAGGGCTGACAAACAACTTAGCGCTCGAATAATTGCAGATTCAAATATGAATGAGCTTCCACAAAATATGTGTGCATATTACAAAACATTACTGCCATAAAACGCCTTTATATTTCTGTGATTATACTTGCATGTACTTTCATTACGTTTGTTGGCGGTTTTTATGCATTTTGAATTGTGCATTCTGCCTGATGACTTTCATTTTCATTCTCACATAAGAAAGACCCAGACAAGTAAGCGACCATAACGACCACATGCGGTAACGGGTGAGCTTTAGCTGTACATCACTATACACTCCACAGGCTGATCACAATAAATGCGGGTTAGCAGACGCTGCGCCAGACGAAAGCTGTTTCGCAACGCGAAAAGCTAAAGAGGCGTTAGAGGAAAGATTCAGCATGCTTGATGGAGATGGGAAAAGAATACAAGTAAAGAGTGCGTTTAGCTGTATAACATTACAACTTTGTGCGCGGCAATGATTTGCTGATCAAAACGTGTAGGATAGGTTTTTCATATCCAGTAAAGCAACACTTTAATGTTCATCGGCATTTTCGCAAGCGCATAAATTGCATGCGGAAGTTTTCGCATTTCTTGTTCTTATTGTGGGTTTTTGAAAAATGCAAAAACGACAGACAATGATAAAGTGAAATTTCACATAATATGTTACGTGTGGTGGACCTAGGAAAATGTGCTGACGCCCTTAGGGTTTCTCACTCGGAAGCATTTAGGCGTGACAATGTGAAATTTAAAGTCACTTAGACTTTTATGCATAGTTTTAATTTATGTAACCATAAAACGTTTAAAAAGCTTTCCGTTGGGTGCTGTTTTTGTAACTACGGTTAAAATTTACATTAAATAAAATTCTTTCTTTGAAAAATTGTCATTTTAATCAAATATCAATTTAATTGTTTCGTAATGTTTTATCACCTATAATTAATTTATAATATAAATGAATCCACTTAAATAAACGAGTACTTTACAAACCAATTAATGTGGAATGACGAAGCACATTGGTCGTGACATTACATTCGCAATTCCTTCCTACCGGCAGCTTACTAAACAGATGATTACTGGTTTTGAACGCATATTGCAATCCAATTCACATAGAGAGGATTAAAAGTTAAAAATATGTTCATAACGTCTATGGGAGTTTTAAAGCGAAAGTACGTGATGGCCATCCTGCTATACCTGCCTTCAATCATACCATTAATAATAAATTTTATAAACCATTTAATTTAAAATCATAAAAATAAAAGGCAAAAAATAAATTGAAAATAACATTTCAATATCACTTTCTTTATCCTTGACAATTTCTGCGGTCAACCAGTTCTTTCCTCAATAATTCGGCGGTCCATTGATTTAACATGCAGTGGGCACAGTGAAAGTAAATATTTCGTCATTACATCTGCGGAAATAATTCGGAACGCGTGTATGTATCATGTGTCGCACTTTAAAATATACACACCAACAAATTCATTCACATTTTGTTTTTATTTACATTTTGTAAAGTGCAAAAATACTTCAACAAAATAAATAGAGTTATGTAGGTACTACAGTTACAGCTGTACATTTAGTTTAATGCGGATCATGTTCAATTACTTTTGATGCAGAAAATCAAAGATCATCAAAAAACAACTCAAAGCTGTCATCGATGGGATGGACACAACTTATTGATAGAGCTGAACAATTATGTAGTTTGATTGATTGGATAAACGGCGGAACTACATTTATTTATATTTTGCGAAATTGCGGAAGATGCAATGGCCATTTATTATGAGAAAATATGCGCTGAAATTTATAGCTTTTTGTAAATATTTATTTCTCATAATATAAGTGAGAATGTATTATTATAACGGCAGTCTGCAATCCAGGAGAGTTTTTGTTATTCAAAAGCTCAACGGCATCCACTCTCGATCCACTCCTTAATAGTTGCTTGAAAAATTTTATTTCGCTCAAATCTGCACAAAATTCACTTTATTTTGAAATATTTGCGGTATTCAGCGATTTTTGTATTGCATAAATTTGAAAATTGATTACTTAATTTTGAAATTTGATTACATAATAAAAAAGAATATTTATTTACAACTTTCATTACAAATTAATATACACAATTATTGTCATTAAATATGATAATAGTCTCATATCAAATATGTAAACTGATCGAAACATCTCATGCTCTTGAATAGCAGCGACTAGTAAGTATTTTGAAGTTTTTGTCCATGATGGATTTCCCTGATTTATTTTCATTATCGCTGATGATCGCAGCTGAATGCCAGACCTTTCAAATCATACTCGATGTGAATTGAGATGAAAGTATGTAATTAGTTTGCTGGCAAGTTCGCAATGTCTTGGTCACATTCATGCCTCATTTTTTGTTTGAATTCTTTTTTACCTTGTTTTTGTTGATATTTTATATTTTGAGGAATGTTTAAAAAAAGGAAATAACATTTTCACATTTACAATTTTTAATAGATTGTTATGTGTTGCAAATTGAATGATGTTATAAAACGATGAAATTATAATTTACGAAATCTCTTAAAGAACAATGTAGATAAAACTTTAATCATACTTTTAAAAAACACCTTGCTTTTTAATTGAGTGCAGAGTATTATTCAATAAAACTGATTTTATAACCCGTGTCAATATTCAAAGAGACCCTTCATTAATAAGCTCATGAAAAATAAATAACTAATAGAAACAATCCTTTACTGTCATTTTGAACGAAATTTCTCCATTATAATAAAACGCCTTCAGCCATTAGAGTACATTGACCAAAATATATTAAGGGCCCAGCCAACTTTCGATTTCGTTCACTTATTACAATGCAATGTGGCAAATTACATGAATAAAGAAAGTACATCAGCCACGGAGACACTCAAAAAGACAACACAGACACAACAGACATCCCAAATACAATCGAAGCAAAAAGTGGCAGCTCTGCAGTGCTAAAAAAAAGTAAAAGAGTAAAAAGTGGAAAGAGTTCATATATTAATCTATTAAACGCAATTGTCCGATTCATTCTTCGATGTGGCCTTTCTCCATCCGGCCATCAAGTTACACATGTAATAATGATGTAACAAAATGCTTCCATAACTTATGAATTATTATAATACTGCGCTCTTTGTGTGTAGTGCATTTTGTAGATAGGAAATTGCGATTTGGGCGAAAGTTTGTAGTATTATGAAGGGCGATTGTTGGAATCAATGATTGGCGATTAATTTTGGTAAGTTTTTCTATTGTGTTTACATTAGTAGTTCAATGATTTCATGTGGAGCATAACCGTTTTTTGGGTGTGGGTACGTATTCCCGTACTTTTTAACATATAATCGAAACGATAAATTGGAAGACAAAACAAAAATTAAACGTTGTCGAAAATTTGTTTTCTTAAATAAGAGTGAATTCACATAAAAAACGGATATAAATCTAATTGTAAAACAATTGCGAACAAACCTATATTACCCAAAGCAATAAAAAATGGTGGTATTTACTAAATTTGTCATGCCTCTGAAAATTGCATGCACTTTTTTATGTCTGCACATAAACATTGTGTCTAGCCATTTCACAAATGATACAAATCATTATGGAAAAGGAAATCTGTATGAAACAATGCGAAGTGTAACAAATGTGACTGTATGTTCAAAAAAAAGCTATCCACATGATGATTTATTGTTTCCACACAATTCACAACATCTCTCCATGTGTCTTTCTTTATCCTTGCCCGCACCAGCTGATTGTGCACCAAAAATCATTGACTTCAGTCTTTTATACAGTTGAGTGAATACGAGCTTTAAGCGTTTTCGGCATGCTTTTTACAAAATATTGTTCAAAACTCACAACAATTGTTCGGATTGACGAATTCGCTGCAGATGCAAAAACACAGCAGTGTAAAAAAGCACTGCAGGAAAATATAGTTGAACGCAAAACCAACAAATTGAATTTAATTGTTCGTGTTTAAGTCTGGCATTTGGCATCAACAAATGAGCAATGCAACTTCCAAAATCAAACAATTGAAATAATAATGTTTAAAAATACAAAACGAAAATAAATGTTCGCTAAAGCTCAAAAACTCCTTGTTTATTTAAATAATTCAAAAATATCTGAAATAGTAAATAGTAGTAATTTTACGAATGAGCGGTTAAATATGAATAGTTCGTCATTAAGACGAGTCCATCATTCAAGTACTCCACTCCGCATGCATATTTGATATTACACACAAACACTTTCATCAGTTTGAATCAATTAAACATGCCGCGCATCATCACGTACATTTTATGATAGGCGATCTTTATTATGCTCATGGTTTTTCCATTCAATATTTAAACTGTACTATTATCTTCCGATGTAAATAATTTTTCCGCCTGACTGCGCCTAAACACAACAACAAAAAAAATGTCTAAGACATTTCAACAAAAACCGCAGATTTTAATCTATGGTAAGTGACACTTTTACCACTTTGCAGACCTTTCCATTTTAAGTAATTGATTTGTATGACGAAAATTATTTGAAACGTACAGTTCATGATGATCTTATTAGTTCCGTTTTAACTAACTATACAAACTTGATTATAATTATTGCCATGAAAAGGAATTTATTGTTTTTTAATTCGTCACGAATATTTATCTGGACGGAGCGTTAAAGAAGACAACATCGTAATCAAGCGTAACTATTAATACTTATTGCTAATTCAAACAATAAAAATTGTGCTTCATCATTAGTTACACTAAATTAGAAAATTAATTAGGAATATATTTTTTATGCAAATTTTTTAAATATTTAGAAATTAAAAATAGCAAAGCGTTTTAACAAAACTATACTTTATTTTTAAGTAATTTGTAAGGATATAGTTTAACTTAAAACTCAAATATACATGTCATACAAAAATTGATAACACTTTTCTTTTCATTTTAGAAATTAAATAATTACAATAGTAATTTTATACATAATTTAAAGTATGTTAATAAACTTTTAAAAGCTCTGTCTTCGAAATAGACATTATTCTTAATACTATTGTTTTTTAATTGTTTTTAATTTATTCACTAAGTGTATTGTAATTTATCTCCGAACTTAATCGTACCCCTTGATGGCGGTTGTGAGCCCCCTTCACTCGATGGCTTTGTCGGCTTCAGCCTATTTTTAGTTCGTGACCGATCAGTTGTTACAAATGGTGGTCGTGCAGTTGCTCGCGTAACTTTTGTCTCCGAACCATCAAAACTGGTAAATGAACGTTCTGTGGTCAAACTCTGTACATGCTCCCGCCCTCGATATGATTGCTTCCAGCTTTTTGTTTTATCTTTGTCATTACTGTGCTTTGTTGTAGTGGGCACAAAGTCTCCAGTAAAATTTTTATGATTCCTTAAACCATCTCCACCTTGTTCCGGTGGATTTCTCGTCCTCGTCGAATACGGTGTCGTAATGGGTCGCTGCACGGACGCCTCGTGAATATTTTCCACCGAATGATCTGATATGCTGCCAACATTTTCCTCATTCAATCCGTCGTGAAATTGGTACTCAACTTGTTTGGCTATTGGTAGGTTCATGACATTGGTGTGCAATTTGCTCACAGGCTTGGGTTTTTTTTGCTCACCTTTTCCCGGTGATTCCGATTTAACCGGTTTCCAGCCATTGTGAAAGTTGTGTGGCAAACCATTTATTAACTCCTCCTCAACATTTGCAGGCTTTTTAAAAAACGACCCCATTGTTGCCTCGACTTTTTGCTCCGAACTTAGTTCTATATCTTTTATTAGTTGATTTTCAATGTAATTGTTAGCTTTTACAAGAGCATTCATGCTGTGTTCTTTTGATTTTATGAACTCCGACGGGTCACTTCCATACGAGTGATAGTGTTCTTCTTTAGGAGGCGACTTGGGCTTTTTGTGTGGCATGACGGGGGGTCGAGGTCGGGGCTTTTCAACACGTGCAGGTGCCACGAATACTCTGATTTTCTTCTTTTGTTGTTGAAGCTGTGCTCTCAGTTTCATTGCGTTTGTTGCTATAAACTGCCGCATCATTTGGGCGCCTTTGGTTACTTTCTTCGCTAGCTCAGTCATGGAGTCTTCCATCATGGGCCAGAGTGCGCGTCTGAGCTGTCGTGTGCCAGGCGCCTGTGAGTACAGCACTGAGTCCTCAACGAGTATCTCACCAGGCGCTATTTGAAGCGTACTTTCACTGGATGGTGTCGTCGTTTCAGCAGGCGTATTAATAATGAATTCACTAAAACAAATTACAATAAAGTGCATGCAGAAAAAATTGTTCCGGTTGAGGTAAAAGTAAAAGTGAACTCATTGAGTTATTCGCTATAATTAGTCTCGGTTGTTTTTATTTCAATTATTGTTAATGAATGCTTACAGTCGAATTATTTTTAAGAATGTTGTGGGTGTGAATAATGAACTAAGAGAAAATACTTGAATTTTTAAATGTTTAACTTTTGTCATTTACGAGTAGTTTTAATTAATAAAGATGTAAAGTAAATAGGGTGAATTATGTATATTTCGAACATTGAATTTAAGAATTTCTTAATATTTAATTCACTGACCCAAAATGTAAACAATAGATTATATAATATTCTATTTTTTGTTTGCTTAACATGTGTGGAAAACATTGAGAAGTGAAGAATATTATGTAGTTTATCTAATAGAAATAAATGCATTGAATTCGATATTTTAAAGATTATTTTCTCTCCACGTGCTTTTCTATTTATTAAATGAACACGTAGCGAAAACGCCAAATGTAACACAAATAAAAATTAAATTTACTCAACTTATTCAATTTAGATTATGAAATAACAATCGTTACATTTTAGTTGAACAATTTTAATGTAATGAGTTCGATCAAATAGTGTTATTACGTTCATTTCCTGTACTGTAATTGTTTAATAATCACACATGACAAAGCATTCAAAATGAAAATGAAACCAAACAGATGCAAAATAAATATTTTCAATAATATTTCTCCATTCTCTTCATAGAGTACAATACATTCGTTCATAAATAAAACTCTTACCATAACGATTGTTTAATCAGAGAACAGCAAACGATTATCGAAAAGGTGCACAGCCTCACAACCTGCAACGAAACCGTTTTTATTAACAAACCGCAATAGCAGTGCCACTTCAATTCTAACAAAGCACATAAACACTTTAACAATCAACTTACATTCACTTTCCTTAAAATCATTTTTTTTTAATACTTGATCGTTAATATGTACGATATCTTTGCTTTTAGTTTATTCAGCACCCACGATCTACTTCACTATACGCTTACTCAATAACTGTTGCACTTCTAATGCAGCCAGTACACTTTTATAAGTTTCAAAATGCATTTCGATGCAGCGAGCCAATTAATTGCACAAGTTCAATGAAACTGGCCACCTCCGATTCAGTGAGTATTCCAATACATTAGATGAAAGCTCCACAGCCATTTCAATCACGCAATATTCATATTGTTATTTGTTTATATTAACAACTATGCAATGTTAAGGTCAATGCTTGAAAGAATTGTGTTTTGGTTATGGTTGCATGCATGGGCTTTGCTTTGTCATGCAGATGATTTTATTGATGATAGAAAAATTACACTTTCTTAATAAGGCGCAGTTGGTGTTTGTGGTTTGTCGGAGGCGTTCGAATATCTTTTCAATACCTGTCAGATATTTAACAGTTGAGTTGTAAGTTGCTCTTTTGTTAGTTTTCTTATTATTGTGGTAAAAATTTGCGTCATAACGAAATTGATAATCATAACAATTAATCTTCCATTATTCAGTGGTCAGTTGTTAAAAATTGTTATAAAAAGTGATTTTATTGCGATTTCTAGTGTTCAAGTCTGTTATCGTTATTTTGTGATAAACCATATGACGTATTTCAAGTTTGCGTTCTTTTGTTAGTTTTATACGAGTATGCTTTTGTGTGTAAAAATATAAGTATTTACTTGTAGAAACAATTTATTTTAAAGCAAGATTAAAATTAGGCTGACGGATTTCATTTAAAACAGAATCTCATAAGCATGATAACGACCTAGAATAATCATCTAATTTAGTTAAGGGACCGGAGGGGAGTCTGATGTTTCACTGCGATAAGTAAGTCGAGTACTTTGACATCGGCACTAAAAAGTCCCACGAGGCAGTCTGTGTGAATTAAAGTTCACAACAAATATTAATTTCGTTTAATCGAAAAAGTTGTAGTTAAGGGACCACAAAAAAAGAGTTGCAATAATTCAAACAAATCCTTTTTTATATACAAATTGTTGGCGGGATGTGACAATTAAAAGTGTAAAAGCAACGAGAAATTCAAAATTGACATAAATAGTTTTTTTTACTCAATCCAAAAACTAATGAAATTTCGCACAAAGGACTTATCTTTAATTTAGGACGAATTAGGAATGATATTCGCTAAATTCACTTTCAAGTTTTGTAAAAGACTTTAAAAAAATACTCCCTTAAGTTAATTCTCTCCTCTGTTCTTTTTAACTGGTTAAACGAAGATATTGCGTAATATTTTAATATCATATTATTATGAAGAGATAATTCAACATAGTTAGAATGCCTTATTCATAAGTTAAAACAAGTTACTTAGTCTTAAAAAAAAACACAATTAATACAATAAAACACACACTAAAGCAATTAATAGAAACCATAAAATTTACTTGCATTCTACATCATTGAAGCAAAACCACAAAAAACTATTCATTAATGCGCAACGAGCACGCGTCATAAAGATCTCGCCAATTTTTTATACGTATTAGGATGAAAAGTGAGAGCTACTTTTGTAGTCAGCAGTTATCACGAAACGATGAGAATAATTAACATGCGACCATCAACATAAAAACAAATTGTGTTGTAATTATTCATTATGAATTGTACTTTCCCATAGTGGACCAGAAGTACGATTTGCAGTTTTGCATTATTACGTTAATCGCACGAACAAGTTCAATCTCAAGGTTGGGTGACATTAACCAACAAAGATCATTTCGATATAGATAAATATTTGAACTTGTGCATTTCAAGTTGCAAACAAATATTTCAACAATTTACTAAATCAACGTTTAACGAGTTATCCCAAATACATTTAAGAAAACTGTTATTTTTTATGAAAGTGGTTTGGAATGTGTGGGTAAAACCTATAGGAATTAATAAAATCAATCAAGTATAGTTTGAGTAATAAAGTAAGTGATAAAAACAACTCTTATGTCTTTCTTATTATTAATTACCATTAATCCAAAACAGTTTTTATTCACAGTGTACCAAGACAAATTACCATAAGAAATAATGAAATCTAACATAACGATGTTACAATCTGAGAGACCATCCAGGAATGTCTTTACTTTCATCATAATCACTTCACAGAAGCTCTGAATGGCAATGTCGTCGCTATGGTTTCTTTCTTTGTTATTAAAAAACGCTCGACATTTTAGTAAATGGTGCACTGGACAATGCCTGTAAATTACCATCGCAACAACATGAATTCCATTAATTGTGTAGAAAGGTAAAGTTTACAGTTTGTAAAAACAATCTTATTGTATGTATTAGGGCTGGACCCGAAGTTTAATAACACAGCAGGGAAAGTACTTTCTTCACATCTTTAATCGACATATTATTATAGAATGTTATATCATTAATATAATAAAGTTAATACCTTTCCATTTTAACAATAATCACAACCAAAAATTGTATTATAAACCAACGTTATTTCCCTGTTAAGTAATGTAGCAAGTAACAACCACCAACAATATTAAGATCGCTGGATTACATATTATAGACTTTCATCGTTTGGACACAAAGCTGTGATATAATGCACAATCCCGCAATATATTTAATTGAGGTTTTTAACCTGCACTCTTGTCGCGTCGCCTCACACTAACCAATTTTGATTGCCGAAAATTTCTCTGGCATTTTATGTGGATTAATGTAACGAATGTGTATGTGCACTGTAAGTAATCATGGTCCATGGTTTGCGCGTAAAAACAAGCAGAACATCAAAACACGGAAGAGGGAGAAATTGGAAGGAAATATTGGTTGTTTGTTGGATGTGTTTTTTGTTTGCGGAAATCGAGTTACAGAACAAAAAGCGAGCTACCGAAAGTGAAAGGATGAACGCCGGAACGGTCTGCCTCTTTATGTACATGGACTTCCCAATAGTTAGCCCGCACCGTTTTTTGCCAGTTGTGTGTGCTTGCCTGAGTTTGTATGGGGACAATCGATCAGGTGGTTATTTTGTCTTTCACTCAGGTAATGTTGAATGTTGATACAACTTAATTGAATGATTTTATGTGGACGTGGGTACTCACAATTTGCACCAATACAGATCAAATTAATTTGATTATGCACGTTATGATTACCAGACAAAGGGTGGTCATTTAAACAAAGTTTATAGACTCTGAATATTATAAATTGTTAAATACGTAATCGTTAAATTTTAACTGAAAAGATCAATGTATGTAACGAAATAACAAAGTAAATGCACGAGTGATTCCTTTTGCCAAAATGAAATAACAAGAGCAGATCGTGCGTCTTGGTGCGATGGAAAGAATATGGTGATTGGTGAATGAACAAAATGAGACAACTCTATTGTGGTGGGATACACAAGACAAGATTTGAGAAGCCAAACATATTCCAATTTAAATATTATGTTATGTGGAATTGTGCCTCCACCATAGTGTTGTCTTGGACTGGCAAGAAATGTATAAAAGTACATTGCCCCATTAAGATGGTCATCATTGCGAATCATACAGTCACCAGTGTCAGACACATCTTGAAAATACAAACATTCAGAAAAGTTAGTGTTTTATTGGCTTCTCAGTGACAATAGTGTGGAATATCGGTGCAAAATGTCACAACGTTTAGTGGTTAGTAATCAATAACGATAATTTGGATAAGCAACTAATTGGATTACAGTGATTTTTTTTAAATTGTAGAATTTCTAAATAGAATAGTGAATTTCTTAAAAAGAACGAGTGTGTTAAATTCTATTTTAATGAATAAAAAAAGTTTTTTAATTGTGATTTAATTACATAAATTTGAACAGTAAAAGCTTTGACATATTTTTGCATCAAAAAAATAGCTAAACCTAAATTTTTTCCCTTAAAATTATATTTAAAACAAATAAAGCTTAATTAAATTTAAATGCTCTGAATATTCCTTTCAACTTTAAGTTACTTCCTTTAAAATTAGAAAAGACCTTGATTTAATTTAAAATCAGTTTTAGAGATTTAAAAACTTATTGAATTATGTGAACAAATTAATTTTTTTTTAAACTATACTAAATATCATTTCCGTTCATCCACAGCTTTTAGTGTTAACTGTAGCATCCGCCATCAGCCTGTGTGCTGGAGGTGGCCTCATTGGAGGAGGTGGTGGTGGTGGTGGCGGTCACGGTGGTGGTCACAAGAAGTACGTCATTCATGTGCCGTTCCACATTAAAACGCACCATCATTATCACACAATTTACAAGCACGTCCATCATCCAGCTCCATCGCATGAGTACAAGGTGCTCGGATACACATATGGAGGTGGGCATGGCGGTGATGGTGGTGGCCATGGAGGCGGAGATGGTGGCGGTTATGGTCATGGTGACATTTCATTCGGAAGCAGCGGTGGTGGTCATGATGATGGCGGTCACGTTGAATCGTTTGGAGGAGGTGGTGGCGGCGGCGGTGGTGGACATTTTGAGTCATATGGCGGTGGTGATGAAGGTCACATCGAATCACATGGAGGTGGCGGTTTTAGCGGCGGATACGGTGGTGGCTATGGAGGTGGCCATGGCGGTGGATGGGAGGATGATAAATAAAATATTATCCATTTAGTTTTAGTTTGTAATTCAAAGACCGACTTTCATAAACACAACCAATAATTGCATTTTTTAGAGAAGTAACAGCTCACATTATAAGTGTTTACCTCTCTTATAGAAGGGTAAATATTTTTTTAAAGTTCAGTGCCTGCCTAGTCCATTTGTCATGTCATTTGTGTTAATATTTTTGTAAATATTTTGTTTTTATGTTACACAAACAAGAACTGATTCATCGTGTCTGTATAATAATTTTTAGTTCTTAAGGTGTTTTGTTAATATTGTTTATAGTTATGATTGTTATGATTAATTCTAATAAATAAAACTGTTTAAAATAATTATTTAAATATTTTTTATTCCAAAAAAAAAAAACTAATATTTGTACTCATTTTTTTATGTTCAAAAATTTGTTCGTCGCTTAAGTCTTTTGTTTTCGGAAGTTTCTAATTTTTTGTAATCAATTATTTTTAGAGTAATTATGTCATAATTAAAAAATTGTATTCAAGCCTCCTCATGAACTCAAAATAATCGCACAACAAAAGATATAATTTAGTTATAAATAATTTGTCTCTGTTAAAGGCTCATACTACTTTACTTAAATGAACACAACAATAAAAAGTAAGTGAACTGTGAAAGAAAATACGAATCAATTAATATTAATTACGGTTTTATTGGAAATTCCTCTAGAAAATAAATAACTGGAAACAACATTATCCGGGTGAATGATTTTCTTCTTTAAATATTTATACAAAAAGTAATGATATCGAAACAATAAACATTTATTAACAATGAAAACATAGCCCATTTGCATTAATAACCCGCCATAATGTTGGAGAAATATTTCTTCTTTTTAACTTTCATGATCCCATTGTATGGATTTTTTCGCTCTACTTTATACAAATTAGAGCGATTATCATCGGACGATTGCATTGGATGATGTTGCGTTACCATGCTATCAAACTGTTGATATTTAGAAAACTCATCCATGTCATCATCATCAATACCATCTGGCAGTGTGGAATACTGCTGCGACTGCGTTGAAGCTAAAGTTGGAGACATCCAGGAAGCTGAGTGTCCGTAAGATTCTTCTGTTGGCGACGACGCTTGCAAATTCCATTGCGGGTAATGATTTTTTTGGATATTGTAATCCGCAGATGTGTCAAATGTTGGCGACGGTTTAAAATTGGGCGAATAACTGTCAGTAGGTAATGCTGATGAGCCATAACTACTGCTATCCTGCATCTGCATGTACTCTGGTCTGTAATCATCATTTTCTTCGCTGTCCGATTGATAACTAAACTGTTCAAAATTGGGGGGTTCCCTAAAAGCTTGTTGTTTCTCGTACAACTTCATAAGTCTGTATTTTTCAGCTGCACGCATTTTATTAAGGTGTCCACGATTACTTCTAACAGGGGTGTGTAGACTTAGGTCAGCATCATCCATTATTAGGGTTGTGGGACGACGTGGTTTAACCTTGGGTTTGGTGTTAAAGTTTTCTATAAAATCCAAATGAAGCGGAGATGATGCCATCGCGCTCAACGGATCTAAACGGTGCAGTACTTTTGAACTCTTCTTTGGTTGCTGAAAGTGGTGTTTAATGACAGTCCTCACATGTGTGTGCTTTTTGTAAACTTCTGGTATATGCAGTTTAATGTGAACACTGAAAGTATAATATGGGGAAAATCAAAATGTAAAAAGTTTGAACAATAATTTTATTAAGAAACATTTTAAACGATTAGTGAATAATTTTATGGGAAATCCAATAATTATAAAAATAAAGATTGATCAAGTTTCTCTTTGTGTGACTTTTTACCATTTTTTTCAAACATTTATAAAGCCAAATCTTTTGTATATACTCACTGATCATCACTTCCAGCGTTAACAACAACTGATATAATCAAAAGACAGCCAAATATATGTAATAACATTTTCCCCATAAGTTAGATAAGCAAATTATACACTTTTACACTTAAGTATCCAATTTTTGCGATAATAACAAACTGCCAACTTTTATTCACTGTATCCACGGATGATGCACAAAGTTAACAAAATTTTGCAACTTAAAAAGAGACTTGCGAATAACAAACACCGCACTGAATGAACCTTAGAATCTGCATTGAATGCAAGATGCTGGAAAAATGACAAGTTGAGCAAATGAATTTCTACTTTATATAACTTTTTCCATCTCCATTACTGTAACGATTTCTATACTCTTCTAAAGCTTATCGCTACTAGACCAAGCAACAATAACAACGGTGCAAGAGCGACCCCACATAGACCGTTGTTGCTATCGCGCGCTACACACAAAGCTGGGGGAAAACGCACAAAGCTCAATACATGGCGAAATGGTCGCGATCCTCAAAAGGTGATACTTAATATTTGTGTGATGGATTCATTGGAGCATGGGAAGCTTGATTTCATTTTCTAGCCATTTTACAACAATTGAAAGCATTTTCTCAGGTTGTTCATGTTTATCTCATTCAATTTGACTAAGAAATTCATAATTTTTTTTTTTTGTTACACTATTCCACAAAGTGCGTGCCATTTTTTCTAACTGTAGGTTCTCCTATCGTTGATAAACACCTTGACATTGCGTGCAAAATGTTCGTTTGCTTTGTTTTAATACGAATACCCGGGGTGTAAATTCACTTATTGTCGCCAATACAAATTCTCATATTAAGGATGATTAAAATAATGACGGGAAAAGTATGGTGCGATGTAATTACTTACCTTTTTTGCATCGTTAATAAGATAATTATGACTACTTTCTGTTTCGCTTAATTTTTATTTTTTTAATTGTACATTAATAAATGAATTTCCACACGTCATGGGGAACTCTGGCTAATATTTAATATATGGCTCTTGGCTAAGTTTGATTTAAATAAATTAACTTTAAATACTTTAAACCTATAATATTTTTTAAACTAAAACAGAACGAAGAAGGGTAAACCTCATATTCTCCGTTTATCATAACTTATTTTATTTTATATTTTATTCATAAATGTATTATTAATCAGTGCTAAATTGATAATTTTCTTGATTTTCTATAAATTTAAGAACTAATATTGCAAATGAGTGCATATTCAATTTACCTCAACAATGTATCTTTCATGTGCAAATTCCATTAGAAATTCTCTCTCGTTTCCATCCAAAAGGCCCGCGGCCTACTTTAGAAACAATACAGAATAGATTTTGACAGTCGCACTCATATCACGATATCAAAAACGTGACCACACATGATTCAAATACACACATCAGGAGACGCCATAAACATACTTCGATTTTAAATCAGATACGCATCAGCGAAAAGCACAATGCACATATGCACTTAAGGCTAGACACGAGTTATCTGCATAAAAGTCTACAATCAGCATTACAACTATATTCTTTACTCCAATTGGTTTAACAAACGACGCTCTATAATTTACATACCCATTTATTCAACGCGTTAGACAGGTAATTTTAATAGACGTTAAACGCAATGTGAGCATCGACAAGATCTAACCAGTCAGATTAAGTCTTCCTGATGAAAGTTCAAGACCAAGGGCGTCTCTATATATGCACAGAGTTGTGTAAATTACATACTTTATAGAGATCACGCGCCCTCCTTCATTATGATAAAATGTAAATTGACTCCATTTAGCACTCGCTGTATGTACAATGAAAGTGATTTTCCAATTGACCAGAATATTCATTTAATTTTTGGCACAGAATTTTAAGTGAAAATTATTTTGTATTTGTGTAAACGAAGAAGGGTAAATAAAAAAGGATTTGATAATTTTTGTTCGCAATTGCGAATAACAACATTTTTGTAAAATTCATAAATGCAAACATTGATTTCTTTAATTTTCCTATTTTATTTTTACTACTTCGTAATTGCAATCATTTTCCCTCCACTATTTGACTCTAATGTGCGAGTTGTATGCATTCAAATGGAAATAGTTGTCATATCTTAAAGCCAATATAATTACCATAATTTTTTCCAATACTCTGAAATTTTTTTTACTTCTTTAATCACATTAATTATCGTGTTTAATTCAGAACGTGTGGCAAATTGCTATTTGAACCGTCGTCATACAATAAATATACAAACATATATCGAATAATTGAAGCTTGCATGTAATAATTACTAACGCAAACGCGACGAGAAGCGACATTGTATAGGATCAGAAGAGGACACAATCGCATAAACCATATAATTAAGTTTGTAATTTGATATGAAAAGCATTTAAAGGAAAATCTGCCGTATTTGATTTAGAAGAAAGTTTTAAACAAATTCACTTGCTTATAATCGAGGCTCTAATTTCAACCGTTTTTATTTTTGAAATTTTTTCGCAAAATTAAACACCTGAACGAAATGCACTGGATTGAATTACTATACGATTGCAGTTACAAAGCAGATGCAATAAAATACACTATGGAGAAATTTCCCAACCACTGTGATACTACTCATATATAGTCGTGGGGCGCTTAAATTGTGATTGGATTACGTGCGAGCAGAGTAAGTACACACAAGAGTATTACGCGCATCCGGTGGAAGAAGATTGTTTATATCCATCAGTCAAGGTTGTTCGCTTCCGATTGAATTCCAACTATACATAATACAAATAATTCACTCTACGGTGGTCAAATATAGAAATTTCTTTCAAGTAAAAAATATTAGTCAGAAGTTTATTGAAAAAAAAAAAACAGAAAACAATTAAAGACCATCTACACAGAAATAGAAAAGTTCAACAGAACAATTTAAAATAAATTAATCAAATGAATGGTGATGCTCATGCTCATGATGGCTCTCTTCAAAATGATGATCTTTGAATTCCACCTCTTCTGGATGATCATGTTTGTAGTGATGATGGACATGCTCATGTTCTAGTTCCTCTTTGTATTTGATTGGCTTAATCACTTCAATGATCTTCTCCTCTTTAATAATTTGTGGCTTTGAATGATGGTGGACGTGTTTCAATATGGTATGCGTGTGATGGTGCTTTTCCACTTTAACTGGCAAATGAATGATAATCTTCTTCTTTTTGTTGTGGTGACTAAACACAACGAAATCATATTTAAATTAATATTTAAATCACAATTAAATTTTAAGTAAAACTATCACCCTCCAGCTGATGCTTCTGCAACAAACAACACAGCCACTAATACAGCTATGAGCTGTAAATAAAAACGCCACTATAATTTTTCAAATCCTATAAACACAATTCACACTTTCACCAACTCACCACAATTCGGAATTCCATTTTGTATCCTTAATCCTTTTTTGGCATTAGCTGCTCACTTAAACACGGTTTTCAATAATCTGATGCAATATTGCAATTGGCAGTTTGCTTTTATACCTCACCACCCCCAACACAAATGGTATATTCGAGTATTTACACAATGCGGTAGCGCACATACTCCATGTCCGCAAACCTGCACAACTGTTAAACCGATGCAATAAAATGCACACGAAAAGACGGAATCAACAATATGTACTTCGTTAACGGTTGCATGTTGTGGCGCGATACAGAAAAATGCAAAATTGCAACTTCTTTTTACTATTTCTGAATTATTACGCGAATTATTACACAGGGAAGACAATCGTTTTGTAACATAATAAAAATGAAATCAAGAGTATGTGCTTATAGTCTGTTAAGCGCAATTAATTTGTACTACACTCATTGTTTGCATTCGACTTAAATAATGAGTGTGTGTGGGTAAATAAAAATATTTGCAAATATTATGCGTTTTGAAATGTATATTGCATTTTAATAATTATATAGTACCTTTATTCAATTATGGTACACCACCACTCACCGCAATTGGAAGCGGAACTGAAAGGTTTTGAATGTAAATAGTGTTCATTTTCCTTGTTAGCTTTATGCATTCATGAATAGACAATAGTTAATGCCAATCTAATGTTATTTTAATTCACACTTATTTTCATATTTTCTGTTGCACTCAATGAACTTAACAAGATGCATTAAGAAAAACGTTAATTAATTTTAAAAATCGTACTTTAAAGTAACAAATAAATGAATTACAATTCCAGAATAACCAGATTTTTAATTGATTTCTCGAAATAATAAGAATTTTTCACTGTAACAATGCAATACGGTCAATGCAAAGAACTTCGTATGACCAATAGGTCATATTTGGGTCACATATGATACTTGTCATTTTTAATCTTTTAACTTTAAAGTTTTGTACTTTAACAATTATATCCAACACGTGTTCTCTGCTCATTGAGTTTCCAAAACACAAACAATTCATTCTTGAAAACGAAAGTAGGTGAATGCTAATCGCATCGCTATGAAGCGTTGAAGATCACTTAAATGTCACCGAAACTGTGTTTATGATCCGAAACAGTGCGCATGTTCTCTGGGGAAACTAGAACACAGTTCTAAACGTGAGGTTGTCGCAGACTTTTAAAAACACACACGCATTGTATGTGACTTGATGTTTCAGCACCGCATGCCAGACAAACGTTTTACAAGTTTTTAATAATATACTCATAAATATAATATAGAAACTGCAAATGAAAAACAATGGTCCGAAATGAACTTGCCAAACTGGTAAAGAAAAGCGGCCACAAAATTCTTGTATAAAACCATCGACTTTGTTGGAAATTTAGATTCTTTTTGGACAAAGTGTTGAAGTGTTAACTTGTGTAGTGAATTAAGAATTTAATAAACAGACCTGGACTGCAGAATTTGGATTATTTGTGAAAAATGATGTTACAATGCATGTAAAAGGATTATTATTGTGGTGTTTAATTGCAGTGATTGCTGTTGCGGTTCATCTTGTGAATGGTCAAATTAGTTATGACAAACACAGTGAAGTTGGAGTGCAAAATAACAGTGTTAAAAACAATAATAATAGACGCTATATAGACATACACCATGTGTGGGAAAAACCGAGGCCTCGACCTCCTCCACGGCGGCCTAGGCGGCCAAAGTGTCCCCAACATTTAGGAAAACCACATCCGCGGCAACCCCATGTTAGAGGTGTTTATCGTCGACCAGTTTTGCAATATAAACGAAGTGATTATAATGTGAACGGATTAAATAATAAAAACACGATTTTGAGGGACCCAAATCATTTTAAAATAAACCAAACACGTCGATACAGTTATGACAATCTGAACATTCCACCAATGCATTTTAGTGACTTTCTTAAAGAGTTTTCCGACAACTATAGAAGTCCTTATGGTCCTAGTGACAGTGGAATTTTTGTCCCCAGACTTCCTAATCACTATAGACAAATAAATCATTCTTTTATTATTCCTAAAGAAAATTCCTTCAGATATCCCTCATATAAATCCACGTATTACCGTCCGATTTACAAAGATCTCCCACGCTGGCAACAAGATTCCCTAGAAAGTATGGAATATTTTCCTTCAAAATATGGAGCTGCCACAACTAAATTATGGCACACAGTGCTGAAGAATAACAAATTCCCAATGTCGGAACCAATTCCTGGTCAAGTGATGTATCCTCCAACAGTTCCTAAGTTTATCCCGATACCCAACAAAGACATGTTACCGCAAATTCCGCCATTTTTGAAGCTCAATGATAATGCTCCTCAAATACAGACAACAACCACAACGAATTCACCAGTCAGTAGTTACATCGAAACAATTCCATTCTACAGTCATGAAGCAATATTCCTTCCCACAACACTTCGCCCAACACCTCAACCTTCCACCACTTACAACACACCCAAACTGCAGCAACATAACGTGCAAGAAATTTCGCAATCGCCACAACATTTTGCACCACCAGCAAACAATACTTACACCTACTGGCGATCAGTAACTGAAATTCCTTACAACACGCACGCCACAAAGTATCCAACAATTGTGTACCCAGAGCCATCATATCATAACTCAGTTGAATATGAACAACCACCGCATAGGTTCAACAATAATTTTATCAATGGGCTACAAGCAGAGAACACCATCAAACCAGTTTATGAAGACAACACGAATGACTTTTACGATCCAGCAACGGTGTACCCAGCCACGACACAGAAACCTATAAGTACAACTCAAAATACGGAACATTATAATTACACACCAATGCCGACAGCAATGAGCAGAACCGTAACAGCGACATCATCATCAAGATTTACCACCAACAGAACACCGGCTACAACACCAATGACGCCACCTACCAAGCGGATGCATCCCATTAGGTACCATCACAAGGTCACTATGAATGAGACAAATAGAGTTTCCAATCATTCATCAGCACCACAAGAAACAGCGTTTAACAACATAAACAATTACCCAAATAAAGCTGAACAATTGACCGAGAACGGCAACCGGTATAAGACGTCTCATGTCGCAAAGTATGCGGGCTTTAAAGTAGTGAGACGAAAGCTGAGGCCAAAAGTTCAACAATATTCTCAACAGCTAAATCGCACCAATCCAATGCGAGTGCAGACACTGAGCAGCCTAATTTTCGATCCAAACATAGAGACTGCGAATGAGGAGGTACAAAAAGTGAATTACAGTAATATGATGCACAACATAGATAAGGGCGTGCAAATAGTGTACGGGCAGAATTCTGAAGATGTTAAAATGAATGATGGGGAAGAGTATGGTCAGGATGGTTTTTTTAAAAATGAGCAATTTAGAAGACCCATTTATGTTCCCGAGAAGGAGGATAAAAACCATAACAATCTTGACCTTAATATGCAAGAAATGATAATGGACCAAGGAATTGATCCAAGAATTAACAGTCAGCCAGACAGCCAGGTGTACAATAATATGGAAATGAAAAGTCAAATGGAAAGTAATGACCAATCGGCTACTGTAGAATATCAAAATGTTCATGACGACGTCATTTATAGTACTGAAAAAGATGTTGCACAATATGAAACTCATAATGAGGAACATCAATCGAAAAAACACGATGAATTCTATCGAGAAAATTACAGTCCATCAAATTATTACTTAAATGACAAGGATGTTGTGGACCACACGCAATCACCATCAAACACATACTTGTATTACAATAAGGAACTTACTGGAAATAAAAATGTTAATCAGCAACCAAAAAATCAGCATTCCGGCACTTCTTTTAAAATTAAGAAACCCACAAATCGTTCTCAAATGAAAACAAATGGCGAGGGTGCTGGCAAATTTCATTACAATGTCAATAATAAAACTAATTCGAATAAAGTGGAAGCCCTAAATCAACAGGAAATTCGCCAGATCAATAAAATGGCTCAGAATCGACAAGACAGTTGGCACTATTCAAGATATGGACGTGTACCTCCAATGATTCCTGTATCAGAATATCAACGCATTCCTATTGAAATAAATCGACATGGGTAAGATCATCTTCATTAAATGAATTACCTCATTGCAGCCTATATTAATAATTCATCTTGTTATTACAGTGATCCCAGGAGCTTAACACTGACAAATGATACAAACACCAAAGAAACACCTTCAAGCATCGAAAAACAGTCATCCTCCTTTAATAGCATAATAATACCAATGAATTCACAGACAATACCGAAACAAGACAACTTTAATGCCGTGCTCGGAACAGAGATTCAAGTGCAGCCATAGACCATGATAATGGCGGTGTTAATTGTTAATGTTTCCCGAATGAAATAGTAAAATAAAAACTTTAAACAAAAATGGTAGGAATTTGTTTTATTTGTTTAAAAAAAATAACGGCAGTCTTTTATACAAATCTTATAGTCTATACAAAGAATGTGTGTAAAAGGGCTGATACAATAAAAATTTCATCGATTCCCAGAATGTTCTAATTAGTGGTCCTCGGTTGTTTGTTCGGTTACGCTGTTATTTAATTGCTCCTCCGTTAATTGTTCGACTGTTCGCTTGTCTGGATTGTCTTGAGACGATGGCACTGCCATCGTAACGGGGCACATGCATGGAACGAATTGGACATGTTGCACTGTAACGGGCTGCATATTTGTAACATATTGATATTGGCCGGTTGAATCAACTAATGTTTGTCCCTTAATTGGCATTGGCAGTTGTTGAGAGTTTGATTCTTTGGAAGGCACATTTTGAGCAATGTATCGGCCACCCAGAATAGATTGAGCGGTTGATTGTGCTGGTAGTAGTGTTGGTTGCAACTCCAATGTATCGCTGTTAAGTTTTGTACTACTTCCGGAGTTTAGAATTGAGTTGGATTGTAATTTATTTTGTAGCAACCCATTGGTATCTGATAGCACAGACGATGAGCCACCTGGATATTGGAAAGCTTGTGAATTGGAGCCAGAGCTTCCAAATTGTGGTGATGATGATCCTGAAGATGATGATGATGATTGGGACAAAGAATTTAAATTATATCCATATGAGGTGGCTGGCACTGGCTTTGGCCAATAAAATTGGGATGGCTGGAAACTTGTTTTGCCTCCTGAATACTGATAGTGTTGGTAGGGATTTTGCGATTGCGCTGAGAATGGTAATGGGTGGTATGTGAAGGCACGGAAATATCCAACTGGAACTGGTTTCACTGGTGGTTGCTCTCTATTTATTTTAACAAAGAAGTTATATTAAGTCAAGCAAATTGTAAAAGACTTTTTTTTTGGACTTTTATTAATTATTTTTGTTTTCATATTTCTTGTTTTTTAGGTTTACTTACAATGCTCTAGTTGAGCCCCACCAGAATGCGTTACACGTGACTGTTAAAGCCATCAACACAATCTGAAACAAATAATGTTTGATTAACCTTGATGAACAAATATCTTCTGCTCAGTGGGGCAGACATCATATAGATGTAATAATCGTCTTGCATAATTTTTTAATTTTTAGACTATTTATTTGACTTTTCGTTTTGGGAAAACCTTTAGTAAAATTTTATTATTTTTCGTTCATGATTTAGAATTTTTCAATTTTTTAATTTCGATCAGTATTTTAAATTTAAAAAATCATTTATTCAATAATTTATGTTTTTTATCACAAAATTGTCCTTCACGTTTCTCTCTTTTTATGGATTCTAAGTATTCCCTTTTTAATTGAATGTGTTTAATTTTTAACAAATCCACAATAAAATATTTTAATTTTCACAAAATTACACTTTATATTTATTCTTACCGCAACTTTGTCAACATGAACCATTTTCTTAACACTTCTCACAACACTGAATTTAAAAAAATTAATCCAAATTTGAGATGTAATCCTCAGGGCGTACCGCACTCTCCGATCGACTGGAATATTCTGTAATGGGCCCGAAATTAGGTAATCGAATTTATACTAAATATCCCCACTACTTAAAATACTGAAGAAAAGAATAAAAAAAAAACTCACGACACGAATCAGAATCAACTTGATCCAAAATTAGAATGGATAAAGAATAAAATGTAAAATAAAATAGCCCTTTTCTGTATATATTATGTGCATTATCTATGCCTCCTCTTTGTGCATTCATTCCAAAATGATGTTGATTCTATAAATTCCTTTCGTGGTCAATGATCACTGATTTAAATAACGCTTCCTATTTTTTTAGTCACAAAACATCTTCAGTTTCTATAAAATATGAAAACTTATTAGGCAAACATTTCTTTAAAATTCAGTTTATATAATAAGTTAATGATTTTAAAAAAATAAAGGATTCAAATCAAATCAGTAATTCACACTTACTAGTAATTGAAATGTATGAACTTAACGTCCACGAGTGACTTAAACTTTATTTTCGCAAAGTCATCGTCCTGGCTCGTAGAAATACAAAATACATGCAATTGGAACACCCTCAAAGCGTAAATCGATTACCAATTTTGTGGTTGCAACAAATAATTTTAATTAAATTCTTTATGCATACATGTTCGGCATGAGTCTTACTTATTTTGTTTGGCCCATATTTTGATGCAAGTATTATAGAATGTGAAATTGGACCACCGACCAAATAAAACATCAATAATGCTTATGAAAGGTGCTGTATGGAGGAGGTCCGTCTATTATTCAACATTTATACAGTCGCAAAAGAGTTAAAAATTCATTGTCTAAATAAACAATGAGAAATGTTAAATCCGGCCACTACACTTAATAAAGACTGTAATTGATGGGATGAGTCAAATCGGTGGACAGAGAAATATTGTTGTTATAAACCACCACCCTTCTGAAAATATTGGTGTCTGAAATACTTTATGAACGTTTTGTGTATCCAGCTGGGAAAGAATATGTTTAGTATTATTTTGATTTGTTTAATAATACTGCGGTAAATAACTTACATGCTTCAGATAGTTTTTTTAAGATCTATAGTTTAAAATTATTCACATTAAAATCCAGTGAAAATGTTCAATTATGGTTTACTATCTAAATTTATGTTGAATTGTTTTGCAATTATTTTAAACTTGAATTTAAAATTAAAATGTAATCTGACATTTAATCTCATAGTAACTTAAACCACTTTCATTTAAAAGGCTCGTATACACAATCACTCCATTTCAGTTTGCATTCAAATTTAAACGCGATTCTCTAAACATCCAATAATTATTTAACCGCATATAAATCATAATTGGCGATATTATCATCTCATGTACAATGTAAAACGTGAACACATACTACAAATCGTTTAAATGGATTCGCATAAATCTTTTAATTTCCAAATAAATAGACTCTTCAGTTTTCATACGTTAAGCTTCAATTTATAATGCATCTAATCTGAATGTAGCACAATGAGACTGCGTCGTCTGCACGTAAGCCTAACCCAGTCATCTTTTAATTCAATAAAAACGCACATTGGAATTCGGAGTAATAAATAATTTCTCGCATGCATCTAAAACAATTATTCCAGAAATTGTATTTGTTTTCATTGGGCCTAATGCACTTTTAATGCTATGTAATTTGTCTGATGCATGCGAACGGGGGAAGATAGCGATAGCTTCCCTTGGAACAACTCATTCATTTCACACCTATCAAGCATAATGCACAAATACTCAGCTGCACTGGTGACTACATCTCTAAAAGAACAAGACAGAATATTACAAAACGTAAAAGGTAAAGCCACAAGGCAGGGAAGGTTGTTTAGTGAGATAGGTCAGTGACCTATTTTCATCAGATTAGATTGAAATTAATACACGCAGAAGGCTGTCATTTGATATTGTTGACCATTATGTTAAGACTTAAGCCCTTTTAATACAGGAATTTTGTAACATTTTGTATATTTTCCCCGCGATTCGGGATTAAATTTTGGTTTTTAAAACCGGTAAAGCTGAAGAATCAAGATACCCTAATTTGAATTTATGGACTTTAAGAATTATGTGAATACTAATATGGGCAATCAGTCGCACCGGTGTCTTGTAACCCTTTATGGTTATAGCAACCGCATTAATTATAAGGACATTATTGATAGGACAAATTATAAATCTTATGAGAATGTTGCTACACCGACTTTTAAATTGGAATGCGTCGTGTGTTAATAATGATTTATGCTATGTTGTGTTACAAAAAGGAATTAAATTAAAGGTCAAGAACCCTTTCATGGAATTTTAGTCACAAGGAAGGAGAATTTTTTTGTATTAACTTTATTTTTTGATTTAAAATTAAATCAAACATTAAAAAAATTTAAAATATAAAATAGTAAAATAAAAATATTAATGTTCAAAAAATATTTTCCAACCCTTTCAACTTTTATTCTTTTTGTTATGTGATCCACACAATACTGGGGAGTAAAGTCGCTTGCCATTAACAAAAACTAAAATAATTTTATTATAAGTAGGCTAATGAAAAATGATGAAAATTGTTTCCCAATTATCCATCCAATGATTGATATGAAACTGTCAGCGGCAAAGTAGCATCATATCGTTTGAGCGCCTTCTGCTAAGTGATTCTCAAAAAAAAAAAGGTGGCACAACATTCTTAAGTCAACATACAACAATAGCCCAAATGCACAGCGCATGTACACAAATGCACATCATTTGTTTGATTTGAAGTGATCCCTCATCAATAAAATTGATATAGAATTATTAGCCGTTCATCAGGCAGCGTGGCGTGGCTGCCTTTTTTCTCCCGTTTTATTTCAAATCTAACAAGCATCTAATTAGGTAACATTTACATTAAGTAGAGTGTTTTTATGTTAATTTTAGCTATGGGAGAAGGTCACTATTTAGAGAAATTTGATTGCCCCCTTAATGCGCCTCATCGTACATTTTTCACGAAGGATTTTTGGTGAACGCGCTTCAATAAGGGAATTTAATCGGTGCAGCATTATTAATCATTTTTCATCTTTTGTGGCCGCGTGTGTTTGAGCGCCGATAGATATTTGAGCAAAGTACTCTAAAAGGGGGCGGAATATCCATTAAATAAATTTACGTAAGAAACCATATAGGTGGATTAAGATCAATGCTCATTGCCCAGGAAATTATTGTAATACTAACTGAGTTATGTATCAAGATTTGGATTCAATGCACCCATTGATTTACTGCAATAAATTTTGTGATGAATATTCCTTTCAATTTTTTTTGGGAGCTCATAACATTGAATTTGTGATTTCGCCCATTGAAAATTAGTCCATATAATAATTCAATATGTACATCATCAAAATCACATAAACATTCCAAACAAATACAAACTACCATCATCACATCTTTTGTGTGCATTGCTTGTGTCTAACATCTTTATTCTCATGAATGACTGGCTGCCTTTTTTGTTTAATTCCTGTCTGCATTTTTCACTCACATGTCCATCCAATATGTCAATCAACTCGTTAATATACTTTATATGATGTTTCATATGTCAAAGACCTTTATTAAAAGATATTAATCCCGTATACGGCTTTTTTTAAATTGTTTTCTTCTTGTGAAGATCCCACGACACTGCGTCAAATGGGATATCGCAGCCTTTGTTGCACGAAATGTAATGATTGGGATGTGTACTACCAAGTGAATAAAATGGAATGTTAAAATTAAAACAAATACGTTTTTATAGTTGTAACTTGCATCCTAATTTATGTCCTTCTATACCCTCATATGCATTTAGTCCAGAAGAGCCTCTGCGTGTTTAACCACATCTCCTCTCAATACAATGCAAGCAGGAATAATTGTGTTAAGTCATCATTTGACTTGATGTTGCACACTGCACGGCCGCGGGTTTTCTTTTTGATCATCATTCCACATATACACGATTTGAAGTAATATGTGGATTGTGGAACGAGCTCACAAATGGATGCGGCAATTCTCCTACGTTTACATTGCATTAAGTTAAATGCAACCTAGTCCGGTCCACAAGGAAATGCGCCTCCACACAAATTAAGTTGTATATCGATCAATGATGTTTTTTCAATGTTTGTTGTGTACGTGTTTTATGTGTTTTTTCATGTTTGTTTCCACAACATCATCCATTGTACCACTAGTCCTATAGTTCCTAGCCACGCATGTTTAATAAAAGCACGTCATGTGTGAAGCTGAAAGCCCTTCCACTTTCCACTTGTTCATTCCCTTAAATGCGCTGAAAATCAATTGAATGCATTCAATTTGGGTATGGGCTTCCTTCCCCCATTTCAGGGCATGTAATGATTTGATCTTCACGTCGACACATTTAAGCTGAAGAATAGTGTCTTAATGTGTATATTAAATTACAATCATTCAACCGGAACTAGCCAATATAAGCAATTACAATGAGAGCGGATGCACAATTACTGTGTAGGGCAAGGTGGTTGGGCCGTTGCGTTTCATTGAATATATTTATGCTGGATATTGGAATTTATGCGGTATCATGACCACGTGAGATTAGTTTAAGAGAGACAAATCAGTTTGTTGTGGCGCATGGGTGTCATATATGTGCATCGTGAGAACTGGGGCGAATTGTTTTTTTGTTTTTAGGATTTTCGGTTTAAAAATTTATGTTTATAGGATTACGAATAGGGATTCACATTCTTTGAATGAATCAATTTAAATATTTACTTTGGTAATGCCATTGTTTCTAAAAGGATAAGATACAAATTTGATTTTTAATTTAGTTAAATTCCCTTAATCTATTAAAACATGACTCGTAGAATACTCAATTTCTTTAAATATATTTTGTACAATAAAATATAAACTGTTTTAATAAGAGAAACAATTTTTTGTTAAAACGAATAAATATCCCATAAGTTTTAAACAGCAAAAAGTCTATAATTATCTGCGAGTACCCATTACTTCATAATTATAGTACATATCTGTCTAATAGCCTGGATTTAAAAAAATATGTAACAAAACATTAATCATAAACTGTGACTTCTTTGCTGCGAAGATGACAACATTTGTACGGAGGAAATATTTCTTAAAGGCACTTGCACCGAACCACATCAAAGTACAAATGACTGCAACAATCACTTTGCCAAAGCAATTCATGTCTTTAAGACACTTTATGTATAACAAATCATAATATATGTCTCAAACTAATAGCATATATGGGAGAAAGTTTAAATTCAACATAGCGCAAAATATAAGTCAAGCCCATTCCCATTTCCCTCTCGCCATCCGTGGTTGGTATTTCTTCAAAACAAAAAGTGCCACGTGCAGTTTTTGTGTTGTGTACAAAGTCTGCACAAGCGCTTTATGCAGATTTAGTTACGCACTTGTTGACTGCTAAAGCTTTTGACGACAACAGCTCGCGTCTTTCATCCTTTCAACATATCGATCATATTGCAATCGTTTAGCTTTTGTAACAACACCAAAATAAGATTGTGTGACAGACAATTCACTACAATTGTTAAACAAAAAATGTTCAAGGTAGGCGTCCCATTAAATATGTAGTTCGTGATCAATGAAAGTTTAAGTTTGTGCATTAATATTTGCACTTTATGCAATTTTCATACATACAGATGCGTTTTGTGTTTGTGCTGACTTTGGCAATGATTTTGGTTACCATGGTGTGCGGACGACCATACGATCCGACCGATAAGGAAATTGCGTCCGTTATTCCGAAGGAGGGTACATTTGAAGCGTTCTATTTGCGTGATATGCATGGTGTCCCCAATGGCTCATCACGGGCAGCCCATTCCCATGGAAGTTATTTCAAGCATCGCAATCCGGCGTTGGTGGATGTTAAAAATGCAGCCGCCTATGGTTTTCGATTTGATGGTAAACGAAGATTCAATTTCGATTAATCGGATTCATTTTTGTATACCTTTTTTAACTACATATGTTATATTTATCCGTAACTGCGTCGCTTTGTATATCCCCAGGCGTACAGTGGAAACAATTTACTGAATAAAATTTACATTCTTTATGGTTCACATTCATTTAATGCACACTTTGATTTTCTTTAATGATTATAAAGAAGTTTTAAAAAAATCGTAAACACCTTTGCCGTGTCTTCATTGAGTCATTTAATACTTTTATGATGCAGCTCATCATCCCACACCAGTTCTTAGACGTTATAAAATACAGTTTCGTTTTATAATCTTTTAATAATAATTACAAATTCTAAGGAATTTAGAATAAAAGAACCGTTAAGTATTTTACAATCCTCAATGAAGAACTTTTAGGCTTATAAATTTTGATTACATTAATATGAATGAAAATGGATGTGGATTGAGAACCTGCATCATGCGGGCTGCATAACTACAGATCGGTATAAAAAAGGTAAAGACAAAGAAAACTTCTTTTTTTTTTAAAGGGAAAAACATTATAAGAATATAAAACGCAAAGACAATGTCAAATAGAATTATGGTCTTTGAATGGTCATAAGACGTCGGTAAAACATTTTATATATTAAGATGAGACATAAGCGGATATTCTGATACCCCCTGCATCTCGCAAGTTCCAATGCATTTGATTTATCATCTCAAAGTAAAAGGTTGACTGGGAAAGACACTTTTCCAGACCCGTTCCGTAACCACACTCTGACATGTAATATGGCTTTACACATTTTAAAATCACAGGTTGAAATTAAAGTGCAGTGGAAACTAGTTCTAATGCTAATTAGTAATAATGCCTTGGAAATGTTTCTTCAAGCCCCACATTTGTAATGTTAAATGAAAGTATGCTTTCAGTTGATTTGAAACATTTTAATGACTTTTGTTTGTGGAATTTATTTGTAGGAAAACGAATCTTAATTTTTAAAAATAATCAGTGTGTTAAACTTATAATACAATTTATTAATCAATTTCTTTGACTTCATTATTGCCAATTGACAATTTTTTAAGTATTTTGACAATAAATAAACATACTTCGATGAATACAGATTTGTTTTGAATACGCAATAATTTCTTGCCGGAATATTCATAATAAATAAAATTTAGAATTTAAAAAAAATTAATCGCAATTTGTTTTCCAGTAAATCCTAATTTTATGTCGTTTTTAATGGATGGTGTTTTTTAAGCGTATTTGATTGTACTTGATTTAAGAAATTATTCAATACTTCGTATTAATCCTTTCTACGAAATCATAATTTGAATAAAACTGTAAATTTACACACAACGTCGATATAATACGAATGTTGATATTAAAGCGGAATTTCAATAAATATTTCTGTAACTTTTAATCTGTGATGGTGAATTTTGTTTTTACAGCAAGCATTCTTCAAAAGGTCTTTAAATTAAAATTATCTTAATTATGATATAATTACGAAGTACACTTAACGCAATCACATGCAATAAAATGAAACAAAATTTGATCTTAAGTCGCTTCGGATCAAAATACATAGTAGGTTAAATGTAAATTGTATAAAGATAATTTGTTCAATAACAATTAACGAAATTGTAAACAATAACTTTTGGTCGCCTAATATCAAAACTAAGTGTTCGTGAAATTATCATTGTTGTCAAGTGTGTCAAATAAAGTTATCAGGTAATAGTTGTAATGGAATTAAGATGATAAGGCCGAAGTTTTAATTGCAATAAAGATAAAAAAAATATATCTTTTGACCCATAAGGTACTGCAAAAACATTTTATAAATACGCATAATTGTTGCGTAGTTATCAAAAAACTAAAATAATAATAATGCAACATAACCATAAATAATATGTTTAGGATCTAAACGGAATAGTAAAAATTTTCCAGCTTTGATTTAATGATTGGTTTTGTAAATGGGGAAAACCATCCAATTGAAAATCGTCCAAATACTGACTGAATACTCTTCCATCGTGACTTCTTTACCCAACGCGCTTCCTCCTTTTTCAGTTGTTCAATTCCCTACAAACAAACAAAATTAGAAACACTTTGTAAAACACAAACCTATCCAAATTTAACTCACTGTTTCATCATTCCAGATGGCACTTAACTGTGTGCTCAACATAATAAGTGTAAATACAGCAAACAAAAGTGCTTCAAATACTAAAAACAGCAGTAATATAACAGTTGCAGGTGGTGTAAATGATGAGCATTCCCGCCATTCATATTTAATGCAATGGGCGAACTGATTAACGGTCAAGAACATGGCATGCACCGATATAAGCGCAATGTACATCTGCAAAAAGTGGAAACATTGAACAAAATTTGTAACACACAAAAAAAGTGAAAATTAACTACCGTAAAGAGTACAAAATATTTTTGATTGTTTTCTCCGACACAATTGTTGACCCACGGACAGTGATGGTCCATTTTGCGAATGCAGCGCTGACATACCGAGCAGTGATGAGCACGTTCTGGTTTAATGCAACAACATTTGGGGCATTTAAAAAACACCTGACCTTCACGGAGTCCCATTTGGTGAATCATTTCTTTGGTGGCATTACCTTTGGGTACGGCCCCCTTAAAATGAATTAAATTTTTTATTAATAAAATAGCTGTAACAAGAAATAATGAATAAAAATTTTAATTTATAGGTACATTTACGAATGTGCCCCTGTGACCACAATTATTAGGTTTACTGCATATATTTACGAATTAATTTGAACAATCGTTTAAGTATTTGCAATGACATCATCAATCATGTTTAGAACATGACGAATTGAAATAGAGTCAACCTACCGGATCTGAAAACATAGTCCTCATATGAGATGAAAGCGCCAGGAACGCCAATGCATTAAATATTACCATATTTATAGCGCTATAAATTGGATGAGGACTTGGCAGGATGATCACTGCCATCACAACAAATTCAGCATACAAAATTAACATCCATGTTAAAACAGCGCATATTATGCCACAAATGTCCTTAAATTCAAAACGACGACGTTAATAAGTTGTTTGAATCAATTCAGCTCATCAATGTGGGGCTTTGGCCGGTACTTACTTGGACACACCATGCACGGCCGCCACAGCACTTGTTATGCATGTCTTTCTCCCTTCGGAATGTTACGTGTTCATAATCCATCGTTCAATATGGTTTGTGATGAAGCACCCACAGTGCACTTTTGTTATTATCGTTAAGGTAAAATTTTTACTTTTTGCTCACAAATTTTTTTGTAGGTTAGATTTCTCATTATCTTCTAATTAGATTTACTGTAATCTTAAAATCATTTTTAGGTTGTGTTAACAAAGCTGCACTCAATTGCACATTCAGTTGTTGTACAACATTCATTTATATGTAAGGGAATTTGTTATGCAAATTAAACTTATGATTTAAAATTATTAACGCATATTAAAAATATTGAAGATTTGTCAATTCATGATTACTTAACTTATATCATGACAGCTAAGTTCCAATATATATATATATTTATGCATATAGAGATGGTAACTTTTTTTCATAGATTTTTTATAAATAAAAACTAATCGACATTTGAATTTCTTGATTTAAAAAATTTGAAAATACATATTTCAATTTTTAAAATATTTGGAATAATTGTTGGTTTTGTAATAAAATTAATATGATTATTTATTATTCTAATTTTACTCCCGAGTTGCGTTCCAAGTAATAAAAACATATTTAATATAAAAATAGAATATATTTGACCTTAAAAGTTCCCAAAAGCTATAACAAAAATAATAAAGAAAACCTATGCCGGTGTAAGTTTTGTTGATGGCTGCAAAATAGTTATAAGTCCGGCAATGGAAGACGCAACTCCTAACATTCCAATAGTTCTCGGTCGAAAGTTAGTGTATCCTAATGCAGTGAACGGTATGAAAAAGTCACAGGTATTCTTAACGGTGTCCAAAAGAACGTCTTTGTGTTCATAGACGCACGCAACTGTTTGCAAGGAGACAGCTGCAAACTCACTAAGTGATCGAATCGACGGACACGTCTTGGGTTTGACATAAGTCTCAAAAATTCTCATAATTTCGTACACATCTCTAGCTAAATTCATCACAATGGTAATTAACCAATATTTGTTGGACGCCTTTGTCCATTTGGGAGCGTCAATGTTTTTGAAAATTCCAGTCCGTGACAACCAAATAACATGATCTGAAAAGAGGTACATCGCCTGAGCTAATTTGCTCAATGTGCACGTTATACGTAAAGTAACATCGTCGTAATGGATTGTCTTCAGAGATGCATAAAATACTTCCCAGCATTTGCCAAAACGAAGTACTGTTAGGGAGAAGCAGAACTGTATTAAAATGCATTATTGTATTAATAAAAAAATGATTTTGTTACATTTGCGGAATGAGCCTAATAAGTATTCTAGCGTCTTCAGACAGTCAACCAGCTCACTATTCTGTTTCTTTCCTTGATAAGTGTCCCATGAAGTGCGGCACAGATATTGAATCAGTCTAAAGAGAACGAAATTAAATTTTAAGTATATGATTATATAAATAGACAATTATCTATTGAAATTCACTTTCAGAGATTATTTGTTTATTGCGACCACCTATTGACATTGAGTAACACAGAATTGGATTTCGTACCTTGCACTCTTGTCCTTTCCGGCCGTCTGGCTGTTTAATTTGATCATAATGTCCATCTTGATGAAATGCTTTTCGAATTAAATATTAGTTGTGCAAACACGAACTGATACATACAGTTTAATATTTATGAATAATTGTTTAAGAAATTTAATTGTGCCGTGGGAACTTTTAAATAAAAAAATTAAACAATGCTCTCCGGATATTTTTAACAATACGTACACTGTCAGTGATCTGTCAACAAAGAGGAATCATTAGATTGTTTAATGACGAGTTGATGATTTCAAAAGATAAATAGACTTGAAGTTGGCTGCAATAAAACTTTTCAAATATGATTATACCAACTCACCACTTATTTCGATTTCGGCGCGATTTTCAAATTTAATTGTTCAATTTTAATATTTATCCATTCCTAAATAGGATGTAATTTTTTTTGTAATTTTAAATTTTATAATAATTTGTCTTTTAAAGCCAACAGGATACAACACTGAGAATAGGTAAATGTTAATTATTAGAATTCGTGTTGCTACCGCAATATATATAGTTTTATGTTTCTTTATTTTAAATTTAGAAGATCGCGTCTCAACACCGAGAAGTCATTTATTAGCACCTCAATAATTTTTCAAATTCTCTTTTGAAAGCCGGCCGCATCCATTATGAATCATTAATTAGATAGAAATCACTTGGACTTGTTACATTAGATGACTTATTTATAAACATAACATTGTAGCTATAAGACTGAGTAAATATTTGTTAATTAATATTTCACAACTCACTACTTTTTAATCTCATCATTCATATATGTACTCTAATTAATTAGTTGTATTACCCATATCAACAAAGTCAAGTCTATTGAAATTTAAAAGCCGCATCTAGGATCGTAGTCAGCAAGTCCTGAAACCAATTATTTTCTCACACAATCAGAACAGGGCTCACCGTAAAAAGATTAGAAATATAATAAAACACAGAACACACAATTTCGACATGATGTAATTTATTTTATTCTCTCATTTTCTAAATACTGTTTGCAACTTGCATTTAAAAAAAACAAAATCCTTGCTATAAACATTTGATAACATTGTATGTACTAATTTATAAAAAGTCCTTATTATTAATGAGGTAAAAAATACAAATCTTCATCTACACAGAGTTGATTATATAAAGTTTTGTGTTTCTATTTAACTGTATATTAAGCACTTTAAATATCATTCGTTAAAAAGTATTTTTTATGATGGGCCCAATGCAGCTTTTTTTGTTTCGGAAGACGTGGAGCGTTTTGATTGACCGCAATTCATTTGACGACAATTCATAGTAGAACTCTGCAAAAATAAATGGATAACCGTATTTATAAGTATTGGCAGTATGCAAAAAAAGCTTTTTTTCTAATGGAAGGCAATATCAGGGGATTGATAAACAATTAACAAGAAACCGAAAGAGTTCAAATTAAAATATGTGGATATCTTTAAACGCCTTAATTGACTGTAATTTTAATAATATTTAAATAATGTTTGATCACTTACCTAACTTAAAAGAGCAAAGTGCAAGTTCTCAAACCAATGAGACATTTAGATACAAAAATACGGCAAAAATTAAAAATGTATGGATGTTGTAAACATAAATTAAAAATCAACTACTGCAAAGAGCTAAAGATATGTATATTTTATATTTGTATACAAAGAATTTACAATGTAAAATAAATAAAAAATAAAGTAAAAATAATATTTCTGATTTGTCAATGAAATTAAACAATAAACTTAATATAACTAAAACAAAATGCTACTTCAACAATACAAAAAATATAATCTTCATTTACTACATTTTACTTAACTACATATATATGTTTCATAATTTGTGATATGATTAGTTAGATAACAACAATTTAAACTATCATTTTCAATAGCAACACTATGATTAAAATTGTGTGGCATTACTTGTTAAGTTTACTATTCAACCTTTCTAATAAAAAAACATTTTAAAATAAAATTGCGAAAATTTATTTAGACAGTAAATAGAATGACCAGAAAAATTAACACAGAACTCGTTAACGTTACAAACTTTATCAAGAAATAAATGCTTTAAATGCATCAATAAATAAATCACAATAAAAAAAAATGATTGCAAATGTTTTAAACCTGGTCATATGGAGTGAAGTGTTAAAAGCTCGCAAAATTTATACATTTTAAAATGTTTGCTTTCTCAATAAAATATAATCACACTTTTTACCTAATTCCTAGACATGCTAAATAAAAATATAACTAAAAACTTAAGATCTCTTTAATCAAATTTAGAAAACATTCAAAGGATTGTTAGTTTATATAATTTCAACAAGATTTGAACTTTAATCTAATAAGGACACAAATTAATTACAACTAAGGTTTTACATCGTTTATGCTTATAATTCTAATTTAAAGGAAATAATTTAACAAAAAATGAAAAGCAAAATTAACAAAACTCATAAAATGTTTGAATTACATAAAATTTAAAACAATAAGGTCGTGTCTCGATCTCAATTCTGGTGTTCGATTTGGACAGGTGGTTTTTTCTTTTTATTAAACTGTAACCAATTAAAAAAGAAAAACGAATAGTGATGTAGAAGTAAAAACCAATTGTGTATGATTTACAATGTGGCGAGAAGAATTTAGAAAGACGTAAAGTTTTAAACAGAAATGAAAACAAACTTAAAGAGTTAGTAGAATGATAGAAATGCTGGTATTATAACCGGAATGTAAAAAAGTACTATTTCAGAAAATTAATTTTAACAATAATTAAATCGAGTATTTTTGCTGATATGTCATTTGTTAGATAATGATTTTCTTATTGTGGGCTGATTTCTTTTGTGATCGTCTCACCTGATTGGACCAATCACCCGTTGGTACGGTAGCCTTATAAAACTTTGTGCTAGTCTTGTTGAAAATCGGCAATAGCTCGTTTGCTTCATCACTAAGGGCTTTCAAGTAAATCACGGTATCAGTGCCGAAACCCTCACACGACAGCAGCACCAAATCGCCATGGAAATAGCGAGCATACAATCGCGAAATTGGCAAACCATAACCATAACCTAGAATAATTGTTCATACAACTTGAGATTAATTTCTGTGAATCATAAAAATAACAACTAATATATTTCGTCGAATAGAATTCTTTACTTTCACAAGTGTCCAAACAGCTGTAATGCACCAAATTCTTTCTTGTGGATGCTGAGAATAATTTAAAATTCAAATAGTTACTACATAACCATCTTGAAAAACACACTATGTACTTCAGAAAAAAACAAGTAATGTTATTAATTGCAGAGCCTTCAAAAATAAATTACTTCATCACACGACAGATCACAGATTTTGGCACAATACAAGCTGTTTAGCAGACTAGCGATGCAATTCAAACATCATATCAAATTAAAATAATTATTGTAATGCCAAAAAACACTACAATGCAATAAAAATTACAAACCAGCTAAGGGCACAGTATGAAGATCAGATCGCGATGGAGTTGGTGCTGTGCTGTACATGTACTTGAACAGTTGGTCTGTAATGGAGCGTGAGATGCCACCACCTTGGTCAGAAATCTTAACACAAATATCTTCTTTTCCGCGAACAACAGTCACCTCCAATGGCGGAATCTTGTCAGAATCGCCATGGTACTCCATGACGGCACGCATTGAGTTCTTAAACAGCTCAAACAACATGTGGTACAAATGTGAGGGCACATAAACAATGCGCACGCGATTGTCAGCCTCCAGTTCATTGTGTTCAATCAGCTTCAGCGGTGGACTAGATAGGTAGTATTGGTCGCAAAGGAAACGAGAGTTCTCATAGGCATCACGCACCACTGCCGCAATATCACACACAGGATCAATACAACCAATATGTCGACCTTGATTAGGAACTTCACCAAATATCAGTGCTGAAAAGAAGTAAACAAATAAGGTACATATTATAATGATGCAATATTTTTAAAATTTAGGTAAGATGATGTGTTAACAAATAACACAATTTTGTTAATTCCTGAAAATCATGGGAAATAAATTCTGTGAGAAATGTGACAAACATAAGTTTTATGTAGAAAATGAGTAAATAAAACAATTTTATTTATTTAATAAAGTAGCAAAAACTAAGAATCTCATGAAAATAGTCTGAGCCAATGTCTTGGAATGATGCCCAATAAACAATGAGGGTGACTGCGGGACCTTTTCGATGCAAAACTGTTGCCCGAAGCAAAAGCCCATAAAGTGCATCACATACATATTTATAGCAGAACTTGATTGTTTTATTGAAAAATTTGCATTGACATTGAAATAAATTCAAGATCTTAATTTAAATTTAGACAGAAATTGTAGAAAAATACAAAAATAATATAAACAGAAAATACAGTTTGTCTTTGCATTCAGCTGAGTTGACGATAAAAAGGTGTGTCTTCATCTTAAGCTAAAAATACTTACTGTGCTGACTGATTAACATTCGTATACTAATTCGCGACATATAGAATCTGTCTAAAAAGTATTGTATGGACAGCTCTGTGGATGGTTCAATTGAGTTATTTGTGCCGACAGACTCCTTCATTTCCAGCACACCCTGTGCCATCGTCTGAACAACATCTGAGTGCCGGTCTCGTATGTGAATTAAAGTCTTGCAGAAACTGGATATCAAATGAATTAGTCATTGTCAAAATCAAAATAAAATCTTTCACATTTAACAAAAATAGAAAAAAAATCCTACTGTTCCAGATTTTTGTCAGTCGGTTCCACCTTTTCGAATTCAATCACTTCCTCGAAACTCCTCGCATACCATGCGTTCACCAAATTGACAGATGGCGTTCTCAACAAATTGTCCGGTAGCAGGGCAATCTCTTTCATAATATTGGCAAGTCGAACCGGCAACTCCTTGCGCAAGAAGATGTACGACTTTTGCTCACACGCATTTAGACCTGTATGACAAAGAAATGAAAATAAAAATATTTTTAAAATTATGTTCAATTTATCACGCGCATTAAAATGCGGTCAAACAATTTTTTTCCTAAAACAAAAATACAAAAAATGGGAAACCCAAAGTCCGACTCAACGAAAATAACACAGCCACGTGACTTAGAATGCGTACGTAAAATAATAAATTTTGAAAATTCTTTTTTGTTTTGTTGTTTTTCAATCACTTTCATTTTCGTGGAAAGTTTTAAAAGTCCCAATTTAATTTTAGATGGAAAATGCCGAATGAGACGCGACAAAACGGCGTACTTTGAGCTTTCCGTACAAGAGACATGCTTTTTGGGGGCGTCTCGTCGCGCCTCTTCTTGTAGCGGTGGTTGGAAAGTCAATCACATGAGTCGATTTTGTTCTGTTTTTTCGTAATGTTTGCAAACATTAGGACTATTTTTATTTATTTTTTAAATCTCATTTTTCATGTCAAATGGAAAAAAAACGTACATCTAAAATGCGGTACAGGTTATTAAACCAAAATATGGTGTATTTTGGATATTGACAATTTTCAGCTAAGCATTTGAAAATGCAAACAGGCTAATTAAAAGTACAAAATTTTTAATGTCTTTAAACGAATCGAAACACTTTTCTTTTTATTATGTAACGAAAGTTAATCGCCTATATTAACATAACGATAGCGGAAGTTATGTGCACAGAAATTCCTGTGCAATTAGCATAGCGATCGGAGCGATTCATCGCATTAAGTTGCTGACACTTTGACCTTCAGTTGACTGCATTAATTACAATCATAGCTGAATATTTACAGAAAATTTCATTGTCAATTGTATAAGATTTCAACGTGACCTTGAAATAATAAACAATATTGTTTGAATTTATGCAGTATATATATAGTATAGATTTTAATTGAAACAATAATTTCTTTCAATGAAATAAAGATGCGATAAATGATAAAACATAACACTTTTCTGATTCTGTTCTTTTATATTGTATATGATAAACAAAATCAGAATGATTTCTAAGGTTGAGTTAAAACTTACAAACAACCTACAATAATCTTCTTAGTACATTTAAATACTCTATGATTTAAATATTGTCTATTTTTTGAATTAACATACACCAATATTATGAACCACCCGAAAAACACGATGTTTGATTTCTAAAAAGAAGCAATTGTTTACAAACATTTCTTAGGCTAAAGTGATAACAATATTAAAAAGTGTTTTTCAATTCTGTAATGATAGCCTTGAATGACGCACATTACCTCGCATTGTAAACATCCACAAAAGCACAAAACACATAAATTATATTAAAAAAAAATTAAATAAATGAAATAATAAAGAATAATTAAAAACATTATACGTATCTACATCTAAAAATTTTAATCGTATCATAATGCTAATTTTTAAGATGTAGGCATAGAACAACAATGACTGCCTCAACACGTTTCAATGTCATGGCATTGAGTAAACATAGTGTAAATTGATGATTCTATTATTACAGCGACAAAACTGACAAATGCACTTAAGTTAATTGATAAATAATTAATTTTAAAATAGACTTTCGCATTATACATAAAAAAATTATTGTTCAGAAGTTGTTTCAATTTAAATCAATAAACTGTTAATTAAACCAGTTTTAACTTGAAATAGGGTTAAAATGTATCTATTACCAAAAACCCTATTTCTTTTAAAAGAACAAATTTTGACTATGCACAACAAATATTTTATGTATTTATATATTTTATCTGCACGAAGTACGAACTGCCAACCGAATTAAACCAGTTTCATATTTGTGCGTTTTTTTACATTTTTCATTATCATTCGTTGTTTTTTTAAAAACGCACAAAACACAAAATGAAAATTGTCAATCATGTACGTCGACGACTATATAATGTGTTTGTTGAAAAACATTAAAGTATTTTAGTGGCACTATAACGATGACTTTACTTCGAAACAAAGAACTGGACATGCAACATGTTACATTGGCTGTGATACATTGTCCCAGTTATTTAAAACCCACATAAAGCTAGAAATGATGGGAATCAATATAATATTAATTTAAATAACTGAATTTTAAACGCGCGTTTTTCAAAACCACATCCGATAACTAAAACCAATACTATAACAATGCCGTTATATGGATAGGTATTAGACTAATAATTTTTCAGACATTATTATGACTCAAAATTTAATGACGTCATTATACCTATAATTGCACATTGATCCAATTAAATTCAATGTTGAATTGAAAGTACAAATTATGAATTGGTGTTCGGTTCCACAAACCATGATTTTGATGCGTGATCTTGTTGTTGTCATCACATTTTGCAATGGAAGTGAGACAATCAACCAACACAAAACGAAGAAGGTAGAGAATTTTAAGAATTCGCAATGTTCGAGATGATTCTCGAATTGGAATTTGTCTTAAATACGCTTATTAATGCAAAACAAAACGTTGACTTTAGAACGTAAACATTGCGGAGTGTGTACGTGCTTCTAATACTCGTAATTAATGTAAACAGAAAAAAAAGCAAATCATTGTTGTATCTGAAATCAGTCATCGCATCGCAAATGCGTTGTTTAAAAGCGTTCAATCTCTAAATTAAAGAAATTCGCAAAATATCAGAAAGTACTTAAATTTTGCTGATAACATATAATTAAAGGAATAATGCACCACACCAAAATCGTGACAAGTTAATAATTGACGGATCGCCGCTAAATTTTTCTCCGGGGCTTTGTATTTACAATCTAGCGAATAATACTTTTAAGTGGGCGTGATGAGTTGATAACAATGTGGTTGCCTCCAGTCAAAATACATCAAATTTGGCCTTGCTGCTCACACAATGTAAACAATGCCAACCAAAATTGATAAAGCCGGGTGAAGTGGTGTGTTGTATTATTTACATACTGAATGTACATTTTGGTGAAAATTGATCATCTAATCGGATGATTGAACTCAATGACCATATTAGCTTGAAGTGGAAGAAAACTGATAACAGATTTTATTACACGTGCCAATGAGCAATAACTGTTATTTGTATTTAATCCAAAAAAATGTCCCTTTCTAGTACATAAAATTTAATGTGTACGTTTTTCTTTAACGCATTACGAATAAATTAGGAATAACTATGCATTGAAAAATAAATTACATTTGCATTAACAAATCCAGTATGTAATTCCCAAAAGAACAACTTGTTATTACATTTGTAAATACCATAGCTTGTAAGGTATTTACAGAGTATACAGGCAAACCTATTTGATATTTCTCTACATAAACAAGTTTATTTAACATGTATAGTTGGTTAGTTACATAAATGAAAATGTAAACAGAAAAGTTGTTCTCATTTTGATATTGCCATTGAGCAGCTTGTATAAACGCACTAAGTACCAACTGATAATTTGCGTAAAATTAAGAATCTGCGAAAGATGTGTGATGTTAATTGATGAAATACAAAAATAAACGCCGCAAATCTCTCGTACAAACTTGAAAAATTGTAACTTCGAAATTAAATAAAAATAGCAGTGATAGATGAGCATTTAGAGCATCAATTACGCTTAATTACCAATTCCATTCAACTTTAATATTATTATGTGCGCAATTTTAAAAACAAAATTAGATAACAGGTACACACGTCATTTGATTTTTTATGATGATTAAAAATAATTACTAATGAGTAATAAGTCATGAATCTCAAAAAATCCAGTTAACAATTTCTTTAATTCATATACCACACTAACTAACTCGCCACAACGAAACGCTTAGGAATTAGTTTGGCGATAAAAATTTGTGTGCAGTGGAATTTTCCAAAAATTAAATAAAAAATATAGGGGTCTCAGTCTCAACTCTCAAGTACATTATCATGTGTGACTGTGTCATGGAATGTTTTGGGAATACATTGCGTTGTTTAACAAGAGATGTGTTTGTGTGTGTAAGGGAATGAATGCCGGGCCCCCTAAAATTTTACAACACGTTCTAAACATCACGTAGACCATCTTCTTATCCCACAGGCACTGCATCTTTTTATACAGCGGCGTTCCCTATCCACTTAATATCCATCAACCAAAAGACATATGACGTCATGGAAAAACACGACTATTTCTATTCGACTGCCTTTCATCAACGTGATGTGAATTGTGATGCAATATATACATATACAGCCGGTAGACGATTGGTAAACAACTTTGGATTACAATTGTGTTCATGTGACTTAATATAATATAAGAGAAAATAACGATCCTAAAACAATATTTAATTGAAATGGTATTGATATTTATCTATTAATAAATCGTCTGCAAGGGTAGGTGTGTAATTAGAAGAGAACATTATTTCTTAATCTATCAAATGCTATGGCACACCCCAATGTAATAAATATCCATCGTTCAAACATTTATCTACAAAATTGAATTGTTTAATGTATTTTGTACTTATAAATACTTTTTACTGACTACGACAGTAAATTGATTGTATCTAAATATAATTTTAATTGAAAAAAGTCGTCGTCACAATAATATGTAGCATCGTTATAAAAATGTAATGTCAGTGCAGGTGCTGGACCATTAAAAACGTTGTACGAGTTTATTGAATGTTGCACGCAAGTTTCAATTACACACTCAATTTACAGCCAATTCACAGCAATCAACATTTTTTGCTCCACATGAATGTCACATTGCAGCTGATGCTTTTTTCTCAGTTGCACCGACATTTCTATTACGCTGCGAGCATATACGAGGATATAATATTGATATAGCGTTCAGAGCTTTAATTTAACGCTTCCGGAAGTTTGTCATTACGCCCTCAACTTGTGGCGTACGAGCACTTGATCATATATAAATGATTGTAGAAAGCTCTTTAAAATATATAGAGGATTTAATATGTCTGATGGTTTTTTTTTAAATGCAGCATGAATTGTGATTTTAAATACTCGTAAGTATACAAGTGATGCAAGGCATCAAAATTGTGAGCTTTTAAGTCCAAGTATAATTGACATTGCAGCTTAATTTCTTGGATGTTAAATTGATCCAAAATTCAACATGATAATAATTGTTAAATGTTTATAACAGGATTAACTTTATTTCATTTTTATTATCTACCTTCTTAAGAATAATAGGAGAGTTATTTTATTTGTTTAAACACAGCAATTGTTAATAAAATGTTAAACTATTAAGCATTATGCAATAAAAGAGTGGGAGCAAAAAATCCTAATTTTGACCTTGACGTCAGCGGATAGAGGATATTTTCGCAATACACATGTAAGTTTAATTGATTTAAAAGACATATTTTTAGCAACAAAAGTAGAAAATATAACTTGGCAGACTCTTCCTTCGCATATCAAAAATATATTTTATATTTTATCTGTTCACAAAATCCCACTTAAGTACGTAAACTCACTTCGTCGCATTTAATTATTATTACATTCCAAGAATAACTACATTGACATCGACACTAATTCTCACACTAAGTACATTGGTAAGTAAGGCATAAGTGTCTGTAATCTGCAAACGTGCAGATTGCGTCACGATCTATGTAAATCAAATAATCGCAAAGCAGATGCCAGCTGCTAGAATACAGAAATACAAACTTTTACACAGATACGAGATTATAAAGAAGACGTGTGTGGTTTTCCGTGAAAATGTTCGATATGCCGGAAAATTTACTCTCACTTTCACGAGCATGCGCTTAAGTTACACCCGTTCTGTGACGTACCGTTTTGTTGGCTACAATCCCTATGAATCGAAGGCAAATTTTTTATTTTTTATTATATTTGTTTGATAACAAACCGTGCCGAAATTACAAACTACAAATGTTTTGGGAGCATTGATAATAAACAAAATATAATTGGTGTATTTAGTAGGAGAAAAATTGATAATAAATTCAGTTTAATCTGGAAATGAAGCACTTCAAGCGCGTTTTAATTGGTTACATGCTAACTGTTTACTTTGTAAATATGAAGCAAACACGTACATTTTATATGAACATGCATTTTGTACGTATTGGTATTTAAATTTAGAAATGTGAAGCACGAAAATGTTCTAAACGAAATTTCATTATTCAAAAATATGCAACGAATATTATTTAAGAAATTTTCAATTTTAAATGGTATAGGATTTACTTAAAATGCCTTTCATATGCTGGGTCTGTGAAGATACAATGAATGCAGTAAGTCGCGTACAATAGATTGCGTTTTGAATGCAACGGAAATGAAGCAAATATTTACATTTGAAATGAGTTCAAGGTTGTGTAAAAGTGATGTATTGATTATTGTATGCACACAACGCAATAGGTAATCGTTAATCACATATAATATTTATTATAGTTATATCGCTATTATAGCTTATCGGTGCTATCGGTGGTATTAACTGTAAACCATTTAGAATACAATACCACATTGTTTACGCTCTAATTAATATTTTTGCTTGAAAACAGGTTAAGTCCATACAATTTCGCAATTAAATATTTGTATTTGGGTAAAATAAAACCGGAATATTATGAAAGGTACTTATAATTATATTTTTTAATTAGATTAGCACATATATTAACTAAGATAAAATAATATAATAATTAATTGCTTAGGTAGGTATAAATATTTTCAGAAAATATCTTTAAATAAAACTCCTAAATAGGATAGTTCAACAATAACAATTTTCATTATTAATTGATTCGAACTTTATCTGTTATTTTATTGTCTGGATTTGATGATTGCCCACAATTAGCATTTCCACTATAACAATCCCAAATAATTATTTAAATTGCTTACTTCAGTATGGTCATCGTTGCCAACATGCTTTTGTGATTGAATTATACTATCAGTACCTAATTAGTCTCCGTTCTTAATATGTTATTTAGTTGTTACAATGGTGGTTGAATATCGTTTCATAGATTTATAGTAATAGCGTATTGTTCGGCTTTCGGAATGATAAAAATAATAATTTAGGATGAGAATAAACGATAATAATTTTTTTTAATAATAAAATCACTTATTTTACTGATAAAATGTTTTTCTTAAGTTTAAAATTATTTGTGAACTATGTACCTACATGAGTGTATATATGAATGGATATTCAAAATAGATAACAGAAATAAACATAGAAATGTAATTTCATGGGTAAGAAGGTAAATATAATAATTCTCTGTAGTTTAATTTATTTATGTATTTACTACTTAAAAAAATATAATTGATACGTATCTCTTTATCAACAACGCATAACTACTCGGTATTACGTCAACATTATACACTAGTATTTTTCCTCATTGGCCAATTTTTGAACCGTGGGATGTCTTACCGTGATCCATCCTCATGATACGTAAGTTATAAGTATGTATAATAATTAGTACTATACGTCTCCACACAAATATGAAATGCTCGGGTAAAAATATAAATTTCTTGCAGCAACAAAAGCTTTGAAACTCTTTGGACTTTGGATATAAATATTAATAGCCTCATGTACAAGACATCTTCTCACACGTCACACATCCTTTATTGATTTTTGAACTTTAGTCACAGATTTGAAAATATGCCGCATTTAAGTGTCAAGAGGTGGGTTGGGTGCACCAAAACCGTAGAACACAATTTAAGTACATATACTACATTGAATGAGTTTAAATTGATTTTTGACCTTAGCGTGACAACCGACAACTTTAAAACTGATAACAAACAACTACACTAAGTTTATAAATATGCAAATTAATTGTTTTTAAACTTAACATGAGGGAATTTTTGAAGGTCATTACTTTGTCATTTGTAAGTGTTTAACAATTATTAGTGTGTTAATAATTTATTAATCAATACTCTTTTAATATAATGACCACAACAAAAATATAATAAAACTTACCAAAGTCAATAAACTGTTTGATGGAGAGTGGTGATGGATTGAACTGAGAGTAAAAGTCCAGCACCTTCTGGATGTTAGCACTGGAAAACCGTATCGGAAACAGACGCATTCTGACTGTTTTAAATGGCGTTTATACAAGCGGCTATGTCAGTGTTGTAATTGCTTTTCTGTTGCAAAATTGTTGCAGCGTCAAATTAAGATAATCAGTTGACCTCATTCAAAACGTTGCCGTCAATTGCCAACTTTCAGTAAATAGTATTAAATTTGGTATTAACTTAATTTTAAAACACAAATAGCTTTAAAGCTTTGCTCCAAAACGCACGTATCAAACACTTTGCATTGTCACACAACCCGCGATATGCCGTACAACTTTGCTTTTAATTTATGAAAAATATCTAAAAATGTATTCACTTTGCGGTTTAATATTATTCTAATAAATATTTTGAATGTCAACACAAGCCATTCAGCTGCAATCGTTTAAAAATATTTTGCACATTGAGATGAGAACTTGTTCCCAGCTAGTATCTCTCAATATCTTCGGCAACACTGATTTGACTTTTTAAAAATTATTGTAATTTAAACAAATTTTTAACTACTGTTTCTACTTCCTGACGCTTGAAGCAGCACCTAATGTTTTGGACTTTCGACAGTTGTTTTTTCAAAACACATATACACTCTGTTTATTACTTTTTTCGATATTTATTGGTTTATGCATCTACTAATTCCAACATCATATATATATTTAATAATTTTCTTTTAATTTTTATACACAATTTGAATTAATCAATGATATCAAGAATAACAATTTTTATAAAAATTACGTCTGATTAATTTTATTTTTATTTATTACATTTAAAACTGAAGAAAAAAATTACAAATTTTTATTATTCTGGGAGATGACAGGTTTTTTTTCGAAATTAAAATTTTTATTGAAATTTATATTTATATATATCTTTATTCAGTCACTTTGACAGTTGAAAAAATATTTAATTAATGTGCATAATTAAAAAATGTTATAACCGCATCAAAGTGCACGCACCTTCAACAAAATTTCATTTGTTTTCTCGATTCGGTCGGTCGCGCAGCAACTGTCATAATTACCAGCTACTGACAGTACTGAACCAAAAAAATAAATCCAACCATTTTTCATATAAATTCTCCGTATAAATAATAATAATAATATTTGTGTTGTGTTTTTTTTCTACTAATTAAATTATATCGTGTTTAAAATCTCTGTTTTGTTGCTCGTGATTTGAAGTGCGCAAATTGTAGCAGTTTCATTTAAAAAAAAAACAAATTCTAAATTAATTAAATTAAACCATCACAATATGTCGACAAATTTACGCCAAATTCCACTAACATGCAGCGGCCACACGCGTCCCGTCGTCCATCTCGACTTCAGCGACGTTACCGAGTGCGGATACTTTTTGATTTCGGCATGCAAAGGTAATATTATTTATTCTATCTACTTAAAGTAAGACGGAATTTTAGGTAACCTAACCGATCCCCTGCCATAGAGATGCAAAATTCAAATTTCAAAAGGAACAACTCGAAATCGAGATTCAAGAATATTGTATTGTTCACCTTGACACAATTTTGCGATCAAAACTCATACGGCGTTTTAATGTTGTCGTGGTTCTTTGTTGTTATTTTAATTTTACGCGATGATTATCAAGCGATTTCATCTAAAAATTGTCCAAATATATTTTAGTAACAATTACTCGTTTGTCATTGCAAAAGTCACTTTTGTGTGTCTTCACTATTGTGACGATATAAAATTTAGCTGCAAAAACAAACATCTTATCGATTTTCCAGTGATGGACTGAGAGCCACTTCACGACTTGATCACAATTAAATTTGGTCGAATTCATATATTTTAGTATTCAGTACATATAAAAACATTAAAGAACAGAGCAAGTAACTAGTAACTACATCGAGCGACAAGGTCTTGCGCTTAACATCGAAACAAAAGGCACTAGATCGCCTTGATTTTTGATCAATTTTTTTCCAATTCCCCGCGATCCGTTTACTTGATCTACATGCTCGCTGTACGCAGTATGTACTCACAAACAGTTTTATTTAACTTCCGTCTTCTGTTTACTTTCCTTCCGATTTAAAACCACATTACAGATATGTAGTTTTGCGCGAGAGGTGTACACTGTACATCGTCTACACCCGTAACTACTACTTCATGGACAAATTCAAAGGCGTGCTTGTGCTCCACTCGAAAGTCTCGCCGTACTATCATACGGGGAGCTCGCACTTTATAAACATTGTCATACATGTTTATTGCATGAATTTGCTATTGGCTTGTTTAACGTTTTATTATTAAAATATATATCGGTGAAGGACATTTCCGGAATGATAGTTGTGAGCTGGTGTGACCTAGTGGCTGATTGAATGTTTATCGCCTCATTTCTGACAATGCAGTTTGTAGTTTTGTTTTAAAAGGAGTAGTATGGTGGGATTGAAAATTGTTGTTAACTGTTCTTTATGTTTTGAGTTCCATTGTAATATAATATGCTGTCCAGTAGGTAAATTTAATTAATATATGAAAGGAAATATTTAAAGTCTTAAGTTATGTTACAAATTAATGACATATACCTTAATATATTGCAACTGCAATGAATAGATTCCTATAAATAAGTAGTACGGTACTTACATGATACCCCACATTGCCCTTTCAAAAAAAGATAATCCGTTTAAACCTTATAATATTTATGAATAAATACGTAACACAAATCATTTACGGTATTCAAATTCGATTTTGTTTTAAAGAACACACACATTCTTATAAGTTATAACTGTAACTGCTATTGTATGCAAATTCATAAAATTTTGTGACTCAAAATAACATTGTTGATGGTCAATGCGTATACAAAATGTCTAGATCCATCTTTCTTTACAAAGAAAAAATAATGCAATTTAAAAAACTATATAAAAAATTCTAACGAACGATTTTTGTTTTTAGATGGAAGTCCGATGTTGCGTCAAGGAGATACCGGCGACTGGGTAGGCACGTTTGAGGGCCACAAAGGTGCCGTATGGGGGGTGGCGCTTAATTCAAACGCCCAACTGGCTGCATCTGGTGCAGCTGACTTCACCAGTAAACTGTGGAATGCCGTTTCCGGTGAAATGGTACACAGTTTTCAACACAAGCATATTGTTAAGTCGGTTGCATTTGATGCTAGCAGTGAGCATCTTATAACGGGTAGCAATGAACAGTTAATTCGGGTGTTTGACTTGAATCGACCTGAGGCTGATCCGGAGACGTACAATTTCCATAATGGTTGCATTAAAAGAGCACTTTTTTCGCAGGTATTTATTTTTTACATACGAAAAAACTTAGTATCATCCTAATTGTTTAAACTTTTCACAGGACAACCAACTGATTGTCAGTATTGCAAACGATAAGACAATGCGTGTTGTTGATCGTCGTTCCAACACGCAAGTCCACCAAGTAGAGTTTACTGCCCAACCCAACAGCCTTGAATTATCACGAGGTGTTGGTGACATTCTTACAGTGACATACGGCGATTGCGTTGGATTCTATGCTACGGATCGCAGCTTCCAGCGTCTGAAAGAAATTAAAGTGCCCACTACAGTAGCGGCTGCTAGTCTTCATCCCGACCGACACATATTTGTGTGTGGTGGCGATGACTTTAAAATGTACAAGTATGATTTCATAACGGGCAACGAAATTGAGTCGTTCAAGGGACATTTTGGGCCTGTTCATGCGGTCAGCTTCAGTCCCGATGGTGAGTTGTATGCCAGTGGTTCGGAGGACGGAACACTGCGTCTGTGGCAGACAACTATCGGCAAAACGTACGGTTTGTGGAAATGCACTGAGCCGACCAGTGGAGTCAATACTGTACCAACGACAATTGCTGGTGAGCAGCCTACAGCCAATAATACGACGAACAATCGAACCGAAGTCATTGCCAATTAGCAGTTTAGGATGGAAGACGATTGATTTTTTTTTTCTTTTTGATGAGGATGTTGCATTTTTTTGCTCAACATAGATGAACTGGGTTTTCATCATTTTCGAGAAGTTTTAGTCCAACTATGCCCTCCTACAAAAACATATATTATTTTTCTTTATAAATTTACAAAATTATTATTTATTTAAACAAAATTATAAATTCTGTTCGGATTTATTTGTGAGAGAGCTGACAAAGAGAAAATATTGGACAACCGTAAATAAAAAACCAAATTCTTTTTCAAATAAGCATTTTTGTATTTATTTTGTTTTATCTTCAAAATATTCCTTGGGTTTTCTTAACATAGAATTTAAATTAATTAATACATAATAAACATTGATTTTATGTTTCTTTTTTTCACGGCTTTAGTATTTTTTTGTTATCTTCTATAAACGTTAAATATTTGGCGATCGGTGTTTTTGTTAGCAGAAAGTAATTATTAATTAACTACACGTTCAAATTTTCAGAAAGAAAACAAATGGAACGCCAGCTACTAAAATGGGATGCTGATTTTTTTTTTTAATGAGTATATTTCAATTTCTCAATGTAGCAAAGACGCAACCCATAATGAATTGGTAAACATAAATCGTCTTTACTGCTTGGTTATACTCATTCATTTCAGTTTGATAAAAGGAACAAAGCGTCCTTAACAATTTATCCATTTACTTAGTACTAAAAATTTAATTTTATAGAATATCATCACCATTACAATTACATTTAATAATTTTTATTTTACGTTTCTTGTAATTTTTTATACATAGTTTAATATTTCTCGCAAATTGAGCTTTTTTCTCTTATATAAATAAATTACAAATTTTTGATTAAATATTATTTGCCTTCTTCTAGTAATTTGCGACAGAAGAGAAATGAAATGAACGGGGTTTGAAAAGATTCTTACATGTAAGTTTATAATATAAATTCATATGTAAAAAATGGCCGTAAAAATTAGCACGTAAATAAGATAAATATGAATTCAAAATTAAACAACAATAGAAGCGTTTTTATTTTCTTAACGGAGGAACAGTTTTAGATTTAATGATATTGCAATTCAATAAGAAGTCAAAATAAACGATTAAATTAAATACAATTCATTATTAAATACGCATTTTCTACCATTTATTTATAGTTCTTTTTTTATAATATTCAAGAATGCAACTTGGTTCTGTGTTGTTGGTATGTTTGTTATAATTTTAATTTGTATCTGCAGCGTGCGTCGTCTTCGTGGACTTCTTCTTGACCCCGATAGTGTTGATAATGTAGCAAGTGTCTTATTTTGGGCCCTTTTCATTGGCATAATAATTTGTAAATACAATTTTAATAAATGGTTGTTGTCTTAGATGGCACACATTTTTGTCAGTTTAATAATTTTACATTTCATACAAATACTTTTAATTAAACACGCTTTGTATTTACCCTAATTTATGCATATTTTGTTTTGTTTTTTTTAGATAAGTCATTTGTTTTGGGTAAATATTTTATTGAATGCCTTGAAGTTGTTGTGTGTGTGAGTTTGTTTCAGTGTGAATTAAAATACAATTAAAATTTTAATCATAAAAATCTTGGATAAAAATAAAATAATATAGTATAATAATTTGTTGTAATATATAAATTTAAATACATATACATATAGGAAAAGATTTAATGTTTCGTTTTTTATTCCTTTTTTAAGAAAGTGAAAGGACTTTATAAAATACGTGTTTGTCGATTTAACATAACTATGTTTTTTTTTACATAAAAAAATCTGTGTCAAATTTTCATTAAAATAAATTGAGTAATAAATGAGTAAAAATCTTTATTTTTACTCACAAATTTAAATTAATTTAGAACTCAGTGAATTCGTTGACAATGTAATAAAAGTAAATAAGTTTTTTTTAATAGAAAATTCAAAATGAAATGGTGTTTCCGAAAATTCGACCATATTTTTAATAGACACTTTTAAACGCCCCATTAGAACAAACCTTTCTTTTTTTTATCTTTCTTCTCTTTGCCGTCGACAGTTCTGCAACACAATTGGAATGAATTTCATTAATTGGATGTAATCACGATTATGTCAGAAGTAAAAAAAATGGGCTGAAATGTTGTTAATTAATTGCCTAAAATGACTATTAGAGCAAATGCTATTCAATTCATATTATTTTAGTTTGAAAAATAAACTTAAAATTGTGATTGAACTTGAATTTTAAAATTAGATAAATGTATTTTTTTTTAACTTAAAATCAATGATTCGAATACTAAATGCAGGCCTAAAGTAATTGAATATTGAACAGACAAAATACTCTCAAAACAAAGATGATTGAAAGCATTTGTCTTTTGGTTTTATTAGAACTCAATATTTTATTTACTAAAAGTATGATGAATATTTTGAATATTGTCACCATCGAACAACGATGCGATTACGTGTTAGCAATTTCATTCACAATTTAGTCCTTAATGCATTTAAAATTGTCACACTTTTAATTCAATAAATAATAAATGTGATTCTATTTTAAGCAACCAATTCCACATTCCAGCCAAATTTTGTAAATACATATAAAATGGTGCATGAAATGATAATATAAAATGAGAAAATGAGAATTAAAATGAATGATAAATGGGGATAATTTTATTTGTTAAAAAATATATAAACGAATTTTGTTTTATCCAATAAACCACAAACATAAAAAAACAAACACAAAATTAACTGGGAGATAAATTGACTTTGGATGATTTTAACTAAATATGTTTCTGATATAAAAATAAATTTTCTTTTTTATAAAATAAAATGTTACTGTAGGAAAAATAAAACACCTTGCTATTTAAAAACCCGGCTCATTTGATTACAATAAATACGCACTAAAAAAAAAGCATAAATTTGCCAATTAATTTAAATTTACTTCCAACCCTCAACTAAGCAAATATTTCTGTTGTATTTACTTAACGTGTACCTATAGTAATAATGTCGTGGTTGTGCGTGTGAATTAATGTATATTCGTATTATTATGAAGCTGTTACCATGTAAAGTACTTTACTGTCTAGTTAAAATACGCAATATATACATAAAAAAATTATGCAAATTTTTTATTTTATATATTTATTTTCAATCGATGAAAATAAAAAAATTTATACACTTTGGTACATACTTGAAAAAACACGCAAAAAATATTCATGTAGATTGCAAGGGCATTAAATGTAAAGGACTAATCAAAGTATAATTATAAACATTTAAAGGTTGTAATCGTGTAGTAACCAAAACCATTTTCAAAGAGTTCTTATCGTCAATGTTCATTCATTTTCCAATCAATAATGTAACGATGCCGTTCACCGGATCAAATTTACACTGATAGTGGTTGTATCAGCAAATGTGGTCGTCAGTCATCGTTTTATTTATGTTTATGTACTGTTTGGATGAAACTGTAAATTTTATTCCTAACACATTTCTTTCATCCTATTTTCAAAGCATAAAAATACAATATTCGGATGCTTTCCTTTTATACAACTATGTCTTGATAGCTTAGATTGTTGAAAATATATTCCAAAATTTATTAAGAACGTAAAACTAAAATTAAAAATTGTGTTCTGACACAAGTTATATTAAAATAACTGAAGTTATAGAGAACTTTTACTATTCAATTTTAAAAACATGTATTTTTTACAATTATAATAAATAATTGAATAAGAGTACAAAAACAGCGGATTAAACATGGAAAAATGAATATTTGTAATGTTTTAATGAAAAAAAAAGAAAGCAAAAGGCGCAACAAAAACGGTATTCATCAGTTTTAAATAAAAAATATGAGTCTTAAGCAAATCACATATAATATACATTTTTTAAGTACTTGAGTTAAATATTGAGATTTATCTGGAGTTTCACTTGAATACATTTAAATTAATAAAGATCTAATACGATTGTAGAAGATCCTCCTTAGTTATTAAAATCTATAAATAATTAATACATGATACGTGTTTGTCATTTTTGAATTGAAGCTATCTAGATCCTTGTAAATGCAAATAATCGACTTAACTTAAAATATTTGTACTTAGCTTGTAAATAACTCTGTCGTATAATCTAAACCGCAATAGTTATATAAAAAATTGAAGCATTAACAACTCAACACAATTGAAGCGCAAACCAATTTTAAAACATTTTTAAACAATATTAAAATACAGTAATAGTTATTGATTATGTATTTGCTGTTTCTTATAATATTATTATTTTAAAAAGCGATTAAACAATTTGAAATGATGAGGCATTGCATTCTATTCAAGGTGCCCATCCAGTGGCGTTGTTGGAACGGTTGTGCTGTTACCACCACCTCCTCCACCGGCCGTTGATGGGGGACGTGTATCTGGTGCGCCAAAGCTTGTGTGACGACGCAAAAGAGACCCAAAAACGCGTCGTCCTTTTGACTCATCCGAGCTGCCGCGTGACGTTAACGACGCAGTCCTAAAAATGTTTGGGGTTTCCGTGTTTTTTTTTCTAGTATTCTTTCGTTTTCTATGTTTACCATTTGTATGTTTTCACATTTTGTTTGTATTTACAATATAATTGAGGTAGGTATAATATGCTTATAATGTAACAACTTCTACTGATTTTGTTTTATTTGTGTTTTTCAAAACTAGAATAGGTACTGGACAAATATATAAATATAAGGCAATGTATGGCTATGCTCATTTAAAAACCTATTCAACTGATGGTGGGATTTTGTGTATATTATCTCTGGTGGTTTGCAAAAGGTATTGGATATTTTAAATTGGATTGGAAATGTAAGTTTTAAAAAAATTAATTTAGTCGATTTCGATTGATGTTTGTCTTTCCTCAATATTATCATCTTCCTGTGGCCTGGACCTTGAATGGAGCATACTATAGCCAAAGTAATTGAAATATTAGTTTTCCTTAAGTTCTTGTTACAAAACTGAGACTTCTATCTATTGCAAATTCCACACTTTAAAAAAAGTCTATTATCTTATTATTATCGCTATGAAGATTATGAAATTATGTGATGCTACAAAATGTGCCTATGGTTATGTTCATCAATCACTTCACCTATCATTTCTTTTATTTTTTTTTAATATAATATTTACGTTTTCTAAAAAGTACAGTCGATTGTGACTCAGAAACAACACATTTAAAACACGTGATACCCTAAAATGTGTTGCATATTTTAATAACAATAAAACTTCGCAAAAAATATGTTTCTCCCGCGAACCAATACAGGTGAAAGGTTGATTAAATGGTCAGTACCGTAACATTGCCAAAAATTGATAACATGCCACTAAATGTGATTTTGTGGTTGTGCTTATTAATTTTATAAAAATATGAAAAAAAAGGATACATTTTTGCCCTCTACATCGGCTTAAATAATGCAAAGTGTTTTTTGTTGTTTTTTTTTCGATTTCTCAAACAATAACATTTGTAATCAATGTAAATATTTTTAAAAAATCACTAAATTTCAATCTCAAGCTGACTTATGCACATGATAAACCAAAAAAAAAACGTATTTACAAAAATACGTACAATATATTTTAAAAATATCGACATAATGAGCGATGATTGGCGGGGGGATGCGTTTTTAAATTATAAAAATTTGTGCGATTTTGAAATAAAATTACCATATAAAATTGTTTACCGTTTTTCTTTGCAATTTAAATTAAAACACAAACAATTCAATTGATTTCAATAATTTTCGTGACGACTGTTGTCGACGAAGCAACGCCACAGTTGTGAGAAACCCTCGCGATGCCTTAATCATATCAATTCAAACACAATTAATACCCTCGAATACCATTCATCATCAAATAGAGATAGCGTTATATTATTCAAATTTACAGAAATAATAGTTTTTTTAAAAGAAATTTTAAAATCATGTGCATAAGCTAGACTCTAAAAAGAAACAGCTATAGTCACCAATTTTAATCAATACTAAAGGTAAGTTTAATGATATGTATTTACAGGGAAAAAAGGATGAGAGATTGGGATTATTCAATATTACTAGTTATGTTTAATAATTTTGTATGTTTAACGAAGTTGAAATCATCTTATAATAAACTTGGCTGCATAAAAATGGATGGACTAGAATATTATCTAGCCAAATATTCAGAAGATCAAGCATATCTATAAATCTATCTATTTTTGTTCTATTGAAAACAATTTCCTATAATATGCCATATACAAGTAACACGCCTAAAACACGATCAAGCATACACTTACTTTAATGCGAAGTTTGATAGACATTGACAACACCTGATAAAGAGAACAAACAGTTTTCATGTATCAATAAACATTAAATTGATGAGCACTATTCCGAGGATACGGGGCGCTATCCGATTATAGGTAAAAACTTCAAAGTGGTGTTATAAGGACACATGTGGTTTACTGCGAAACATTATCTACATGAATCAAAGTACTGATTCGATACACTATTTAAATGATCCTTTGAGATAGACTAACATCTATGGTATAATTCATTTTAATGATTTGAGAAAACTCTCGGGAATTGTATGGAATATAAATTTTATGTGGATTATGTTTGGAACGATCTGTACAAGAATAATATTTTTTTTATCAATTTTCATAATAACGTTATTTTTTTAAAGAGAATAATTGAAATACCGAACAGTTATTTTATTGAATATTCCTACTTGGAAATCCTGACTCAATCATTAACCACATGTTATTGCGTTGACTAAGAGACATTGTCTCATTACAACTCACTTCCTTTATGCATGTTCTTAAAGGAAATCACACCGGAAGATCAACTATTAAGAGTTCATTTGCCTTTTCGTCACGTCTATTAATACAACAACCGACTTACACTGTACACGCATTTCCCCCAATTGTTTCTATAACTTAATTTAACGCCAAAATTTGTAGAATTTTTAAACATACAAAAGCTTCTGATATAAAAATTCATGCCTACGTGTTTTGTTACAATACATCCTTACAAAATTTATCCTTTGACTGCATTTAATCAATAAACTGACACGATTTGCAAGATATGGCATACAATGCAACCCTAATTGCGTACTTCATTCTGAATCATCAACCTTGAATGATGCACAGATTTCAATTCCATCACTGTTTGAGGATTATTAGATGATAAAGGAAAATAAATGGTTACAAACTACTGTAAATTTGAATCTCAGAAGATGCATACAGAGCATACCTGAATATAAAATACAAAACTAATTTCTCTACACTAAAAAATATGTTCATGCTGGTAAAATAACAATAAAAGTTGTATGCATATGAGGAGCAGTGGAATCATCTAACATGAGATTTTTTCATTGTTGTAAATGTATTCTTAAAAAACTCTCTCTCCATTTAATTGATCTCCACGCACAACACATCATATAAAGTTTGCTGGATTCCCCCATTTTAAGTTTTTTACTTAATTCGTTTTGTATCTCTAATAATTTTAAATTTAAAACAGCCAATTCTTATAAGTTGTTTGGGAGAATTGCAACTTTGTCAAACACAAAAATTATACAAAAGGAAGCAAAATTTTTACAGAAATAATTTTATATTAAATGAGTATTATATCCCAGTTAATTAAAAAAAAAAATTAACAAAACAAATGTTAGGAAACAAACAAAACCAGCCATAGATTTTTAGGAATTATCGTATATAAATAGACAAAAAAAGTCAACAACAAAATAAGAGTTGTACTCACTCTTTGCTGTTGGCCTCAAGACTTCTTCGGCGCAACTCATCCAAGGTGACACCGTTTGATGACTCCCACTCGTGCTTCTCCTGCTCGAATGCACGCCGTCTGTCCTCCATCTCACGTATTTGCTGTTCCAGTGTCTTTTTGCGCTCATCATGACGCCGCGTCAACTCTAGCTCAGAATCTTTAAGTTTTTGTTTCTTCTCGCGCACCTTCATCTCAAACACTTGTTCCATTTCAGCTTCCATTTTTTTCATTTTTTGCTCATGTTCACGTTTTTCCTCCTCCATTTGAGCCAGTGGATTCCTAATTTCATTATTATAATTTAAATTATCATATTATGATTATGGTATTGGACGTGCCAAAATATAATTCAAATAGTAATGAAAGCCAAACGCAAATAAAAAGATAATATACAATATTGCAATTGAATAATATGACAAATGTTTTAATTTAAAAAGAAAGTCAATTTTAATTACATTAAAAAATAACGTTGTCGTTTTTGTTTCATCTTCAATTTTTTCAAGACATACTCGTATAACACGCGAGGGTTCTGCAGGATTGCAATTTATGTACCAAAATTAGACCGCCGAGAGTCGCAAAAACATGACTGAACTGTTATGTAATGTGTAAAACATAAGAATTTATGTTACATTCAGTGAATCCAACATAATAAACAAATTGAAGACCATGTGGGACATGAACTGGGTTGCTACTAAAATTAGAGTCATAAAATGTGTGGGAATGATACCATTAGCATTAGAAGTTTAGATGTATGAGCTGCAGTCACTTGGGACTTTTATGGTATCTACTAAAACAGATTGTTTAACGCAAGGATATTATTTTGCATCAGTTGAATTTCACAGTGTAGCCATTCTTAGATATTGCAAAGAAAAACTATGTCAAACCACTTTAACATAAAATTATGAAAACAACTTAAAATATGCAAAAAATAAATGGCGCCGAAGACAAATAAGTGGATATTAAAACAATTCTTAAGACTTTTATATTGCAATACAAAACATTAAAACTTCTTCATTTATGCAAATTAAATGTAAAAGGTATATTATACTTTGGAGTATGTACGAACATTAAGCTTCTGTTTAAATATTCTTGTTTAAATATTGCTTGCGATTTCGAAAAAAACCTGCTTTTTAACGCAAAATAGTTTAAAATTTTGAAAAATTAAAATGCAATTAGTTCTTCATTTGAAGCTAAAAATGCATTTTATCAAAACAAAACAAACAACAGTAACAGAAATAATAAAACGTAATTAATTAACGAGTAAATTAAAATGTATATTGACGAAGTCGAATTTAAACTTACCAAACGGTCATAAACGAATTCATGACGCCTTGACTGCATAGACTTAATTTGATTGTTTTGTGGTTGGATTATGATTGTGGGAGATGGTTGTACAATACAAAGGGCGGAATGGAGCAATTTCGGAGTGGTTTAAGTGACAAAGAAGGAGAGACAAAAAGACATAATTTGATGATATTTGATTGATTATTGAGTATTGTTAAAAAATTTTGAATGAGAAAATCATATTAAAAACGGATTTGTTAAAAATAAAACTACAATATAAATTGATATCATACGAAGCACTAGAGCATTTAAATAAACTTGGGCACATGTTCAGGGATCAAGTCTGATACATTCATTGTTTTACTAATCGATTATTATAACATATTCAATTACTAACGTATGCATTTCACGGATGTATAAATGTAAATTTTTTGCAATTTCAATTTTTTTAATTTAATTTAATTCGATATTCACAGCAAATAGTTTAATTCAAAACGAATTACCCAACAATAATACCGGGAACAATTAATTGCAATAGAAGTGGTTGAAGCGTTATAATTAAAAAAACAGCGCGTTGAATGGCGTTCCAATTAAGATAGGAATGCATTAAATTTAATCGAAATTCATTATGACTGCAAAGCATCAAATACTTAGAACAAAACGCACCATTCTTTATTTAATGGCTAAGTAAACACAAAAACAATGAACGCATTCAGATTTGTATAATCAACAAACATAACGTTTCCAGAAGCTATCTTTTAAATACACATTTAAGAATGAAAGAGAAATGATTAATGCAATGAACTTACTTGTTGCTGAGACGAGCTTGTGATTTTCCATCGGCGCCAAGACCTGCCAATTTCCTACACCGATAATTCTCGTAATGCACACTATTCGTGACGTCCTTCAGGTCTTGCAAGTGCGTCCGGATGACCATGTTTCGCAATGCAATAAAATCGTTGTGCTCCAAGTTCTCAACTATAAATAAAGTACCACCAAATTTAATTTAATTACGCAATGCAACAAAATTTTATTGGACATAAAAAAAAAAAAAAAACATTTACCTTCAGCTACACCCCACGGATAACGGCGTCCACGAACTTTCTTGCCGTCGGCGACTTCAATTACAGTGCTGGCGCCAACAACGGCAAATGGCACACGTGATCGCAATTGGCGCAACAGCTTTGCCTCGGACTCATCGTGATCATCGAGTGGCTCCGGGAAGTCATAGATTTTGATTTTGTGCTGAGCAATTTCGTTTAAGATTTGACGCTTGAATAGTTGAATTTCCTCCGGGGTGAGTGTGTCAGCCTTGGCAATCACCGGTATAACGTTTACCTTGTCGCCCAATCGCTGCATAAACTCAATATCAAGTGGCTTCAGACCATGTCCAGAAGGTGCGATAAAATACAAGCAGGAATGCACACGAGCATCGGACAATGCCTTGCGGTGAACACGTGATTCAGCAGTCAAATATTCCTCATATTTGGATTCAACAAAATCGATGATTGGCACCCAGCTGGAAAGAAAAAAAAATTATTTTATTTATTCAACGGAAACGTATCAATAATTATAATTGTTGGATCACCTAAATTCATTAAAAATGGCTATAAAACCTACCAGTTGCTATTATCAACGGCGTCACCGAATCCTGGAGTATCGACGACGGTAAGTGTCAGATTGACACCATTCTCTTTGAGCAGAACACGCGTCGTTTCAACGGCGACGGTTTTCTTAGCGCGCCTAGAGGGCCCTGGATGCTGATCCTGGCTGTAGATGTCCGACAAGAACATTGAGTTAATGAGAGTCGATTTGCCGAGACCGCTCTCACCCACTACCATCAATGTAAATTCAAAACCACGTTTCACGGCTTTTCGATACACTTGATTGGGCAGATTGGCAAAACCAACGTAGCCTTCCAACTCCTTGGGTTTAGGTCGAATAATTTGCTGCTGCTGCTGTTGCGAGAGAGCCTTTTCACGGTCCAAGCGATCACTTGCAATCTTATTGGAGTCTAAGGCAGCATCCAGATCTTTGAATGATTTGTGATTATTGATGGTGGCTGTTGTCACTGAAGATGACGGCGTTGTATTATTAACCTCCATGGAACCGTTGATTTCTTTGTTATTTGGTGTGCTCTGGTTGGGAAACAAATATTTTGAAGCATTAGAATTCTGACAGAAAACATTCACAAAACAATAGTCAGTAACTTAATAGTTGTAACTTGTATCTGATTAAAGTCAATTACAATTGTTACAAGTAAGTTTAATGTTTATTAAGTGCCATTTAAATGAATCGCATGAGTACAGGAAAGCGGAAACTGCAGAATTCTAATCTTAACTTAAAATGAAATGAAACTCACATGATTGTTTATTGCTGTAATTGTTGCGGATGCAGAATTCGACGAGTTGGACAGTGTTGGTGGCTGTTGTGGTGGACTCTGCATTCCTATTGATGCAGTGGCCGCTTGTGTTGGCGTTGTGGTCGAATCTTGAGACTTGAAAAACATCTCACGCTTTGATTGCAACTGCGAAAATCACAGGAAAATTTTAGAAAAATTTGTTCATTTTTGTGGAAAATATTGACAAACAACATAAACATTAAAATAAAAAGGACAATGCAGGCATACAGTCTCCCTTCTAAGGTGAACAATTAAAAATAACAAGAAACGTATTTTAAACTATCCCGATTCCTGACCAAACTGAAGCAATATGTTTCAACCTTAAACATGTTAAAAGTAAACAATAAAAACCTTTAAATAACCTAAAAATACAAGGAAATTCATACGAGAAAGCATTACAATTTATGTATTTAACACCTCCTTGAGACTATATATTTCATAGCAACTGCTTTACTTGCTGTTAACTTTCTTTCATAATAACATCAAAAATTACAATCGAGATAACAACAAATCTAAAAACGGCTGATAATTCATATCGCAGTCTATAGGCAGATATGAAAATACGATAACAATGTTAATGGACACCAACTAGTCGCCTAACTGAATAGAAATAAAGCCATAATAAACACCACGACCGAGCTGTCAGCGACTTCCATTCACAATTCTTATAAATTGATTAAAATATTTTCTTCTGTTCGACGACTCTCGTCTGTTACACGGAAGCGCTTTTGTGGCACAAACGACACTATTCATTAACTTTTCATATCATACATATTCAGACCACAGAACAAAATAAACTAAAAAGGTCATTGCAATGCAAAAGTGTAGTCATTTTCATTTCGACGAATATAGGTGATTCCATTTCAGACTTCTATTGCCGTTAGCAAACAAAAACGATAAGAAATGACTGGAACAAAACATTATCATATGCAACAAATAACCCTTTATATTAAATGTGCAATACATAGTTGAATTGAAAACAAGCATAATTCTTTTTGCGCGGTTATTGTTCTTAGAAAACAATCGTACATTATTTGCTTTAAACGAGAATATAATACATACTCGTATATTTGTGATATTAGTGCACATGTGCGACATGTGATGAAAAAAAACTGAAGTCACAGGCAGGGAGATGCCGCAACAATTAATATTTTGACTGAACCAAAACTCAACTATTTAAAAATTAAAAATCGTACTTATAAAGTGACAAATTCTGGCTTTATAATTAAATTTAGAGGCGTAGGATTCATTATTAAATAAGAACATGGCTTAGAATAAAAACTCAAGTATTAAATGATTCAGAAATAGTGCAATATCTTGAAGACAATAAGAGTAAATTAATAAAATTACTGAAACACAATTTTTTGCCAAAATATAAATGCATCTTCACTGAATACTAAATTACTTGCGGCTTTTCTGAAAACCGAAAGCCATTACTTTATAATAAAAATGTTAAGAAAAATAACATCAAAACAGGCGCGAATTAAAAGTTGTAAATTTGCATTAATTAAGTATTAATTATGAAAACGAATTGGAACATTGAAGCACTTGAAGTGGCGTCAATGAATATTGGCTACTGCACATTTAACACAATTAATGCCAGTTATTAATTCGGAAATTGTAAATTTTGCAGTCAATTAATTTTCAATTTACACTACCATAAAACTGGAGTGTGCTTTCATTATATTTTAGGTTATTTTATCTGAATATAAAACGATAACTTTGTTTATGTACAAAATCGTTTATACATTGTACACTACCATATGAAGATGTGGCTAAATGAATATGTAGTTAATGAGTATTCAAACCAAACATGGATTTAACTTATAATAAACATATTTGGAGAAATCTTAAAAAGAAACGGAAAAACATATTTCAAGGAAACGATACAGAATATTTGAAAATAAACTGAATATGGATAAAATGTAGAAAATAAGATTAATTCAAAAAGTATACTTGAAGAAAATTTTGTAAAACTGTTTGTTTATTGTGTCGTGTCACGTGTCACTTGTGTGCAATAAATCTATTTCAAAAGCTGTATTATTCTCGCTAATTCCTAAAATACCATTCCTATAAAAAAAATTCCTGGAAAATGCCTATTTGTCTCAATTAATTATAAGTTATCTGGATGTAGTTAATAAATGCTACACTTGTAATGTCAGTAGCATAGTAATTAGTAGTTAATTATATTCAAAATGGGATTGTTTGTTGTGTTTGAGAGTTGCATGTGAATTTAATTTTACCGAAGACGTCGACGATGTTGTCGATGAATTGTAGCCATTGGTGTGGAATCCGCCAGTGCCGTTGTTCTGTTCAAGAATACGCTGCCGCGTTGCCAAACGATCCAAACTAGCCAGACGATAGGATCCGCCAATGCCCTCCTTTTGGTGTATTGTTTTTATAAGGTCTTGGTTATTCTTTTTGTTGTTGTTTTAATTTTTTTTTTGTTTTTTACTTATTAAATAGACTTGTGTTTTTGTGTGTTTTATGTATATTGTTAGACAACAAAAATATATGTAAGCAAAAGAAACAAACTAAAGATCCAATAAAAATGATAATTTATACCAAAATTATAATGATCGAATTTGAAATAAGGTAATGTGCATGATGTTTTGATTTTGTAAAAATTTATGCTAAGATGAGCGGTGAGCGATTTAGCAAATAGTTGTTGCGGCCTAGTTATTTTTTAATGAACATACCTACGAGTACTACATTTAAGTAAACGTACATTAACAAGAAAACCCAAAAAGCATGAATTGCAAGCACAATAAAACTAAAAACAATTATTTATAATTAGCGAGTAGCTATCACGGTGGCGAGCATTAAACATTGTGAAATGCTGATGCTTTTGAATGAACAATACCATACTTTCTCTGTGTTAGGGTTTGTATAAGAAACTCCAAAGCAAAGAGAGTTGAAGATGTATAAAATGAATACAACACAATAAGTAATTGACACTCTAACAGGAAGCAAACATTGACTAAACTGACAACGTCACACAAGTATACGAAAATGTATTATCATTCCGTTGATTCAACAATCTGGTACATTATTGAAATATATGACATGTGACGAGTTTGTCGAGAACAAATTCTGAAAGTGAGTTAAATATATGCTTGGCGTTATCATATCAGTTATTTACTGCAATTATTTATTAAATGCTATGACAGTAACTTGATTTTGAAAGTATTAAAAAACATTTTAATATAACAGTAAGAACATTTATGGAGTTATAAAAACAACCATTTAATTTAATTGTTCATTAATTGTTTTAAATTTCCATGCATTAAACAAATGAATTTAAAAATGCTAAGCTAAACAAACGATAATGTACGGATATAGGAAATTAATGAAATTTGTATATTATTTATTTTTTCAAGAACTTCAGTTTCGGTTAAATAAATGACTAAACGTGTCAATTTAGTTAAAAATTTGGAATTCATATACACTTGCAAGCAACAATAGCACACAACTACACTAAGTCACATCCCACAGCGTAATAAATTGCATAATGACTGCAAATCTTCAAATGCAATTGCAGAATATAGAGTAATTAATTACTCAATTGTATTTATGACAATTGTAGACAAAAATAAATTCATCATCTACAATCTACACAACAAAGCACATAAAACATATAACAATTAAATTGAACAGTACAATTAAATATGTAGCTATGCATTATAGGTATTATTAAGTTATTGATAAAAAAAAATTTATTATAAAAAATGTGGATGCCTTTTCACGTTCGACGCGATCCAATTTGCCAACAAACTCGTTACGATCACGATCCACCTTGCCAAAACTGGCCGAATACTTGGGCAGTGTGGGCGGTGGTATCGGCCGGGCAGCTATTGCCGGTTTCTCGCTATGCATTTGCTGTTTGTTGAGACCATGCACAGTGGCTGTGGGTGCGGAGCCGGCAAAGTTCGCCATGTAGGCGCCGGGCGATGACAAGACGACGGGTTTTGCTGGCGGTATTGGTGGCGGTGCTGATCCTGGCGCTGCTGTCGGCTGTGCGCTCATTGTTTTGTTCTCTATGCAGTTTTATTAGCAATGCACTTTTGCACTGATGGTACGATGTTGTATTTATTTATTTTGTTTGTTTTTTTTTTTTTTCACTTTATGTCTTATGCGGGATCTTTACCCCAACGCTCGCAAAATAATTGCACTCACACTGCCAGTCTTGGTCTTGTGGTGTGGAATTTTTCACAAACTAATTTCCGTCAGTCTTGATGCAATTTATTTTTTCACTTAAATACGCATTTGTTTATATGTGTTTTTGTGAGGGAGAAGACTGCATCTTTAAGAAAATATTTAAGTAAGAATTTAATCAAACAGAAACAATGAATGATAGTGGGGAGGAGACGCAAACGAATGTACGAGTAAGTGGTGGCTGTATAAATGGATTCCAAGACGTAATATAAGTATTATCTTTTTATTGGGGCAGACGCCTTCAATTATTGTTGATACAAACGACAGTTGCAATTATGACGCTTAAATGACAATTAACCCTCGTATGTAAAGTACATATATAATATAGTTTGATGACATGGTGATCTTTAAAGTTGTGAGGTCGATTTCATTGATGATTGAAATGCACTTCATGCGTGACGCGCTTGCTTTTGAAATGGGGATTTTTGTGATCAAAAATAAATCACAGATTGATCTCAGTTAATGAGGCACACATGTGGTGAATAAGTCGTTCATGTAACATTCCGTATAAACGATAAACAACAATAACTCTTTTGAAAAAATTCTTATACAATGACTCGAATTGTCGAAATGTAAACTAATCTGTTTCTTTACAGTATTAAAAGTAGGTAGGTCTACGATACAGATAAAAGACAACTTTGCTCCTTGTGTTCATTTCCAGTTAAACTCCGGAACTTAAAATTTGGCGTGTACTCGTTTAATAATTAAACTAAACATAATTCCATTTCCAAAGTTACGCCAAAATTCCGTAGTAATGAAATTCTCTACACATTCTCTTTAAAAATCGATAAAGCACGGAATAATAAACATTTAATTATACATGAGGCTAATTGAATTAATTAAAAATTGAATAAATGAATACAAAGGAAAATTTAATTAAAAATGTATATGTAGTCTATTTGCTCATGGATTTATCGATTAACACAACTTAAGTACCATTAGACATTTATTCCACACCATCAATTTTATAGCGGGAAAAATCGACAAATCATCAAAAAATGCCATACTCAAAACAGTATAATAATTAAAAGTTGATGAACATCATTGAGACGACAGAGCTTTTTGCAGTGCTACAAAATTGCAACAATTGTAAAATAAAGGGAAAGAGGGTCAATAATGTTAGTACATAAAATACAAATAAGCCCTTATCTAGTTAAAGGCGGACAAAACGTTTACAGCCAGGAAGATAACAATTCAACCTCATTAACCCGCAAATAGAGAGATGGGGAATAATTATAAGACTTAATTACCCATTAAATATAATTAATCCACAATATTCATTAAACATAGACAGCAGCATATGTTAAACAACCCCACCTCGAAAACATAGACACACTAACTACTCCTGCACTTGCAAATCAGTTTGACCTTAATTCTTTTTATTAATCATTCTAATAATGCGCTGTGTGCGGCAATTCTCTCGCGTCATACCTAATTCTTTTTGTGCGTTGTTAAATTGTTATGAAGTGGTTTCACTTCCCTCTTCTGTTACCTTTTTAATGCACCAATCTCGCTCATATTACCCCAGTCGCCACCCTTGCCACAAAAATGCAACGCACAAAAAACAAATCAACAAATATTGCAATTTACAAAAAAAAAAAAACATCACTCTATGCACCGCATATTGTGACGCTTTAGTCCTTTGCTGTATATTTTATTTCCTTTTTGTGTGTGTTTTTGTTGTGTCAAGTAGTCGGAAAGGGTTTAACGCGAGTTTTCGTCTTTCTCCTCTATATATATGTCATGCCATCGTGGTTGTGGGTGGTTTTTGTTAGTGTTTTCGCTTTGACACGATACCATCCCCTATGTGCATGGTGCAATATGCATTGCATAAACGTGTGATGAAACACACAAAAAAAAAATGTCGGAAAGAGGCAATTGCAAATGGGGTAAAAAATAATGACAAGTGCAGAAAAACAAGTTAAGTGTCTTGATTTCACATAAGACGCGTTAGGGCTGCAAACGTAAAACTATATAACATATAGGTACACATTGTGCAATGTCTTTGCAACAAGGATGCCGTTTCATTTTTTTTTTAATTGATTTAGAGCACCACAACAAAGTCCTTAAGCTACTTAAAGAGGCTTCAGAAAAAGAATAATACACCATATTATTGTGTGTAGTCTGATGTCTATGACTTTGTGAAATTGAAGTCGGCTGACTAAGCTAAGTACACATATTCTTTTCGTTTGGATATGAGTTATTAGGATTCACGCATATGAATGCTTCACATTTTGTCTATGCAGTGCAATCAAATAATTAATTATTAAAATAAAGCCGCATCAACCTTATACATAGGAGACACACACCGATTATTATTTCCATAGATACAACAAAAAAAAGTGTATGCATCAACGACTTTACATAGGTCACAACTCACAGCTCACAAATATAATGATGAGTTTGCACTATATGATAGATAGTGCAACGAACCACGCATGTCTCGCTATAGTCGCTATTATGGCGCTTGAAGAATGTGCACGTTTAACAAGCCAGAAAATATGCTTATCTGCCAAGTAAAAAAGAATTTTAAGGAGATTACACTTTGAAGCGATAAATGCATGACTTAAAGCATAATATGAACTAGCTATGAACACGTACACAGCTTTATGGGTTTCTAGCGATCTGAGGTGCACATTTTTATGAATTATAACTAATAACGTCTTTATGACAAATGACTTCTGTAAGATGACTACAACAAGCTTTATTTGCTTTTAAATTAAATAAGTTTACGTTTTAATAAAGATCCTATAAGAGTCCATTATGTACTCAAAATTGTTTATAATTTAAATAAACACTGACACTTTATGCCAAATTGCATGAATCGTCTTGTAAACAATCAACGAGTCCGATTTCCGGCTAATTTGGGACACGAGGGAGAGAAAAAATCAAAACAGATAATACCGAAAAAAATCATGTGTGACGTGTCTAATATCATAATCGTTTTGTTCATTCGCACCACATGAATCATTCATAGTCTTTCATTAATTAATTTCTTATCTCACACGGAGTCTCTTCCCACTTTGTTTTGTTTTTGAATTTCTTAATGGAAAATAATAGCTGATTTGTATGCAGGGAAAGTGAATTTTTAATTTGTCTCTTTATACGACGCGACTTATAATAAAATTATATTATATAAAATCACAGTTTGGTTAAATATATGAATTAATTATGATTGACAAGGAATGTACTAATTGATCAATCAACCTTACTTAAATATTCATACAAATTGTGCAGATATTTTTATTGATTTGAAAATCCTTGAACATGAATTAATAAAAAGAATTTAACAATCAGAATATAAACCCTAAACATTTAAAAATTAATAGGACAAAAAAAAATTAAAATTCAACACAAAATGTGAAATCGAAGAACCTTGAGACACTCAGCGTGTGTCTGTCTGCAATGCATTTAAACCACCCAGTTCATGCAGGAATGTGATTTTAAAAAATGTATTGAATTTTTTATTTTTTTTGGATTTGATGCTCATATTTGGTGCATTCACAATCGCATTCCAAGGAACAACATATGTAACCGGGTATGTAGTAAAATTGCAAATCTTAGTCATGGCCACATAATATGGTGTTGATGCAAAGCACTAAATACTTAGTGGCTAGCGACCAAATAAGTAGATGTAAGACAACATAAATTTAATCATCTTGACTTTATTACGAATTCGTGACTACTTCAATTTCACCATTAACCGACCATGGCAGAGTGACATGATACTAATTCGAAAAGAACTTTGTGCACGTAACTAACCTTTCTTTCTTTACTTTTCATTACCCATAATTCTTATTTACCTACACTCACAATATTATCATGTGTGAAATGGAACTGTAAGTTTTGTGACTCTACATGGGACAGGCCCAATGTTTGCCTAAAGATAAGTCACGAAAAAGGCTACAACTCATAGCTGGCATTATCAAACTATGCGTAGTGATAACTGAAAAAAAGTTCAGTTGACTTCATTACAATCACATTGGGCAACCGTCTAAATTCCAACTGGATGGGCGACATTCACGACCTATCCAGTACATAAGTTATCGGGGTCAGGGGTCTGAGCATAACTATACTACGATATAAAGCATCATGCACACACAATTGAGCAAACCACCCTCAATTATGGTATTGTCCACGAAATGTGGAAATGATGTGTGTAGTGTGTACTATATGGATCTTCATTCGCGCTTTGTCAGACTCAGACTAGCAAGTTAGATAACATATTATAGTGCCTAGTTATTTTGAAATGGCTGACATGCTTCTGATTTTTTCTACCCTTGAAAAAGCAGCAATACGACGACTGTAAGAGGAGGTGGTAGTATCAAGCATAATACATATATTATAGCTAGTCGCATGCAGGACGAAAACTGATGGAAAAACAACAACAAATGTACTCGTACGTACTTCCAGAATGTGCTGGCGTGACACGGAGGGTGTTTGTTGTTGTGCTTAGGGATAAAATGTTATATTATTATTAAGGGGGACACACAAGTTAAGGGTGAAAGGAGTGACAGAGATGATATAACCGCTCGCCCAGTGTATTTCCAAATTTAGCACAGGGTGGCTCAAAAAAAAATTTTTTTTGGTAAAATGACAATGACTTAAGGTCCCAATTTTGAGCAGGCAAAGTACAAAATAGTATTAATTATAACTTAGTAAAATGTGAAAACCACATTACATTTACTAGGCTAATATTGATTGAAAGAGAACGTGAAGTGAATCAACTACAATATTTTAAGGTGCAATAAAAAATCATTAAGTTTGTATTGTAGGTAGTAGGTAAGAGCTGGTATACCTAAAAAAAATGTAAAATCATCTTTTTGTTCGTTATTAAACTTTGAATAACATAACTTGAATGCAATCAAAATAGATTTAAATTTAAAATACAATATCAACATTAATTATCATAATTTATACTTATTATGCGACATAATCATTTTATTTCAACACCTATTTGTTTTGAGTTCGGTAGCTTTTGGTTATATGTATTTAGTTTATTCTAGTTGCAATAAATGCAAAACGTGTTGTATAAACTATTATGCAAATTTTTGATAAATGGCTGATGAATATTTAATCATTACATAATATAGGTACATATATCATTTACTTTTATGCAAGTCAACAAAGTGCCACCCTGTGTAAAAGTTCATATATTCATTGTGCACGCGTAGAAAAGAGAAAATATTATTGAATGAAATAAAAAGAGAGTGCGAATTAGAACAAGAGCAAAGAAAATCGATATTTGCTTTCTTGGGGTTTTTCTGAATAAGCGCGTACATATGAAGTGTATTGCCTTTTCATCTACATATCGGGAGTATTTATGCAAACTTGTGCAGTAATTATCATCTTCTGACTTCTCAAGCGTTCTGGTGAATGAAAAGATGCCATAGAATTACAGGCAAAGGCAATAATCGTAAATTATTGCAAATAGCAATCAAATTCAATTATAATTATGTATAAATATAATGATAAATCATGAACAGCAATCATCTCGGTTATAATTTCCTTTACGCGTTCATTCAAATCGATGAATCATCTTGGGAATTGCTTGGATCTTGAGTTGTATTGTAACATTTTACACAATTACATAGCCGTTTGTATTTCTGCTTAACCAATATGAGGATTGAGGACAAACAACTACGACGATAGGACTTGTTTCTCGATCTCTTTAGATAAAATGTGTTTTAATTCCTATTCCAGTCAGTAAACTTGCCCTCTTCTTTCAAGGAACATTATGATATGTTTTATTTATAAACTCAAGACCAAATTTAAAAATATTGTTTGTCGAGACATATGTACATTGCGCTTTAATCTCATACATTATGCCCATTTCACTGTGCGTGTGCGCTTTCTTAATTAAAAACTTGATGTCTTAAAGAGGAAAAAATGTGAGTGGAACACCATAATATATTTTAATAAAACACAAACAGTAAGAAAAAGGGAGTCAACGCATATCAACTTCAGGCTGTTATATGCGTGCACTTGTAGTCGATTTTTGTGCATGTTAGGCTTTCAAGAGCTACTACAAAAAGGAATTTTTCTTAAGTTGTTTTTTTTAATGTTTGAAACTGTTTTTTTTTTTTTTTTTGTACGTTATGTTTTTCTTCTTTTTGCTTGACTTATCCACACAAATGCACTCATCCGAACAAATACATTGCCATAACAGGGAACAATTTTTCACACAATATGCACAATATGCGGTTTTCTTTACGCCCTAGGTACGGGTTTTATTTTTTCAATTTCTCGTGTTTATGTGTTAACTGTTACCAAATGGTAGCTATTTAAACTGTTATCACTGAAAAAAGGGCACAAACTTTTGGACGCACAACACTTTCTGATAGGCAAATAAATAATTTTAAAAATTAATTATTATTCACTGAATTAAACTACACTCTGGAGGGTACGGTTCGTTAAAAAATACTTGGAAGTTATATTTGTGTTACACGCGTATATTGCGGTCCGTGCCAAAAAGAAAGAAACACTTTGCCGGGGCAACAAAAAAAACTGGACTGCTCACTTTTCCGTATGAATTCTCAATCCGACAGAGTACAAACCATTTGCAATACAACGCAACGTTTTTCGTGTTCACGGCCACAAGCCAGATATCGCTTGGTGTACCGTGTAACCACTTTTGGGGCTACCTTTTTGGTATGAGGCGCGTCTTACTCGATTGAAATTTTCAGCGTACAATGCGTTATGCGTGCTGCAACTGAATTTGCGTTAAATTGCACTACTTCTCCGGGGTTCTATAATAAATGACTATACCCGTTGTATTTGATAACAGCTCCTTATCTGTGTGCTGTTCCGTTGTTGCGATTTGCTTAACGTTTTAGAACTGAACTTTTTCGCTATAATCTCACTGAATGATACACCACTATACGGGAATTGGGATACACAGAAAAAAATTATACACAGAACACTCGCATACACTCGCCCAATATGCACATGAATCTTTTCTGACACAGAACTCACACACACAGCGCCACTGCCTGGCGTTTCCATATACGCTTGCGGCTCGTTTCGCGTTTGACAAACTAATTCCAATATTTTTCCAGTGTGAGCAGTGAGCACTGAGCACAGCGAGAACTGCACAATTCTCAAACGAACAGTCAGGGTTGCTGAGAATATGAACAGCACTAACATTTGGTGACTTTATGTGATGACGATTAGTTTTAGTGGAATTCTGTAATGTTTACAATTTAACATTTTATTTGTTTACTTGAAATTGCGTGTGACTTTGCAAACTTCGTTACGCCTAAAATTTATTAAATAATTAATATCGAAAGCTGAGTTTTGATACAATAAATGTTTTTATCACGTTCGTCGTTATATTGCTTATTTTAATTTGTTCATGATCCCTTAAAATGAATAACTATAGTTATTTTGTTGGGACCAAGGGGTTTAGACTTAGGGTTTTAAGATTTTTGAGGTCAATGAGAAACAGTCCTGGACCAACGCTTAATTAAAATAACATGGCATATAATATGACAATTGCTGACATTTAAATCCTTTGAAGATAAATAGTAGCAGCAAGAGCTTTAATACAATCTGGCAAACGTTTCGGGGAATAAACTCTCGAGTCTCACCAGAAACCAATAAAGTATAAGCCCCGTAAAGATCATAATTTACACCTCTTATATAGTTACACAACAAAATGTTGTGTTCAAGAAAAATAAAGTCATATTTTACAGTCCTTGAGATGACCAGTTTTACAAGCAGCACAATCGCTCAAACCACATCTCTCTCGAATGCGTTTTACATATTCCGCAATATGGACGGGCAAACACGGGGAAGAGATTGATGCTGCGAAATTTGATCCCATTTCTGACCTTTTCCCATATTAAAACGTAAATTGCAACTATATTATCTTTGAAGTCTTGTTAATGGAATTATGTGTAAGAGGCTTGATTTCATGGTTTCTTAATTTTCAATTTACGCCAAAGATTCATGAATAAAAGAGTTGTTAGAATGGTAAAAATTCATCTTAAAAAAAGAGTAGTTTAAACATTGAAAAAGGGTCTAAATTTTAATATGTTACGACCGATCAAATAAAAAGAATAAGAATTCAAAGAATATTGTGCACAGAAGTCAGAATCGCATACAAATCAAACTACGGCATTTGTTGAATCATGCATGAATAATAAAAATACACACACAAAGTAACATGAGCACTTTTTGAGTACTTTGTAATCAGTAATCACCAACCACATTTGATTTATTTAAAGGCGTTCGCCTTTTCAAGATGCTATTGGCATGAGTACTTTAACGTGCTTCATCATTGTTTTACTGATAGTGCGTGCAATGTGGTTCAACATTGTTGGGACTTACGGGCATGGACTTCAGTTTCATTCAGCATTATTGCCATACCAGTTACCATGATCGTCGATCGATATCGATAACAGTTAATGCATATGAAAGAGGATGCAATCCCATTCGAAGGCAATTTATTTACATTTCTAAATAAGGTTATACAACAGACGAGAATTTCTTCTAACACACAATACACATAAGGGGGAAATCAACGTCCAAAACCCACAAAATGGGGCCACACCGCAAGCAGAGCGCGCATTATTAATTGTTATTGTTGCTTCCGATACGCGGAATTCAAATTCACGGAGTGAGGGGGGCTGACTCACTAAATAAATACATCCTCAATTGGGAAGTGTAAACAGTATAAGAAGGCGCAACAAACCTCTGATGGCTATAGAGTTCTATTACAGTTAGGAATTAAATCCAAAAAAAGTACATGTGTGTTATGCAACAAAACAACAATACATAGGCCGGAGTCCTAATAATAAATAATTGTTATGAAAGAGAAGCGCGGGAGGGCACGCGCGTGCAATCCGCTAACATTTTTTTTTTAATTTTCAAACTGCGACAAAAGTGGAAATTTGGAGTGTGCAGAGGGAACCCAAAAAAAAAGAAGACCGGAAACTCATATTGTCTTTAAATGAACGTTATAATGTTAGCAGGGCGCATTCTTCAAACGGTGCCTGCCAGCCATTGGCTCATTAAATGTTTATTGTAGCGTCATTGTTGTTGTTACGCAAAGTCTTAAGCAGGCAAGCATGCATTATAGCAAGTGTGGTGTGTCAGCCGATTAAAGTACGTTTACCATTAATAGTAAAATGATGTGTGTTGCATGAATGGGGAAAGCAGGCAGGAGTAAAAAGTAACACACCGCATTATAAGGGCCAATAGTACAAACATAAAAGAGGAAATACAATTAAAATTGTTTGTGAGTGACGTGATGTTTAATTACAATTAAGAATTATCCAATTACAATTAATTTTTAAACAAACCGTTGCAGTAAAATGTAAAATGCAGCAATCATGACATGGGATGAACAAATATTTATTTATGTAATGAGCAAGCATTGCTTGTTTTTGGCGCGTCGTTTTTATCATTTGCATTGTTTCACACTCCCGCTGTAAACATGTTACAGGCTACAACTGATAAAATTATTACACAAATGTTGTGCATGTGGGTGAAGACTAATGAAGCGTTAAATTTTGAAATTTATTATCAGAATATTTAACTGATGTGTGGCTCAATTTTTTTTTTTTGAAAAACCGTCTCTTTTAGAAGTTATATTAGCTCGATTAAAATTAAGTATGACGGTTGGGAATGCTATTTTGAATGTCTTTTTGCATTTCCTGAAATAAAATGTATTAACACACACTAACATTTGATTACAAAGAAATTACAAGCTTCTTAAAATAATAAGGGAATTAATAAAACAATAGGAATTGTAAATACATATTTCACGTATACAAAAATTACCTAATTTCATTCAAAAAATAATGCGTGAGAATGAAGATTTTCATTCAGTCAATTAGAAATAAATTAAATATTTATGTTTAACTCATACAACATAATTTTCAAATATGCATGTTAAATGTGTACATTTCTAATGGTGTTTGATAAAAAAAAAACTAACTATCATATTGTATAAATATTTACGTCTGAGAAACAAAACATCTTGGCTTTTTTCTTGAAAGCGCTTCATTTTGTATATGCATAGAATCCTGGGAAGACACATAAGAATTTGATTGTTTGTTTAGAAACATGTGAGAGTTTAAATGGGCTTAAAATCGTTTTAGCATAAGGGAATAAAGAAATGTTGTCTACAATGGAATACCAATGCGATATGTTAATTTTTCAAACAATTTTAAGTGCACACCACCAATAAATTGCAACAAAATGCATTTAAACAGCGGAATGCATTTATTATCCATATAAAAGTATGCAATTTTAAAGAGAATTTCACTAGGCAATTGAAAACCATAACATAAGATTTGACCTCTTAAACGAAAAACAATATTTCATTTAAATAAATGCAATTGCTTCATCATTCAGAATTAACTTTATTTGTTTGTCCCTCATTATTTGTCCCCATAATATGTTACGAACTAAAATGATGACAGTGGTCATATACGTACAACATTCTTAAAATAATTGTCAATTCAATATTCGAATCACGTCTTCGCTTCAATTATAAATACGCGCATTACTTCCAATGTTTCCTATATGGAGTTACTGTTTGGAAAATGTAGAAATTAAAACAGCAATGGGATAGGCATGTCGACATATATTTTTACTGTTAAATATAAATAATGAATTATAACTTGCATTAGAAGATTTCCAACTGAATAGTTCACAATATTTTTATATTTAAGTTATACAATTTACACACACGCAATACGAAACACAACAAACAGTTTACAAGCTATGTTTTATATATTTTAATGTACGATTACTTTAAGGCGTAAGCATAATAATTTAATTTAATTTTTAGTGTTTATGTGTAGTCAAGGATTTTTAGATTTTTAATAAATTTATTGAAATTATACTCACAGCTGTAAATTGGATGATGAACAATAGATGAATATGAAAAAAGAAAATAATATTAATGTCGTAAATATATATTTAAATAATATTTAATTATAAACAATGAAACAACAATGAAAATAAATAATATTTTTTCACTTAATATTCATACGATGACAACTGCTGCAATTTATAAAAAATAATTAAATAAAAATCAGCAGAAATTTTAAGTGCATTTTAATTGCTAAAAACATATTAATTTTAAATGAAATATGGAGCAAAGTTATACATCCATAACAATAAAAACGATTTTGCATTGTTTGGAAAATATAAAACTATTTTTCTTCATTAATCTGCATTATCAGAACATTTTTATTATTTTTAAACACATTTATAAATGCTATATGTTTTCTCCTTAGGTACTGCTTGAATTTAATTAGAAACTTTAACACCATAAAGTGAAAATAAAAGACGTTTAAATTCTTATTGTTTTATGTATACAACCAATTTAACCGCTTTCATATTAATCCTTTTAAGGTGTAATGAAACAAATTTAATTGTGTCGCGCTCATCACTTAAGTCAGACGCACAAAGTGGATGTGCCATTTACACAGTATGTAATTTCGAAATTGCGGGAATAATATGAATGCATTTAAGATGCACATGTCTGACACTTGAATGGACAAATTTATGTGAGTCCGTTTATTTAAGTGAAATTGATATTTATTATCGGGCACAATGAAAATGCGTTGAGCAATTAATTGCAGTGGGTTGAGTGAAATTGAATCGCATGATTGCAAAAAATATTGGGTACTCGGTTCAATTAATGGATATTATGTGTCTTTGAATGTTTTTTCGTGTTTAACAATAAAAAGTATAGTAAAAAAATGTAATGGATATATTTAAGATAAAAACCGCAACATATGTTTACGTTTATTTAAACTCTGGAATGTTTTTTTTGAAACATAATGACATGATAATAAAGCAAAATAAAAATAATAAGAGCATGTATTTTATTAAATATTGAATACGAAAAATGATAATTTAATATCTAAACAAAATGAATAGATAACATAATAGAATATTACGCATGTAGATATCAATTAAAAACGATGTATGTACATTGTACAACAATGTTTATAACATTGAAATAATTTAATCTAAGGAATGTGCAACATCACATCATGAACTAAATTGCATATGGCACATATTATATAGGAAACTCAACAGCTTTTGTGGTCTGCCATAACTCTGATAAATGACGTGTGAATTCAAGCTCAAAATAGTTTAATTTGCATTTTCCACTAACAGCTGAACACTTTTTTTTCGGTAAAAATGAAAAATCAATGAATTTCTTAGCAGCAGTGCTGAATCACGTTGAACATATATTGCATGATGATGTGAATCATCCGGCAACCGGAATTCTCCACACCGCCTGTGACCAATGCATCTTTGAATAACGCTAATCCACTTGATTTTTTATACATCACACAACATGCGAAATTGCAATATAACTTATGTATTTTTAAGGCGCCATCTGAAAAACTTAAGCCATCATTATTACTCAAAATAACTTACGCATATTTTGTTGTTCAACGCTCAATTTCTTGAAATTGTTATTGGCATGCTCAATACGCAGCGTTATCTTGTTCTCGCTTTTCACACTCATCTTTCTTGATTTTATTTGCACAACTTTGGGTTATTTATTGTTCATTCACTGAAATTTTATTGCAAATAAATGAATTATTCAATAAATCCAATGATTCGCATTCACGGCACAAATTTGCTGCGTTTCAATAAGTTGAATTTACAATTTGTATTTGTTTTTTTTTTATCCAGTTTTTACCTTTTATATTATTTTGCAACAAACGCAACAATTGCATTGAATTTACTAAAAAAAAAAAAATGTATGCACAAAACTAAAATGCCACTGCGACTGCGGCTGATGCCATCAACTGAATTCCGCTGAGTATCGCAAAACAAAATGCGCCCAATGAAATAACTTTTGCAATTGAGCCTTGAAAATAATACAACTTGAACTCTGGCTGCGTGTGGTTATGTGCAAACGACTTTGTTTGGACGCTAACTATACTAGAATATGACTCAAAGAATGGAATTGCGGGAGCTTTGTGGCTGAGACGATGGAACAACAAAAAAACACGACCGAAATTTAACAAATCTGAACGCGGACTGCGGCGACGATTCAACACTCGTAGTCAACTGGCTATGCTCGCCAAGTCGCAGAGTATGTGGCGCGGCTCTTTATAGACTGTACACAACACCGTTTTAAGACACAAAGTGTTGAGAATTTTTGTTGTTACTTATTCATACACTATATGCGTCCAATATATTTTAATTTAAATGAAATGCGATCATTTGCTCGTACGTAAAACAACGTCACAACATATTATAACCGCGGCTTCATGGAAGAAATGGCATGTGTTTGTGGCGGAGGTGGTAGCTTGCAAAGAAGACGCGGGCCAAAGGGCGGTGGTGGTGCTGTTGTGAAATGGCCGCATAGCGCGAACATGAGAATCATTCAGAAGAAGCAAAATATAAATAAATAAACAAATTGTAATTGAGGAACACAAAGAAGCGAGTGTACTTTCTGGAATAATGGAAGCAGCAGCGACATATTGAAGTAGGTTAGGCGATTTGGTGGGCATATTTGGCGGATTTGTATAAGCAATTAATTGATATTCACAACAATTTGGGTTGTATTGATTGATTTAAAAAATATTGGTGAAGGAACATTGAACTTTTGACCTTAGACGTTTTAAAAATCATTATTTAAAAGAATGCCGGCTGAGTTTAATTAAAATATTATTATAAAATAAATAGTAAATATTTCAAAATCATTTATAAAAAAGTATTCACAGTACACCAGATGTTTTTTAAATCCTCTTTTTCATGAAAATAATGAAAAATGTGGCCTGAAAACTGGATGACAACAAACGGAAATTTAAATGTGTACTAACAAAGCTCTGATTTAATATTAAACAAGCCCATACACAAAAACGTTTTGCGTCTGCATATCTCCTTTAACACTATCGATTCATTGCAGTCTAGTGTCTAGACAAAAAACATACGGAATGATAAATTGGTCTGGTCGAATAACTAAAAGTCCTTGGGCATATCAGGAATATTGTGAGTTTTCCCTCGTGCCAATTTAACGCACACTGCAACTGAGTCATCATAATAACAATTATGTTGCAATAAACATATTTCTTTTACATATTTGCATGATCATTGCACTGTGTTCTTCAACATCACGCTAATAAGAATGGGACAATATTTCAGTTGAGTTCCCAATTTACATATTGACGCATTTTAAAATGGCCAATAACAATTAATTATAATATAAATGGAAAAGCGGTTGACAGCAATGCGAATGCGAGCGCGGAATACTGCATTAAAATTTGAAATATATACTAAAATAAAAAAAAAACACGACTATGTATTTAAAATGGCTTCAAAGGTACTATAATATGAGAACATCTTAAAGTTGTTTTTTTTTAAATTGGAATTCGACAATTTGTCAGTTAAACGTATAAACATAAAAATGTGACAAAAATAAATTCAATCTTAGTAAGTAGATATAGTCCTAAAATATATGAACATTTAATAAATATCTTTGGCTTTTAAAATTCCCTTAAACCATTGTTTTTAATACCAAACAAAAGGGTGGAATAACTTTCCAAACATTTTGAATTTAATTGTTAAACTTACTTAAGTACATATTTTAGAATAAAGCAACTTGAATTTTCTTAAGTCCTTACATCAAAAGTAGCAGTGTAAATTAATTAATCAAATAACATTAAATACATAAATTATTATACAATGTCTGCAATATTAAATTCCTAAACCAATTACTTCACCGTTTGGTATAAATGATTTCATATTTGTAATTTAAAAGGGTTATGATTTGAACCACGTAACGGAAGTACCATAACAATTTCGATACAAGAAACAAGGTATCTCTCTCTACCTTAGAATATTATTAATATCGTGGCTATGTATAATATGCAATTATGTCAAGAATTTCAAACAGTTATTGGCATAAGTAATTATGAATAACTTTTAGTAACATCTAAATTTGTAACAGCATGTCATAATCCAGAAGCAATTATTTCTATTAACGATTGATTTAACACAAATATCTTTAAATGGTCCTGCAAAAGTAGACGTACCATCAAATCACAATTGTATTAGCTAATCAAAGCGGTTAATCAATGACCGACGACGCCTAGACACAATTGACTTCAATTAATTAAACGCGAGTTTTGGTTTGTCACGGATTGTCTCTTAAAAGGTCGATTGTGCTATTTTCTGAAAGTTAACACATTCATATGACACAGTGATGTTTTTTTTTTGTTTCCCTTTGTATCCAAACAGTTTGAGTAATGATTGCCCCTGCTGCCGCCACTGCCACAGGCCATAGAGCTCGACACCGAAAACATCTGTCTTTTGACACATTTTTCAACTTTAATTGAAAAACATTCAAAGAAAAATCCAAAATTCTTGTGTTGTTTTCCAATTTCATTAATAAAAAAACAAATTAGTTTTTACGCAAAAAAAAGGTGCAGCAAAATTGACATTTTGCAAATTTTAAATTTTTTAACGATTTTTTTGCAGACCGGCTTTGTCTGGCTAATCCATGTATTTCACTTTTCACTTTGTATGAAAATCACGAGAATTTATTTATTTCAAAGAATTAAGATAAATTGTACTTACTTAGACGGTTCATGATAATTTTAATTTAATTAATTGCACTAAATATCGCTAAAAAAGTATTTTTAAACTGAATTATAAACAAAATATACGCGTCTGTTTTGGTAATTAAACATATGTATAATAAATTGCGTCATTTTTGACTTTTTGTTTATCAAATTGAGCAATTTATATATATAGGTTAATGCGGTGTCACAAAATTAAGTTTAATCCCAATATATTATATATTCTGCACTCATTCGAACAACAAAATATAAAGTTTAAGAGGCTTCAATTTTAGAACATCTTTGAACGCACTCATTATTTTCGAAAATACTGTCAAAAAATTGAACGCACCAGCATGCAGCCTATTTTTCTCTCTTTTCGGAATTCGCAGCTCCTACGAAGCGCGTGTCAATTTTCCCATTTCGCTTCCAAAAAGTGATAAACTAGGTGAATAAACTATTAAAAATTGTGTTAAAATGCGTCTAAATATTCAATAATCCGTGTAATTGATGTTTAAAATAATTAACACTAGATTACTGTGGAGAATTGACGTATTTACACGTGTCGTGCAATAATTTGAGGTTATGTGTTAATTTGTCATTAAAACTCATTTTGTTCTCTTTCTCTTTATTCCACAGGAAATATCCGCCAGCGAAAACCTACATCAAAATGACGACGGCTACAATTCGTACACGCAAGTTCATGACCAATCGGCTGTTATGCCGCAAACAAATGGTCTGTGATGTCATCCATCCAGGATTCTCATCGGTAAACAAGAAGGAGATCCGCGAGAAACTGGCCGGTATGTACAAAGTCACACCGGATGTGGTCTTTGTATTTGGATTCCGCACAAACTTTGGAGGTGGCAAATCAACCGGATTCGCTCTTATTTACGACACATTGGATTTCGCAAAGAAATTCGAACCCAAGCATCGTCTCGCCCGCCACGGTCTGTATGAGAAGATCAAGCAGACACGCAAACAGCGCAAGGAACGCAGAAACCGTATGAAGAAGGTGCGCGGTACCAAGAAGGCGAAGGTTGGACAGGCTGGCAAGAAGTAAACAACTCACCAGTTGTGTGTGTACCAGTTTTTTGCTACATCAATTTAAAAATCCAATTATGCACTTTTTAGCTGGGCTGCATTGTACAGTTATATCTTTAATTTGTATAATAAATACTGGTTAATAAGTGACAAAATATGTGCGTGTTTTTACTTCATTCAATTGTGTCGGTACCGTTTTTTTTCCTCGTTTATGTGTCCCGTTCGTTAATCATCAACCAATTTTAAAATGGTTTAATGGTTAATATTTTAAGTGTTGCAAAATGGTGATCTTATCTCAACAACCTGTGGATGATATTCCGACGCTGTTGATATGAGATCCTATCATTTTGCAAATATGTCTTGTTACATTTTTGAATAGATCTTAAATGATTTTTTTGGGAATTTGTTTGTATTTACAATAATTTAATTTTAAACAGTAATGAGTCGACCAACGAGAGACGTTAAAGTAGAATACAATTTGAAAGTGCCATTTTCATTTGTGGTAAATTCAATTGAGGTTTGTCAGTTATATTTAATCAGGTATAACAGATAAATGAATGACCTAGTACTTGCATAGAAATGAAACACATAATAATTATCATACACCCTGACCATACCAGTTACTTATAAACATATTCAACATTTACAGGACATTAAATATTGACCTGTATCAAGGACAACGTGACATTACGATACAGATAAGAGAAAATATTCTGTAACAGGACGGACTGAACATTCTCATTAAGTTTGTTGTCAAGACTGAGCCCGAAATGGTAAATTTAAAACAAAATTGAGCGAAGTGTGGGGGAGTAAGATTTTTAAAACACGGAAGCCTGATTTGTCATTGTAGATCATCGAACTTTACAGATTTCCAACAAAAGTATTGGCATGAAAGGGAATGGGTAGTTAGCGTATACATATGTACGTATGTTCGTTTTCAGTGAAATTTCCAATTTTATGATATATGCTAAAAAAAAATTTGATATGTGTTTAACCATATTTAACATTTGTTTTTTAAAGGGTCAAGATATGTCGCCTAAAATTTTAACGTGAATTTGTATTTACATATATCCAGTTACGATTGAGTAAGTGGTTCGAGGTCTCAATAAAATATTTTACAAAAGTAAAATTGGTTTTTAAAACCGTTCTGATGCGATTTGTGTGTGTTAAAACAATTAAGCGAGAAACAGATTGAAGGCAGCATAACAGCGCCGAACGTCAAATCGAATATCAAATTTTCAATATTCCGCTGCCACCAAAAGCAGCTAACAGCGCGCGCTGCGAAGTCATCTCAAATCCTAATTTCGCTGCATCCTCAGGTAGCATTTGATTTAAATGATGGTAAAGCACCTAAATCACGCTTTCAATATTGTATTTAAACACTGAATCTAAATGACGATATCGATGAAAAACTGTTCGATTTGGACTACTTTTCATTGTAACCAGTAACCATCTTCACAAATTTATATGGAAGCGGGATAGTTATTTTGTTTCTGAAATAAGGTTATATTTACATTTGTATAGAAAATGTGAAACGTCAAAATGTAAACGCGTTTAATGACGAAAAGTGTAGTCTGTCTGCCTTTTTTTAAATACGCTTAATTCTGCCTAAATAATATATTTTAAACACAATTGATCATAATATGTGAAATAGTCAAAATCGAACAGTTTTTCATCGATTTCGTATGAATTTGAAGTATGCGATTAGCTATATATATATAAGGCGTTTTAACACGTAAACAGATTTTATATCACACTTTTAAATCATCATATTAGACAGAATTAAACTTAATTTAAAAAACAGCCAGACAGACAGCTGCGTGAAATGGCACCAATATTTTTCGTTATTATAAACTCGTTTTTGGAGATTTATTTTTTGACATTTCATAAGCGTTTAAACCTTTTTGAGAACCTGATTTAGGTGCTTGCTTTTTAAACATGATTAAAGACCAATGTACGCTAGTCTATCTACATTCTACACACATTACACAATAGTAGTGGTGGTGTTTTGTCTTAACGCTTTTAATGTGCTGATAGTTTATCAAGACCGTAAGGGTATTATAAAGTTTTTCAAGATGAGTGAAGAAAATCGTTCAAACAAGAGGACGAACTGGAATGAAAGGTCCGATGAGCTGTTGGTGTTATGGCGAAAATTTTTACCAAAGCTCAGGGCTGCAAAAAGAAACCATCACGTATTTAAGGAAATGGCAAAAGAATTAAATGCAACAACGCAAGAGGTGAAGTGCAAAATACATAATTGGACACAACGATACAGGTATTATCTACTGTTATACGTTCACGATATATTTTAGCAAATTTCATTTAATTTTTTTCTAAATAGACTGGAAAATAAAAAAAAGGGTAATGGACCATCATCATGGCAGCATTATGAAGCTATCCACTTATTGTTGGGTGAACAACCCCATATTTCTGACAAAGATGAGACAAAACTGCAAACTGATTCTTCGGCTTCAGCTATAGAACTTAAACAGGAATCAGTTGAATTAAATACCTTACCAACAGATGAATGGGATGAGCTGAATCTTGTTCCATTGAGTCCGTCAAGTTCAACAAAGTCTACAAAAAGTAACAACAGCAAGCATAAAAAAGAATTGACAAAGCAAATGTGTTACAGAGAAATCATCATTTCTCAACGACTTAAACAACGCGTTTATAGAGCAAAATTGAAGTTTATCAATGAAAAAAGGGATCAGTGGCTGCGTGAAATTCGATTTGCAGAAACGCCATTACATGTCGACGAAGAAAATATTTTTAATAACGAACAATAAATACATTTAGAGCAGGATTCCATATTGTTTGTTTTACTTAGATTCTAGACTTGTTGGTATTATTTACAAACGTTTCATTATGCTCGTCCAAATACTCGAAGATATGAGTACTGACTACTGAGGTTTTCCTATTAAACCATTATACTACTTGTCCTGCAATAACAACCTTTGGTCACCGCCGCTCATTCTGATTATCAACTCATCTTTTTAAAAATTCCTTGTTGTAGGCTCTAATGTTCTCTCTTCCTGCAACAATGGGCGTTGATAAAATTAAATGATCATATTGCCTGGTAATCGGTTATCTATTTGGGGAAAAAAGAATCTCGCGGTAGTAGCTAATGAACTTCTTCGTTGTGAACGCAAAATACCAGCAAAATTACTCAATCTTGGATGTTCCGAAATTGCTAAACATAAAATTAAATAAGCGTTACGATGCTGCTTGCTTACACAATAGAATTAAATATTAGAATTAAGTTCTAGCAAACCATGGAAGAGTAGCGGAATTCACATTGGAACTTAACTTAATCCACTTAAAACTCAAAGCCGAAATTATTAGCACTCGAAACACAACAATCACAAAAACATCAATCTAGAAAACCATCCTGAAAGTTCACAACAAAAATTGTTTAAAATAAATCACAACATCACTTTGTTTTCTCACGTATTAAAACATTGTTTTTTATTTTCCCATTTTCATGTTGCAAACGAGAGTAATTAACATTTACTCGGCTGGCACATCCATGACACCGTTGCTAATATCGTCAATGATGTCGTGAGGATTGCGTCCGTCCACGGTGCAGCCAACATTCTGTGCTGTTCCCAAGATTTCCTTGCATGTTCCGCTCAGCTGACGTGCCATCGATCTTGGACGCAGTGTACGTGCAATGGAGAGGATGTCATCGAAGGTAATGTTGCCGTTGTGCTTGACTGTACAAAAACATTGCAGTTACACACCACTTGTTTCAAAACAAATTCACAAAAAAAAACTTACTGTTCTTGACCTTCTTCCTGTCACGTGGTGGCTCCTTAAGGGCCTTGATGATAAGTGACGCCGCCGAAGGAACCACTGAGATGGCAGCTTGTCTGTTCTGGATGGTAAGGCACACAGTAATCTTCAAGCCCTTCCAGTCTCCGGTTGCCTTGGCAATGTCATCACCAACTTTCTTTGGTGACTGTTTGACAGTAGCAAAAGGAAAAATAACAAATTATGATAAAACAATTTTTGGATTTTCTGCTTGATGTAAACTTACCAAACCAAGTGGACCAATCTTGGGGGCAAGAGATGAGGTAGCACCCACTTCTCCTCCTACGCAACGCAGGTACACTAAAATTTACAAAATTGTTTTAGTGTTAATGTCAAATTGCGACTTTTGGGTGCAAGACATAACCTCAATGGAGTATATGTTGCACAAACTAAATGAACAATTTTGGTGTTCCTATGACATACCCATCTTAACTTCAGAAGGATCGAACTTTGGTGGCATTTTGGCGGATTAATTGCTTGTTTCCTGGAGCAATTTAAATAGGATGATTGGGATGCGTCCTGATTTTCGTGACCAGAGCACAAAAAACACAATTGCTCGCGTACGAAAACTGCGGCAAAAAGAAGGAAATTTGAGATGTCAAGATGACAGCTGTATACAAATTAATGTGTGAGCGAATGAGTGTCGACTTGCGAATGTCAACAAAAATTTCACTTCCGTTGATGAAATAATCGAACTTCGAAATAAAAGTGCGTTCAATATAAATGATTTTAATTGAAAAAAAAACATTAAATTCTTATATTAATTTGTTTTTATTTTATTAAGTTAATTTTTATTTATAAAATATAACAAAAACACACATTTCAATATTAAATGATTATATAAATGACCTTTGTGCGAACTTGTTCCGAAATATTTAAAAAAGCATACCCGAAATTGGCTGCATACGTATATTCAGAGAAGATATATTTTTCGAGTTTGAATGTCAGGCAACTGTCAAATATAGCTATATCAAATCATAACATTTCAAAATATTTGGATCAAGTGCACGTGTGTTTTAAAAAAAAGTGTTTCATCAATATTCGAGTTTTAATTTTTTAAATAAAATCTCAACACAATGGGTGATACATTTGAGTCGCTGGGACTCCCATCCTGGCTCATCAAACAAACCACAAATTTGGGACTAAAATCACCAACACCTATCCAACAAAACTGCATTCCACACATACTCGCCGGAAAAGATTGCATTGGTGCCGCCAAGACTGGTTCTGGCAAAACATTTGCCTTTGCATTGCCAATTTTGCAACGTCTCAGCGATGAGCCGACATCACATTTTGCACTAGTTTTGACACCTACTCATGAGCTGGCTTACCAAATAGCTGAACAATTCAGCGTGGCTGGAGCACCAATGGGCTGTCGTGTGTGTGTCGTCGCTGGGGGTACTGACCAAATGATTGAGAGCCAAAAGTTATCGCAACAACGTCCACACATTGTAGTTGCAATGCCCGGAAGATTAGCTGATCACTTAACGGGATGTGACACATTTTCATTTGATCATTGTCAGTTTTTGGTGATTGATGAAGCCGACAGAATGCTTGAGGGATGTTTTGATGAGAGCTTAATTACAATAATGGAACATTTGCCGCAAAAGCGGCAAACGTTATTGTTTTCAGCGACACTTAAAGACGAGTTGGTCAATTCTAATGTATTAAAACTAAGGGAAGGGTTTCACCAATTTATGGAAGATTCACCAGTGGCGACAGTGGCTACATTGGATCAACGATATTTACTGTGTGCCGATTATGACCGAGATATGGTGCTAATTGAAGCTGTACGTCAATTCCAGGAGGAAAACAAAAACAATTCAAAGGCAACAATTATGATTTTTACAAACACCAAGAAATACTGCCAGCTGTTGTCGATGACGATGAATGCATGTGGTCTGACCAATGTTTGTTTGCATGGTTTCTTAAGGCAAAAAGAAAGAGCGGCAGCTTTAAATCAGTTCAAATCTAAACATGTGCGCATTTTAATTGCCACTGATGTCGCCAGTCGTGGTTTAGATATTGATAGTGTGCAACTGGTAGTTAATCATCGATTACCTAAGATGACGGTGGATTATATTCATCGTGTAGGGCGTACTGCGCGAGCGGGTCGTGCAGGACGCGCCATTTCTATATTTCGATTCCCAAGGGATTTACCAGCGTTAGCCGAAATCGAAGAAGCGGTTGGATTAAAATTGACTGAACATCCAGTTGATCGTGAGTCAATTTTTTCACCTTTTATTTTGTTTAATCACTACTGTGTCAATTTAACAAACATTAATATAATTTTTATTTATTTAACAGAACGTCTCGTAGAACGCATATTCATGCAGGTGTCTGTCTCAAGACGTGAAGCTGAGATGCAATTGGATAATCAGGACTTTGATGAGCGTACATCAAATTATAGACGAAAAAAATGGATTGAAGATGGTCTTGATCCCGACGAAATGGAGAAGAAGTTTAAGGAAAGTATTGAGGAAAAAAAGCGAGAACAGCGCAAGAGACCGAAATCGAAATATCTTTCGGGAGTGCATGAGGAAAGAGAAAAACAATACCAGGCGTATAAAAAGAAAAAAATGGAGAACGGTACTGAGGGAGATAATAAGAAAAGGGAAGAAAATCCTAAACCTTTAAAAAACATGAGTTTAAAGCCTGGAAAGTTTGTAAAAAGTACTGTGCAAGGAAGAAAGAATGAAAAATCAAATAATTCAAAAAAAATTGGAAAAGGATCAAAATTTAACAATAATTTAAAAACTAAAATTAAAGGACGGGATGTTAATGTAAAAACAAAAAACAAAAAAAGGTTAATTAAATAAAAAGTTAAAATTGTTTTAAAAAAGATGAAATTTAAATATGTATGTACCTTTTTATTTTGCTGTTATAAAAATTGTTAACTTCTAGCATAGACGTTCATAAATCATTACGGATGACCACATTCAGACTTTTTGCTAACCAGGATAGCGCTTTTATTATTGTGATTTTTAGTATTTACTTCTTATTAAATATATGCCTAATGATGTATAAATTTTAAATTTCAATTAATTTGTTTGAATCTTATATATTAATCTTATAATGTATAAAAATATTGAACTATAGGTAATAGTAACAGTTAAAAACGTGATTACAAATTCAATCAAACATAATTGTCAGCAACGCATCCTCCGGATGCACTGCCAGCAAAGCTTTAGCCCCGTCATTGAAAGGATAAGCAACACCGCCATCGATAACCATATTCGCATCCAAGCAACGTGACTCCACAAGCAGACTCCTCACAAAACCACGGGACTCAAGACCTTTTGGTTTCGGCCACACTCCAACGCAAATTTGTTCACGAATGGAATAGCCCATACGTGGATCATCAGATTTAAACACCAGCTTGTGATTGTAATCTTCTGATACAGCCATTGGACTGGGCATCTCCATTGCTGGACAATACGTCTGCAGAATCTTCAGTAAGTCATTCACATTTTTCGACGATAGTCGATTAATGCTGGTGTGCCATGACGTGGATCCAGTGCCTGTGCTTACGCAAAGTCCAGAACTTTTTGTTTTATACATTGTGCCATCGTCAAATTTCATATGCAGATGGGAAACTCGAGCGGAAACGCTCTCACCGATAAACACCTCGTTCAGCGCCAGATGTGGCAGCATTTCTGGTCCATTCTTCATTGATATTTTTGTGATGCGATCATCTTTAATGACATTTGTGTTTTTACTATGCTCATGCAGATCAACAATCTCATTCCGTGAATTGATCTTCTTGTTGCCGTTGGGACCATTCAGCAAGGTGACACGAATGCGTGATCGTCGCAGCCATTTAAATTCACCCTGTGTTAAATAAGCAATTTTTTTAATTGTTCATTTTGATAAAATTAAAATTAATTACTTTTAATATTTTTTTTATGGCTTCTTCCGGATAATGTGAGTAATATGCTGGCAACATAAGTCGTCCTTCGGATCGATGAGGGTCTGAGTTAAATCCAACGACCGGTGTTTGACCAATTTCAGGCACAAGTGGCGAAGCGCGTCCGGCTGACAAAAGAAATGTTCCATCCCCTCCAACTGGTACCAGAATGTCCGCCCATTTAATTAAATTGTTATTCAGACTATTGCTACGATGGAAATGCAAAAATATTAATTATTTTGAAGAAATTTAAAACCGTAATTAAGGTTTGGGAATCAAGGTCAATGTGAATTTTACTTGCTCATTCCAAATCTTCCATTATATAAAATAATTACTACAACTTTACGTTGCGCCTTAAGATGAAGTCACTGAATGTACGCACAATCATCTTACTTAATTCAATAAATAAGTTAGCAACAAGATAAGAAAATTTGTGTGTTTTTGTAACGTGACTCTTTAATAATGATGCTCGTGATACAATTAATTGCACCCCCGCAAAAAAAGTTTAGCAAATATTCTAAAGAAAATATGTACAAAGATTTTATTAATATTTTCAATGATTTTTCAACGTTCTGAAAATATTTTTTTTTAAATGATAAGAATTCAAATACTTACCGATTGGCAACCTTTACATCCACGCCAGCTGCTTTGAACTTATTCACAATCGTTCGCTCAAAATTTTTTTGCTTTTCATGGTGATACACCAATCTATCAAAATTTGTGCCGCGATCTCGAATTACTTTGGCCAGTTGATCCTCAGTCAACTGTGGCCGTCGTCCCTGTTCAAATTCATAGCGTGACAACTTTGTGACAATCAGCGCACGACGCACATCTTTCGGTGGACTTTCACTTGTGCAGAATTTTTTGCATCTGGGTCGTTGCAACGAACATGATGCCTTCAAGAGTCCCGCTAAAATTTAAGAAGATAGTCATTAATACCGATAATTTTCGAATTTAAGATTAGATAATTCGCTCTATTTTAAGCCAACAACAAAACACAAATCTGCATTAAAAAAATGTTAATATTGTTTCTTTTTTTTATTTGACTGGGGCATTCATTCCATCAGTTTGATAACGCACTTGACGGCAGATAACTTATGCAGTAAAAGTACACTCAAATATGGTATTGAGAATAAATGCTTCACACTTCAATAGAGCATTTAAATAAAAATTCCATTGCTCACAAAGATAATACAGCCGATTAGGTGATAAACTGTATTGTAGGGCTTATTCATAATTAGTGGCGTTTGAATCTATTTTTAGAACCGGAATGAAGATTTCTTATCAACAGTACCAGTCTCTCTTCTTTTAATTATGAGGACAACACAATTAAGTTTGGTCCCACAAAATTATTAGTTTTTTTTTTTCATCAAATTTTGATAACAACTTGCCTCCAGCACAGATGATGAAAACAATTTATGACGGCCTTTGAAAACAGGATAAGTAAACTCGTGCTTGCGCACATCATGCGTGTTCCGTGGTGGTCTTTAAGTTATTTTGACCCACAATGTTGTGATTACACATTTTCGCAATAAATGCTGTGGTACTTTAATCTTCTCTTCATAAACGCTTTAAGATAAATAACAGAAAAAAAAAATTTTTTGGGTTATATTTTAAACTATCTTAGCTATGTCAATTAAATAAATCATAAAAATGTAAGACCCCCTAAGAAACTGTTCAAACAATATAAATTTCAATCGCAGAATAAAATTCAGAATAATTGTTGGTCCAAAGTTCTCAGATAAGATTAGATGTGATAATAATTAAGTATTCAGATTCATGACTGGCAAACAAATAACACCGCTGTACTCGTGTAGAAAATTACCCCCTGTGGTAGCAAAATTTAAATTTTTGTTAAAAGCTGATATCATATGGTTTGTATGTTAAATGAATATGCTAAAGTACTCGTATCACATTTTTTGTGTTTAGATAAATTCTTATCATCTTAAAGCAGCAAAGTAAAGCATGTTATTGCATAGCATTGTCAATGTACCTTACTAGAGATCACATTCATTAATTATTTGTTGAATGAAAATGTATTGTATAACAAAGAACTAGGACTAGCACCAGTTTTTAAATCGTCTAACAACTTCACGTTTGTAAATTTAAATAGTTATCATATAACATTTGTAACTTAATTTAATTACCTAGCCGAATTGTGGTTTAAATATCAACACATTGTGTATTTTATTCAAATTTACAGAAAAGTGCATCTTATCAGTAAAGTCAATTACATTTTTAAATCTAATTTTTCAGATAGTATTTTAAGAATTTATTCCGATCATCATCATGGCATCAAATAATTCGCATTTAATAATTAAGTCGCAAAAATGGTTGAGAAAACAAAAACAACCAAAACACGTTCTATTTTCAAATTCCAGAACCCTTGCAATTGATAATTTTTGGTTTACTTAAGCGAAAAATATTTGTTCAATTAATTATCTCTATTGTTGTTTATTAACTGCTCGTTCATTGACTTAACAACATTAAGACTTCGGAACAAAATATTTAATTAACTTTGTACGCAACATAAATCATGCGTCTTAATTTCCAAATTTAAGATAACAAATTGGCACATATGAAGATCAAGAACGTAAGTATGCGATCGTTTTGGAAATTGTGCTGGTGTATTTCTAAAAATATTCCACATTATTGGGTCTACTGCCGTCACAATTCACAAATTCGCAAAATGAAATAAAATATTTTATGTTGATATATCCATTTATATCGCCTAAACACAATCTATAAATAATGTTTGATTTAATGTAACACAATGTCTGTGAAATTTCAAACTTTAAGTTTACCAAACAGATTTAATACCGCGACTTCTTAAAGCTTTTACAAATTTTGAATAGAAAAATAATTAAGTTAAAAAAGAGATTATTCCTAGTCAATTTAAAGGTAGTTTTATTAACCTTGTTTGTTATCACAAATAGTAACAACCAATTCATGAATGATCATCTGATTGTAAGCACATCTATTTTAGTGTATTCTAATCTCGCTCAAAATGACCATAAAGATGCATAATATGCCATTGCATGCAAAGCAAATAATCTGAACTTTGTTTTGCTCGCATTTACGTCCTTGTGTCTTCCAGCCTTATCACAAACACTTCCGACTGTGCTGTCGGCTTTGTCTGGCACTATATAGCAGCCACTTTAAAAATGCGCACACGATACATCACACAGCCACAACAAAAAACACAATTAAAATATTTACTCACCATTGACGATCGACAGAACTCTTCCCGATTGCATTAACATCCTAAGACCTATTAACTTAAAATTATGCACTTGAACTTTTCACTTAATACACTATACAGCTATTGTTAAGACATACAATGATTTATTTCCTAATCAGTTAGAGATAACATATACGTTGTAATTAAAGAAATTAGAAAAAAGTTGCTCCCTCAAAATTAGGCTTTTTTGGTGAAGGTACGCAGGCGCAATCCTCGCAAGCTGCAACCTTTAGATCCAATTGGACAATGTTGTCGCAGAAAATCACTTTCGCTTTCTTTTGCGATTTGTTCACATTTTTTAAATACTGACTGTTGGTGCACTCCGGCCGAACTGATAACATACAAATATTCACAGCAGCCCGAATATGCGACCATAAGGTACTGAAAAAAGTGACGAACTGATAATGATAACGTTTCCCTCACGAATAATAGGCATTATCAAAGTCTATCCTCCTGGCTGTGGAGTGTGAATTGTAATACAAAAATGTAATTTGGTTGACGGCGGCACTAATTGACAACCACAACGTCGGCAGTCGGCACTTTGGCCTTTCAGTCTGGTGACTTGATGCCAGTGTTACCAGAAATAATAATTTCAAATGTTGACATAAAGGTATATACACAGCATTGTTACGTGATGCCCATTTAATTCTGTAATTTGTAAAATCATATATTTTTAAAAATCTTTTTGGTATTCTGTAAATCTTAATCTGAATTTAAACGGAACATAGCATATTTTGGTCATAATCTGTTCATAATAAACAGAGCGTAATAACAATTGAAGCATAATTTATTGCAATATTAAGTGATATTTCTTCCAAGATTTTATATGTACTAACAAAATTTCTTTGATTTCATTCGTGCGCTAATAAAGATTGTGATTAATCCTTAATAAATTTAGTACTTTTAAATAAATATCATATGTTTAATTTTGACAAACGTTTTATGTAAAATATATAGTTGCGCAATTTTCTTTCAGCCGCATTTAATACAATTAATCAGTTCTGAGTTCATAATTTTATAAATATTGTTCAATTAAATCATTCAATACCACTAAATCAAAAATTAATTAATAAGTTCTACAAGTATGGCCTCCTACACCTTGATTCGATCCCTTGCATCACCAGGTAAAACATCAAACTTATTGCTTGAAAAGATAGAAAGTCATTTTAAAATATCCCATTGAGGTTATGTTCGCGAATTTTCTTTCACATAATAGCCATTAACCCTCCTTTCAATTTAATAGTGCTTCGCAAGACATTACATCAAGTACTGTCCAGGACGGTTTTGCATCAACACATCAATCCCATGCGACAGCCCGCAGCTGTTTCAGCCTGTCCTATGCTCTTCGTGCGTAATTATGCATCTGAGAAAAAAGTTTTCCAACGCACAAAGCCGCATTGCAATGTCGGCACTATCGGACATGTCGATCATGGTAAAACCACACTTACGGCAGCTATCACCACTGTTTTAGCTGACAAGGAGCTGGCTGAAAGTAAGGGATACAATGAAATTGATAATGCACCGGAAGAGAAGGCTCGCGGTATTACCATCAATGTGGCTCACGTTGAGTACCAAACAGAGACACGCCATTATGGACACACCGATTGCCCTGGACATGCTGATTACATTAAGGTATGCTCTTAACAATACAAATTTCCATTTTATGCTACTAAAATTATCTTCATTATTAGAACATGATTACTGGTACAGCTCAAATGGATGGTGCTATTCTAGTGGTAGCCGCCACAGATGGTGCTATGCCTCAAACTCGTGAGCATTTGTTACTGGCCAAACAAATCGGTGTCAATCATATTGTTGTATTCATTAACAAAGTTGATGCAGCCGATCAGGAGATGGTTGACCTTGTTGAGATGGAGATTCGTGAGCTAATGACTGAAATGGGTTATGACGGTGACAATGTTCCCGTTGTCAAAGGATCTGCTTTGTGCGCACTTGAAGGCAAAAATCCGGAAATTGGTTCCGAGGCAATCCTTAAGTTATTGGAAGAAGTTGATAAATTTATTCCAACACCAGTACGTGATTTAGATAAGCCATTTTTGTTGCCGGTTGAGAATGTTTACAGTATTCCCGGTCGTGGCACAGTCGTGACAGGGCGCCTTGAGCGCGGCGTACTTAAGAAGGGTGCCGAATGCGAATTTGTGGGATACAACAAAGTAATGAAATCAACTGTGACTGGAGTTGAAATGTTCCATCAAATTTTGGAGGAAGCGCAGGCTGGTGATCAATTAGGTGCCTTGGTGCGTGGTGTCAAACGTGATGATATTAAGCGTGGCATGGTTATGTGTAAACCGGGCTCCATGAAAGCACACGATCACGTAGAGGCGCAAGTGTACATTCTCAACAAGGATGAGGGTGGTCGTCACAAGCCTTTCATGAGCTTTATTCAATTGCAAATGTTCTCACGAACGTGGGATTGTGCTACACAAGTCGCCATTCCAGACAAAGAAATGATTATGCCAGGAGAAGATGCAAAGTATGTATTTCATTTCATGAAGAGAGTTAGATTAGTTTTTTAATTACATATTATTTGTTTACTTGTTTAGATTGCTGCTGAAGCTAATGCGTCCAATGGTGCTTGAACAAGGGCAAAGATTTACATTGCGTGATGGTAATTTGACTTTGGGTACTGGAGTTGTTACCAAAGTGTTGCCAACATTGAATGAAAATGAACGAATGTCGTTGACAGAGGGTAAGAAAGCGCGTGAGAAGAAGGCTGTCGCAGAAAAGTAGATTTTTAGTTGCAGAGCGAATATCCTTATACTTTTAATTACTTCTTTTTAATTTGAGCACTTCTATAATTTTTAAATATATTTGTAAATTGTCATGAAACATAGTTTATAGCAATAATAAGATGAAAAAAAAAGTTTATTGGAATGTCTCTTTTATGTTGGTATGTTTATATAAAGGTTAGTTTATTATAAAACAATGCATTTATATAAGAGCTGCAACGTTCTTTTGCTGAGAAAATACTCGCAATTACATATGTACTCCATAAACCGGGAGGACCGGATAAGCCGTCGCGACTGGTCAATTAGATTTATGAAATCAGCGACCAATGTTTATATTATCGAAAAGTCGGAAAAAATTTAGTATCTTTCTCAGACATGCAATTAAATAAACTACATCACAGGGTGTTTTTTTCTACGATACAATTGTTCTTGTTTGGTTATTGTAATAATTGGCAATGTGATTAACAAAAATATATTGGATTGAACGTCTACAAAATGAACCCGGGTAATTGCTATTTAATACAAATATCCGGGAGCACGAACGAGGATGAACCAACATCACTCCTAGGAAAAGAAAGGTGTTCAAGAATAGGGGTTTAAGGTTTTAAAGAAAATATGCACATTGTGATAAAAAAAAGCGATTGAAATCATTAAATTAAAGATGATTCTACCACCAGCACATACTCATCCGTGCAATACAATGTCTCCCCAAATGATTTTTACATTACAACTATTAACAAATTAATAATCAACCTTTCGTTATTTATTTGCATTTTGAATATTTCAACCGACATTTGTGAAAATCTCTGCTGAATTAAGTATTATATATAAATTGGTTTCATTTATTTTGCAATACTTAAGTCGAATTATATCTAAGATGACCTTCAGTTTGATTACCTTCCAGATGGCCAATCGAAAAGATTAAAGTTTTGTATTACGCATTAATAAATACTCTCGATGAGTGATGTTTTAATTTTTTTTACCTCGTTTAGGAGCAATTATTGAAAAATTTGCTTAAGTACGACATTTCTGACACAAAGTATACTCGAGCCTCGAGGTGCTAACTTTTTAGAAACATATATATATATGTATGACTTGAGATAAAAAAGTACTTAATTAAACTGGTTTATAGTTTTACAAAGTACTAAGTATACAAACAAACATTAGAATTTAGAATTGGTTTTTGAATTAAAGATTTTTCTTATTTCTTTATTTAAATACGCGTAGCTGTCAATTAACAGCTTTAAGACGGTTTTAAGATATTTGCTTTTGCAATTAAATATATTCACAATGCCTCTCAAACTGAAACCCAAGTGCATTATTTTCATTGCAATTATTTGTGTTGTCCAAATAAAGCTAGTGTGCAGTGCCCGCGAATTTAAAGAATCTCAAGAAACCACAACAGATTCGTGGAAAGGAAAATGGTTTCCGAATGCACCGGGCGCACCAATGACACGCACCATGGGAGTAGCAGGCGAATGTGATGACGGTGTCAAGAATCTTAGTGTAGATTTCAACGATACTCTTGCAACACATTCCATCAAATACATGTGCCTAGAAGACAAAAAACGATTTACACCTAGTTACGAGGTGGAACCAATTGTAACCATGTACGCTGTGCCTCCATTATACAAAGCACAGCATCATTGTCTCAATGAATCAATTTCGTATTCAGATCGATTACCCACATTTGGACCACATCGCCAATTGTGGCCTGTCTATGGTGAATACAGTTACCTCCCACCACAACGTTGGTTGCATACTCTTGAGCATGGTGGAATTGCAGTGCTTCAACATCCATGTGCCAACCAGCAGCAAACAGATAAACTGAGAGACATTGTTAGGAAGTGCCTCTATCGACACATAATGTCACCGTTTTTAGGATTAACAAAGGAGCATCCATTCGCATTAGTGGCTTGGGGCATAAGCTTGGAAATGTCTGTTATTGACAAAACACTTGTGGAACAATTTCTGAAAGACCATGCATTAAAAGGTCCTGAAAAAGTCTCAAGGAATGGCCAATATAGACAGGCTCTCGTGACTGAAGCTAAAATTGTTTCCGACCAAGATGATAACACTCTGTGCCCATCCTAAATTACCATTTGTTAATTATGTAAAATATGTAGTTGTTTTTATGACATAAATTGTATATTGATTTAATATATGTGGGCAATACTTAATGCTTAAAACTACATTCTTCCAAACTAAAAGGACACCCATCAGGATGATGTACAAGGAACCAGCATGGTTTTTCTTGGTAAACGAACCTTTGTCGTTTACTCTGATGATTTGAAGCCATTCTTTCGGCCAAACATATTGGCCTTCGAAGCTGAACGCATCCACCAAAAACAGCAAATATTTGATGATTATTTCTCAGCAATGTTTGCAATCCTCCGCACTCTTTTTTTAGCAGCTTCAGTAAATCATTTGGAATCAGCTTGATTAAATCACCCAGCTGAATGCATCCACCAAGATTCCAAAATTTTTCACTTTCATTCTCGTGAAAATTTTTACTCTCCTCCCTCAGGATTGCCTCAAAAACAATGTCAACAATTTGACCTTGAACCATTCTATCAACTTGTGTACAATTTCGTACTCTTTCAACTGGATTTCTGGGCTCAAAAGCTGGAGCCCATTTCCCATCTTGTTCACCTTTTACCAGTTGGCTTTCGTTAATGAATTCCTGTACTTTGTCATTAATCTTATGCCAATCTTCTTGTTTGTAACTGCGACTGCTGCCAATGAGACAAATTCGTTTAGTGCTAGGAATCTTGAGACGATCAAGCAGCGTATTGAAGCCACAAACTGCAGAAATTTTCTGCAAATATTGCACAAAGTCGGCGTGCTGCGACAATGAAGTAGTTCTGCGTTGGTATTTACGACCATCAAACTCAAATGCACAACACGGAATCAGGAGGTATCGTGTGGTGAAGGAGGCCCGTGATGAAATCACAGGAATCCATGGTGATAGTTCGTCAGAGTGATTTCCTATTAGCCAGTCAACTTCAGCAAATGATTCAGCATCCTCTGCTGATGGTTTTATCGCGTCAATCTAGAAAAAGATGAATGGTTTTAAGTTAATTTACGAAAATATTTATTAAGTGCTCGTTTTTTGTTTTGTAACCCTTAAATCCACAGACTTAGGATAAAGATCCCAAATGTTGCGCTTTCTCAAATCAATGCCATAACCAGTATGCCCTTCAGCAGCCAGCAAGTAAACCAACAATCCATTGCCACACCCTAAATCAGCGAATGTCTGTTTTTTGGACGAATTGCATTCAATTCGTTCTTTGTGCCAGAGTGTTAGTAAATACGCAGCAATGGCACAATCTTCATAGACATATTTCTTTGGATCAGTTGTCTCGGTCCATTGTGTTACCAATTTGTCGCCGTACGTATTTTTTAATCGTCTAAATGTTTGATTGTATTCTTCAAGATCAATCTGCTGCAACGACGACTTAATGCCGGTGATGTTAGTTTTAGTCAAATTTGCTGCATTTAACGCCCATTTCTCTAATTTTGGCAAAAGAGCAAATTGAATAAAATTAACTGGTGGTGTACCAATTAAGGCGTGCTCAGCTTTAATTTTATGCGAATCATTTAGGCTCAATTTGTAAACAAAGTTCTTGGAGCTGTCTGCTTTGTTGTAGGTAAGAAATGTAGTGCTGCTCCTTTCTGTGAAGATTATATAAATTATAAAAGTTGGTTCTAATAACATTTGTCCATTCAATTTACCGATGAATACTAAATGGTGCTCTGTAAAATCGTTCCTTTTAAAAAACGATTTATTAAGAACAATAAATACACTCCCCTCTTCGTCTTTAAACTCAATTTCATCTATTGAGGAACAGTTTTCTGTCTCGACGTTGTATTTTATTAAAAGATTACTAATTTCGGTCTTTGACATGCTTAATCCGGTGGATAACATTATCTCGTCCATTAAACTGTATACGGATGCATTTTTATTGCATCCTCTCTTGATGAAAACGTTTTTGATTCCGGCCAAACTTCGCTGTACAAATTGTGGATTAAATGTGTAGATCTTGATAGCCGTTAAAAATTGATAGGAATTGAGAATTTGGTTTGTTTCTACTAATTGTTTAAACTTCAACATCTTGATTTGTAGTAAAGATTGTAAATAAATTCGTAGAAAGATAAATGGCTTAATATTTGAAAATTTTTAACAATACACTTTTGTTATTAGAAAAACTTGAAACACATATTTTTAATCTTCTGGGGACACATGCAAGTGTATACAAGATACAGCTCGAAGAATGACGTTTAATATTAAAAAATATATGTTTTTCAAACAGCTATATCTTCCATTATGTATATAGAACTCATATTTTCTCACAGGGTGATATCAAAATATTATTATTACAGTACGAGGTATTGTTAAGATATTTGGGCAATTATTATTATTTTTTGTCTATTTTAGATTAATTATTGTTAGTTAAATATAATTAAACATATATTTCAATGTTTAACTCATTTAAAAGAATTTAAAAAAAGTAATCTACTTTATTGTAGAAATTACAAAGTTTCAAACTGTCTATAATATGGTTTTAATACGCATCTTTCACCAGCATTTTTATTTAAAAAAAAAACGGGTCTTGCCAAACAAATGGAAGTAAACTCGAATGTAAATCGATTAAATCTAAATCATAAAATGAATAATATTACACTAATATAACGTTCATTAAAAATTAAAAGTAGAATCTCATTATACTTACTTTGGGAACACTTTCTCGCAGGATCTGTAAAATCTCAGAATCTACTTTAAAAAACAAAATTATATCGCATCGATGAGGAAGATTAAAAATGTTCATAGTTGGGAAGTGGTACATGTGTTCAGATTTGAATTTAAAACAGAAACACTCATTTTTGGTCATTTCTTAAAAGTTGATTCATTTCTAAGCTATATATCTTGAAGTTACAATTCTTTTTAGAATCGGGATCTAAGAATCTCATAAGTTATTTGATAGCTTCTTTATACCCATATTATCAGAATTTATGCACGAGGCTCTATTAATAGAATGAACTTAAAGAAATTAAATAGATTTAAAATTTTATTTAGGATTTCTTTTAAAAATCTGAACTTAATTGTAACGATTCGAACAAAAATATAAAACTTGAAACTCATTGGGTTTAATCGTAATTTAATAAAAGAATAAAATTGTTTAAAATTTCCTATTTATTTAATGTTTTTTAAAATTTATTTACATAATAATGTATAATTTAATTATTCATTTTAACAACAATCGACCTTATGGTAATTCAACGAATACGAAATAAAAATTCAAACTCAAAAATCGTTTCAAAATATTAAATAAATCTATGTAAAGGACAGTTACTCTACCACTCATATTAAGTATTTCATTTTTAACATTTAACTTTAATGATTTATCTACGTAAATCATGATTATGTACTTTTAAAATATTTATATTATATAGCGATAATCATGTGAGAAAACTAAAACGTGTAAATTTAATTAAGATGCGTCTTAGATTCTAGGGATGATTTCGTATCTTTGTTTATTTATGTGATTACTTCGTATATAATATATTTAAATACTTTTATGAACAAATAAAATAAAAACTCAATTAAAAATAAATAATAATAAAAATGTGTTTTTTATTCGCCAATGTTTATACTTTATTTACGAAATATTAAATAAGATCAACTCGGGAAGGCGCACAATAACTTTATATATTGGGGGGAAAGGGGGCTCATTGAGTTACATTTAAACATTTTAAATTATTTATAAATACAAATAAAATAAAGAATACTAAGTTACGAAAAAAGTAAACATGTAATATATAAGATATATAGATAAAAGTTTAAAAGGATAAAAATTAATTGATAGACGAGATGCTTTCTCTGCTCATATTATTCGATATATAGAAATCATAAATTTAAAATGGTTTCCCTTGAAATAAAAACGCGACGACACATTTTGTTGTATGTTTCATTTATTTTATTTTTCGCTCCTTTTTTCCATTTCTTCTCTCGTTAAATTAATTTTTATAATGTGTGTTTCTTTTAATTTGCGCCTATCAACGCCTGTCGGTGACAACCTCGCTCACTGAAACGATAACAAAAATACAATACAAGGATTATTAGACAAACGCTTTACATTTGAGATACATACGAAATCTAAATTAAATACAATTAAACCCAAATTGTAAAATACAAAATTGTCTTTCAAATTTTCTTAAAAATATAAATACAATAGAAAATTTGAAAATCAAAATTTGGAGAGTACAATTATTAATGATGCAATTTAAATGAAGTTGTTATTATTTATAGATAAATATGAAAAATGTACCTTTATTTGATTTTTGTTAATTCTGCTGTTAATAAAGCTCACTTTTAAACCTATGTGTAAAAATTAGTTAAGCTGGAAAATAATGCAAGATCATGAGTAGGTAGTATATGCAAATTATGGAAAATAGTTGTTCGTTATTAATATTTTGTACGCCAAATGCTTCAAGGCTACGAATATATAAATTTAAGTCAATTCATTTTATCACAGAATTTTTAGAAACTACTCAAGGTCATACACTAGGTATAGTGACTCTGTAGAAATATCTTCTAATATTTAAATAACTTTTAGTGCTAAGTAATTCATTATACAACGTCAAACCGTTTTGAAATGTTACAGGCTACGGCTTTGTGCAAATAAAAACGTGTAATGAACATAAATCAAATAATTTAATTTCTTACAAAATTTTGGCAAAACACCAAAAATACTCAAGTGTCGGTCACAATTAGTCTTAAAATAAATCGCGCAGTTGTTTGTTGACAACTGTTTCGTGTGGAAAATATATTAAAAGGATTATACTCTTACATAAGTTCACAAATTCATTTTAATAACGATTTTGTTTTCATTTTATGTTACGTAAATTATTGTTTAAATTTTTTTGTACTTTTGATGCATTTAGAAAATATGTTAATTTTATTAGTGTTAGATTTCAATTGTTGTAAAACGATGTTAGGGGCTAGTTTTTTAATGCGATGATGGTTTAAGAATAAGTTAGAAATAACTCTTAAAGGGTATTGTTAGAGAATCAATAACAATTAATAAATAATTACTCGATGATTTTGTCCAAATTCAGTCCAATTGTTGAATCCAATTTTTTGAATTAATTAATTGTTGGTAATTCTTCACTTTTATGTGAAAATATTGTTTTTTTTATTTGGCTTAATGTGTCCATTGATGTCTCGCATTCAAAGGATATATTTGTGGTATAATGAGAGGGGTTGTGTGATAGGTTTGGTTGTACGCAAAGGGGCGGATGAATTTTTCAAATACATAATATGTAGGTAGAATATAATTGAATTGGATGATTGATGAAATTTGTTTTGTTTTTTATTTCTTGTATGACTTTGTGTTTATTTCTTTTTTATTCTTTTTGGTGGTGATTTGTTGAAGCACAAGAAGTGGATGTTTCTATATATCTCGCTTCTAGTGGAATTCGGGGTGTTCTGCACAAACAAGCACGGGAAGGAAAAAACGATTTTATATTAATAAAATATTTAACCATTTAAAAGTAAAGTTAATAATATATATTTTTATAATAATTGATAAGCAGTGCATTTAAATTGTTTCCTTAATCAATAGAAACAGGGAAGAAGAAAATAGATTTAAAGAACAATTTGCCGTAAACCAAGATTTAAATGCAAAAAACACAGGCTTGTCCTTTTTTTTAGTTTAGTATATTTCTAACTATGTAATAGTTGTTTTAGTGAAATTCTATTGTAAAATTACTTACTTTGTATTAATCAATAACCAAACCAGCAAACCAAACACAATTCAATTTCAAATACTTTTTTGTATCCTTATGTTGATGATGATGCATTTCATTCACAAAACAGGTATTGTTTTCCAATTGAGAGATTGTAACACTTCACCAACAGTAATGAAGTTAGTTGACACACGCTAAAATTTGACCTACTAATTATGTTAGCAAGCAAAGGGAAAAGCTTCCGTGAAATTTACAGTTGAAAACGCAGTGGGGTTACTTTAATTTTGTTAAAAAATATATATACAATTCAAATTATGCATTTTAATAATATTATTTACGACTACAAAATTTATTGTTTCCGAAACAGGATAAATAAGCCTAAAGCCTTTCCTTAATTCCTGAGTGTAATAAAAAGTATTAAGAATTGATCATTAAAATAGAGAGAACAATATAGGGAAGAATTATAATTTTTATGTTTAATTATTTCACATTTTCGTTTAAATAACATTTGCAATAAATTACAAAACAAGTGCAAATTGCAGCAGGTCAAAAGCATAAAAAATGAAAATAAAAACCTAGAAAAAAAAACATGCTGTGAGGGTAATAAACGTATTAGTAAACAGTTAATTAAAAAAAACGTTTAAATTGTATTTTTATTTTTGTTATTTTAATCATAATAATAAATTTAAATATTTATAATAATAGTTATTGTGTTTTTTTTTCATCATTTTAATAAATTATTACTTTTTTTGAACATTTGTATTTTTCTTTATGTTTAATGTTTTTCATAAAAAAAACAGCACTATTTTCAATAAATGTTTTTTGTTTTAGTGGTATTTTTATTAATTTACTGATTTATTTAAGTGTGTTCTCATGTATGTATATATTAGGTGTTTTTGGTTTTTAAAGATTCTCTTATGGGGGATTTCTTTAAATTTACTTAACGGCTAATTAAGTAGTTTAACTATATTTAAAATAATTAGAAAGAATCTAAACTATATATGTATATACTATTATTATGTAGGAAATATTAAAATTTAAAAATTGTTTTTTACGTTATACTTTTAAATAATTTTTCTAACTACGCGAAATTTCCTCGATCCATTCATTGTAAACTATAACATGCTTTATTTAAAGAAGTAGAACAGCCCGATAAATAAATCTTCTTTCAATGGACTTATATTTACATAATAATAGTCTGTTTGTCATTCAGTAAATTGTTTTAAATGTAAATGGTAAGAACATGAATTTGATTAACTGAAATAATTGAACACCGTTGCAGGAATTGCATTGCTATTTCAACACACAATGGTTATTTCTAAAAAAGCATACAAAAATGTATACAATGCAGTGCGTTGCGATAAAAAACTGCAACTGCTTGTTGGATAGTTTTGCAATGATCCTGCAGCGTTTATATTTTAAATTTGCGAGATTGTTTGAATGGCCTAATTGATTTGGGCGTTTACTTGAAAATTACATCCCGCAACTTGACCACAAATCAAAATCACGATCAGTGGAGTTGAAGGAAAAGCTGTGAAGTTTTGTATATGGTTTCATCATTATTTACAAAAGAGTCAGTGGTAAATAGTTGTTGCCGAAAGTATTTTGAAATTTATATGAAGTTATAGTAATCTATTGCCACATTTCTTACGGTAGGATATTTTTGGTAGTACGAAAATTTATAAAAAAAAACATTCATAGACATAAGACAATCACATGTGTGCATTTAACCGAGTGAGTTTGGCCAACATGAGATATTTTGTTATAGTTTTATTGTGAATCTAATTAAAATGTAAAGTTTGAGTATGACTTCTTGCTAATGTATATTAATAAAGTTTTCAGAAAGAAACTTTATTCAACTACAACTATAGTAAAGTAAGTCACAAAAGGTAGACAGATTGATTTCAAAAACCAGTTAAATTATTTTTAAATGAAACATGTTAATGGTAAATAATTTACTAAATCTTTTATCCTATACATATTATTTCTTCTAGCGTGTATGTATGGAAGCTTTAAAAAACTTCTTATCGTGACTTATTTTTAATTTTAATATATATTATCCTCAGAACGTGTGTATGATCCCTCGTAAAACTACGTATTTATAAATTTCATAAAAAAATTAACTTTTGATTGATTGATTTTGTAATAAAATTGAAGCAAATGAAATGTCGCTCAAGCCAATCATAATTTAATTGTTTTATTCTGCGTTTTAAAGCATAAAATGATAATTGGCTTGCAGCGAAAATTTACCCCAATTCAATTTGTTCGTATGCCCCCGTATTAAACACAATCTCACGGCAAAATGAATCCTTTTTGCTAAGTTCTGTACGTGGTTAATGTGTGTGTGTGTACGTATGTTTAAAAGAATAATAAGAATTTATACAAAACGTGTGTTGATAATAATATTCAAAAATTATTTTGTTTAACATTTTGTTTTAATCAGTTCATTTTAAACCAACAACTGAGGCACTTTATATAAATGATGACCCCACGTTTGTTTACTTTTCTTGTTGTAAAGAGTTTCAATCTCCATTTCCTTTTCTCAACTTTGTAAATTTTAACAATTACTTTAAAAATTTGAAAATAAAACTTAAAATTGCAAATTAAATAATAAAACACACTCCTCAAGTTACCGGACGAAAATGATTTTAAAATAAAACACCCAAACAAACGAACAAAGCAAATTAATAAATTAAAAAAAGCAGCCACTAATTTAAATTAATTTATTTTGTAAAATTAATAATATTTCCCTAAAAACAATTTTATTACAGCTATAAAAAAATTAGGCAAATTAAAAAAAAACGAGCAAAAAAAACTGAGCAAAACGAAACAAAAAACTTTTGCGACGAAAAATATATAAAATCAGTAAAAATAATAACAAAAAAAGAACTAAATTAAATTGAATGGATTTTCACATCCATTTTGAAATTGTCTCCTCCCAATAAATAAAAACGCAATTGGGACTCAACACTCTTTTTGACGGTTTTCTTCCTGTTTTTGCACACATTCATGAGCATTAAAAAAAAATGAGCAGCAAATATTGAGGACTGGTTGGTAAGTGGGGAGATTAGACCGCACGTTTTTTCAATCTTTGTTTTAAATGTTCTTTTTTTGGTGGATATAAGGGGAAGTTTATTGCGAACTACTGATTTATATTGGGCTGTAGTAGAGCAAACCAAAAAATACGGCCCACATCAGTACAATCCATTGCACTCCATCGATATGGGATTTATTATGCTCACCGTCTGTGATCTTCCTGGCGACGAATTTCAGCACTTCATCAAGCAGCACAACTGGAAGCGAAAACTTCATAACCGTTACCCATTCCTCCAAAGTCAACGGCGTCACTTGGAACACTTGCTGTTATTTTGAAAGGAAATACAAATCATTGTTTTATAATTTTTCCAACTTCTAGTCCCACGTTATTAATATATTATATAAGCAAAACAAACACGTTGCACACTTACCGACAAAACTTCAACGTGGAGGATGACAAAGTGAAGTGTGAATGAGAGAGCCATTGAGCCAATCAACCACAAGTTACACCATGGTGGCATAGCAACGAGAGATTGATTTTCAGACAAACTGTTCATGGCGTTCAACATTTCAATGGTGACCAAGACTGACAAAGCCATTGTCATTGGATGAGGATCATTGAAGATCTTGCAGTCGATTCCCTTGAACTCATCACCACCGCCCAAGCAAGACATGTGATGTGTCAATTGCCAGTAGCTGAGGGCTGGGCCATTTGGTGAGTACATGAACCACCAGGAAGCTCCACCGACGGTAGCGGCACCAACATAAATACCAATAGCCATGTAACGGAAGAACAACCATCCAGAGATCAAACCTTCATCACCCTTACGTGGTGGCTTGTCCATGATATCCAAATCTGGTGGATTGAAGCCGAGGGCAGTAGCTGGCAAACCGTCAGTGACCAAGTTGACCCACAAGAGTTGAACGGGAATCAAAGCTTCTGGCAGACCCAAAGCGGCAGTCAAGAAAATGGAAACAACCTCACCAATGTTGGATGAGATCAAATAACGGATGAACTGTTTCATGTTGTTGTAGATGGCACGACCTTCCTCAACAGCCGAGACAATGGATGAGAAGTTATCATCAGCCAACACCATCTCAGATGCGGACTTAGCGACAGCGGTACCAGAACCCATGGCAATACCAATTTCAGCCTTCTTCAAAGCGGGGGCATCATTGACACCATCACCAGTCATAGCAGTGACTTCATTCATGCTTTGCAAATACTCAACAATTTTAGATTTGTGGGCGGGTTCCACACGAGAGAAGAGACGAGCGCGGGCACAAGCGGCTCTTTGTTCGCTAATGGCCAAGTCATCAAATTCACGTCCAGAGTATGATTTTCCGGTGGTATCTTCTTCTTCTGTGAACACACCAATACGACGGCAGATAGCTTCAGCGGTGGCTTTGTTATCACCAGTGATGACAATAACGCGGATACCAGCAGCACGGCAACGAACGATAGCGTCGAAAACTTCCTTACGTGGTGGATCCAACATACCGACGACACCGACGAATGTAAGATTGATTTCATAAGTGTAGAATTTGTTGGAATCTCCCAAGTCCATATCATCAGGCTTAATTGGGTTATCAGCAACGGCCAAAGCCAAGCAACGCAATGTATCGCGACCAGTACCATATTGACCGGTCAAAGCCAAAATCTTATTTTTCAAAGCCTGGGTCAATGGAACCTTGGTTGTGCCAACGCGAGCGTGTGTGCAACGATCAAGCACACCTTCTGGTGCACCCTTGACGAACAATTTTGGTCCAGTTCCCAATTTGGAAGCCTTCAATGGCACGCAGTATGAGGACATAGATTTCCTGTCACGGGAGAATTCCAGAGTGAATTCCTTCTTCCACTTGGTCTCAATTTCCTGGCGGACGCAGATGGCAGCTGAACGACGATCCAAACCGGTCTTGGAAACGCTGAATGGATTAATTTTCTCGGCCAACACAATCAATGCGGTCTCAGTGGCCTCACCGACCTTCTCGAAAGCTTGTTTGAATTCGTTGAAATCAATAGCGGAGTCATTGCACATAATGCAGATGTTGCCCAATTCTTGCAGAGCCTCAAAATCGGCAGCCTTAACCTTAGCACCGTTCAAGTACAGTTCTCCCAATGGTTCGTAGGTGGAGCCGGTCATCTCGAATTCCAAGAAGCTGGAGTCATTGCCCTCAACCTTATCGAAAACGAAGAAACGGGAAACGGACATCTGGTTGGTGGTCAATGTGCCGGTCTTATCTGAGCAGATCACAGATGTGCAGCCCAAAGTCTCAACGGATGGCAATGAGCGGACAATAGCGTTCTTCTTGGCCATACGGCGGGTACCCAAAGCCAAGCAAGTGGTGATGACAGCTGGGAGACCTTCTGGAATAGCGGCGACAGCCAAAGCGACGGCAATCTTGAAATAGTAGATGGCGCCCTTGATCCATGAGCCACCATGAGCTGGATCGTTGAAATGGCCAATATTGATGGCCCAGACAGCAACGCAAATAACGGAAATAACCTTAGACAATTGCTCACCGAATTCGTCGAGCTTCTGTTGCAATGGGGTCTTAATCTCTTCAGTCTCACTCATTTCTGTGCGGATTTTACCGATGGCTGTGTTCAAGCCGGTTCCAACAACGACACCACGTGCCTTACCAGCAGCCACATTGGTACCAGAGAACAAAATGTTTTTCTTGTCTTGATTGACAGCGCGTGGATCGGGAATGGCGTCGGTGTGTTTAATAACTGAAATGGACTCACCAGTCAAGATTGACTGATCAATACGCAATGTGGTGGAGTAAATTTTGGTCAGACGAATATCGGCTGGGATCTTGTCACCAACGGACACCTCAACGATGTCACCGGGGACAATCTCCTTGGCGCGAATCTTTTGTACGCCGGACTTATCGCCACGCATAACTTTGCCCATCTCGGGTTCATATTCTTTGAGCGCCTCGATGGCTGACTCGGCGTTGCGTTCCTATGAAACAGAGAGACAAATCCTTAGTTGGTATATATTTTTAAAGGAAACAAAATATTTAATTAAAATGGAAATGTTTATCCTTCACTTAAACTAGGAGAAATGGAAAGATTAACATTTAATCCATGAAGGCAATTGAGGGACTCGTGTAAATGAAATATTTACTTAGTGTCACAAAGCGAGACGCCAGTACTTATTCAATATTCATTAAGTGGATAAGGAAACGTGATGAAATAGGAAATGGCAATTAGGTCATGGGACTATGGGAGTTAAATACTTTACCTGCCACACACCGACAACAGCGTTTGCGATCAAGATCAACAAGATGACAAATGGCTCCACGAATGCGGTGAATGAGTCCTCATGCTCTTCAAAAAGGGCCAATACCTATAAAAAAATCAAAAACGCATAACTTTTAAAGGTTGCTCTAAACTGAATATGCAAATAATAATTTTCAACCCCTTAATATACTCGTATTTAAAGTGTTTTTTATGCCACAAAGCGTGGCAACAACGACTCAAATGTAGAAAAGATAATGTGACAACAAAGTTGCCCGCTGGACTGTGAAACATGAAAATCAAATACAAAATTGATGCAAGAAAGACTGGATGAAAACAAATAAAAGTAAAATACCAACTATTTACGGAAATGGACAAAAGAATACACAAAAATAATCCTTTAGTCGTTAGGCGTGAAAAACACGTGGAAAATTTAAACATTGCATGAAAATTGATTTTCATTCAATCTGTTTTGTAGTACTTCCATTGATTTTTTAAACAAAGCATTTAATAATAATACATAGTTACAAACTAATGTACTTATATGAACAAATTTAAAATAGTGACCATATTTTATAACCTTGGGGAATTATTATTAATTGAATATGTACTCACAAATGAAATGATGGCAGCCAACAGCAAGATTTTTACCAGCAGATCATCGAACTGTTCTAACACTAATTGCCAAATGGATTTTCCTAAAATAAAAATAAAAGCATAACATGTTGTAATTCAGAAATCCTACCTAATAATTTATAATATATATTTCACTCCAAATTAAGAGGTCCTTGACTTTGAATCATAAATTAAAAAATTTGCACAAAATTGCAGCACGCAAACCTGTTATCACGGTAAATATGCCATAAAAATGTTGTCACTTGCAACAATGTTGTTGGTTATCTTAACAAAATCTTTCAAATGTTCATCCTCTTGGCTCTAAAGGTAAGGTGTTCTTTTTAAACAATTTGTGTGTTTTACTTAAAAATGAATCTGGCTCATTTAATAAATACGGCTGCATCCACAAAATTGTCTGAATTGCTTGTTATCGCGTGCGCTACTTACAGTCAAGTCTACTCATTGTGGATGATCTTTATCATTTATTTGCATCATGACCTGATAAGAGCACATCTTGCCACTGCTCCTAATTCATGTCTTTATTACAATACAAATTGTATACTAAAATATCACCTTTATTTTCAAATGCACACAATGTAAATAGAAGATTAATTATTGCAACAGCATACGAGGTACATTTAATTTTTTGTTCAATGGAATTTATAAATTTGGAAATGGTGTTCAAGAATAATTTTAATTATCTTATCTTGTGAAAGAACCCATTTAATTAGGAGAAGATCAAAATACGATTATTTTAATAAAAACATTTATGCAAATATTAAATAAAATAAATAAATAAATTTTTCATGAATATAAAAGAGCATTTAAATATATTTATAAATTTTTCAGAAAAATTCCAACATCTAAAAACGTGAACTGAAAATATTAAAAATTCAATATTCAAATTTATATTAATTGATATCGTACATTCTCCCACTAAAACCACAGCGAAAAATCTTTTTCTTATGGTATGGGATGATTTACACTAGATATTACATTTGACATTAATGTCTTAATCTTATCAATGTCTCTATTTTCTTTGTTGTAACCAACCACACGTCCGATACATATTATAGCCACTTCATTTCCTAATCAAATGGCTTAAATACCTTTAAATTGAAGTCAATTTAAACATGCGTCCAAGACAAATATTCTGCAACGACATGTTCTATTAGCCGTCAATCAATTTTGAGCAATTTTAATTATTTACGAAACAACGTAATCCAAGGATAAATGACTGTAATAATAGCATTTTCGTTTCTTAAGAAATGTAATGCACGTGAATTTGACTTACCTTCCTCGGTGGGTAATGCTGAAATAAGTTAGAAAATGAGTTATTAGAAAAATTCGTAACAAAAAGTTTGTATTTTAAACGTCTAAATAGTAAATGACAGCAAAATTGTTTGTTGTTGATACTTTTTCTTTTTGTGCATACACCAGCACACACATTGAGAAAAAACGATCAAGTGCAAACTATTTTCTTGTAATACGTAACATCAAGTTGCATACATAATGCAATTTGTGGAGAAATGAAACTGTGCCAATGCCATAGATAAACGCGTATGTACGTTGTGTAGAATGTGGCTAAGTCAAATACATTAATAAACAATAATTGTTAAAAATTTGTAATTATTGATTAATTACTTAAAAAGTTGTTCTAATGTTACATTTACTGAAATTATTTTTAATCATGTACAATGTATAGTTAAACTGTATACGTAACTTGGCTTGATGTTACATGGGTATTAACGCGAACTTTAATAAATGTACAAATTCAACTCACCATTGGGACCATATTTTGCCTGATTACTTTTGACTTGGTCAAGTGTAAGGCCTCGTTCTTCATCACATCCAAAAAATTTGACCACATCATCGACGGTTCTTGCGTGTCCGTCCTCCATAGTGTGTGTTTTGTTTTAAAACCACGTTAAAAATTAGAAGACCTTAACGTGCCCGTTTTTCCTCTTTTTTAGTTAAAAAAGAACGAAAAACACAAATAAATTAAAAGTCGATCGACGGCAGTTCTGTAATGAAATCAAACAGAAAAAATATAATTAAAAAACATATAATAATTAGAAATGTATATGTATGAATTAGGATTAATTTTATGGCAGTCATTGAATGTGCATATAAAAGAAAATTGGCAATTATAAAATCTGTTTATGGCGAAAATACGTAATTAATTTATTTTAAGCGCACCACTTTGATTCAAAAGACGCCCGAGTGTTTCTGTTCAGTAACGTGCAAATTGTTTAATGTTTATAGCGGTTAATTGCTTCTTTCTATAAATTAGTGTACCTAAGTATTTTTTGGTTGCCTGTTAAAATAAATAAATTTTATAATATGGGGATTGCACTTAAATTTATCAAAGAATTTGAAAACTAGATTCAGTGAATTTAATTTCACAATTTCAAAATTCCGTTGCTGATTTTACAAAACAATTACAATACTATTTTTATTGTTTTGTGTTGTGATAATAAAAATTACACATGTGATAAAAGTACACGCTGAAAACCAAATTGTTCATTTAGGACGTCATCGATGTTTCGTGCTAACCATTTTGTTTTTAGAAGAATATATCAACCAGGTTTGGTAATAAATATCATGCACACAGACACCTTATGCAAATACAAATGGTCTACAAGGGTTAGGAAACACCGTTTAAAGATAACTTGATAAGAAAAACTATTTAATGCATACTGAATGCTTATAACTGGCATTTTCAAGATTTGCGAGTATAATAAATTTATGACTTTATTATGGGTGCTTAACCTGTGCTCAAGTTTAAAAAAAAAGCTAATTACCATTTAAAAATATGCATTTTTAAGTGCATATTGTGACTAGCAAATGCAATTGAAATTAGTGCACGATACAAAATATTAAACGCGCAAAACAAAACGTCATCAACATCGTTTGTTGTAATACGTATTGGCTATTGCCTTCAAACATCAGGCTTCTAACCGCGATCTATCCAGCGCGCTCTGTCTTATTAGTTATTACTGATTACTCATTTGAGTCATTACGGATTCATGTATGCACTATTATAATAATGATTGTGCGTTTTCTTTGTGTGTTAATATAACCTCACGACGTCGGCCAAAACTACTCCATAATGTCATTGCAATTTTATAGGCACGTATATGTACTTTATTATAAACAATTCTAAATTTCTTATTTTTGCAATATGCATGTAGGTATTGTGTCTATGACGCAAATCGGTTGTCAGCTGTAGCCGTAACAAATACTGGTAATGTGCATAATGGCTCTTAGGTGTTAATTTGGTTTTAGAAACAACTTTATATGAATTTTTCGTTGACAAGAGCAGACTCAGCAGCCAATTAATTCATCGTTTCGGTGTAAATTATGAATCAACACTACAATAAATCATTCATACTCGTATTATGCAGATAAAAAAATGTGAATTCTTGTGAAATAAAATAAAAATGAACACATGTGGTGAATCAATGCGTTTCGGGCACAAGGCGCAACTCTCGAATGCTATCGCGCGCTCAATCATAAAGAAACACGTGGTTGTTTTGTGTGTACGCATATATGTACCTTTGGCGTTTAAAATTACACTGAACAAAAATATGCGGAGTATCAACGTCTTTACGTTATATTGTCGCCAATTCTTCCACTCCATCCACTTTACCAGTATTTGGTGGTCATTGACTGAGAAGAATTGAGTAAAAGGCAAAGAACATCTTCGTTGGCGCTGGCAAATGGCATGTGGCCAACCGTGCATTTTGCATATTCAATTCTTACATCGATATAATGCAGAATATTAAAAACATTTTTGGGTTTTCATATTTTTTGTGTTGAAAGACTTTAATATACGTCCTAAATCCCAATGCTGTAAGTGTTTGCGTATAATAACGTTCTGGAAAGATTTCGCTGTTTGTGTATTAAACATTGACGTCGCAGTAAAAACGAAAAGTCGAATAATTAGTATACTTAAGGAGGGGGAAGCGAAATGGATACAGCTATATGGAGCTCAAACGTTATTACATACGTGGATTCTTTAACCTTCTTTTTGCCAATCACTTTGTACCGTTTTGTTCAACTTGTGTAGATTTTTTCAACAATTATGTCACTAATTATTAAATGGTAGTTAATTATAATTGAAATAGCCTTTTGGAAATGATTATAGATTGTCAATAAATAATTTTTATAGCCATAATCCGTAGTAGGTATGTACAATACATTGGTATTTTTTTTGGTTATATCAACTATGACTGATTCTTTTGTCTTTTATTTCGAAAGAATACGCATATTATCAATTATCATCCTTCTTTTTTATATTCACTGAAGGTATACGAGTTTTTATTTTTTTTATTTTAGGCAATTTGTTTCTTAGCGTATCGGCATTCGGCACGTCATTTATAACAAAATAAGGAACGTTTCTTATAAAAGCCGATATTGGACGAGGCACTAAAGTGCATAAAACCCGGTCAAAGAACTGCTTAATTATTTGAAAAATGCTGGCTCAAATGGTTGTTCCAGTTTCAATTTTCAAACCATCGGCAAAATTTGTCGATTTTAATTGCACAAATTAATGCACACCACACCAGTCTGCTTTTCTTTTATCAACTTAATAAATTAATTAGCATAGAACACGTACACGTACTTGAGTTTTTCAAAGCATTGCTTTTGAATGAAGATTGTGATTTTAAACGGAAACTTTTGCGCGTTAACCGAGTTCTTATTGTTTAATTCAATTACTTTAAAACACACAATATTTTTATGATAATAATTAATACAAAAAAGCGACTCACTAAAATTAAATATAAAGAACCTCCGCGACAGAGGAAAACGAATATATGTACGTTATTACAATTAACAAGTTTAGTGAAGCTATGCGCTAAATTTGCCGAGGAAAAAGTGACGTGTGTGAATTGTGAAATATAGCTGCATATATATATTTTGTGTGCGCGAAGCACAACGTGTAACACTTGCCGCTGGAGGCAGCACTTATTTCTTCGAATTTGAGTTTAAATTTTTTTTTATATATATGACTGTAATTTCGCGTCACGAATCACGACTCGTCAGTCTTATTTGATAATCGTAACATAAAGCAATGATTAGAGTAATTTATTTCAAACAAACAATCGTGTTTTTTGAAATTAACTACATAGTATAAATTCATAAAACAATCGTTACAAGTTAAATTTATGCAAGTCATCAACAAAATTTTAATACACGAGTTTTCAAAACCATTATTCATAAGTCCGATATTTCGAAATTAAAGTTTTCATACCTGCTTGAGATTTAATTTATATTTACCGATTATTCTACTCCGTTATAAACCGTTTTTTCTCAATTCAAAGTATTTAAGTCGTATCACGCATTTATGTTGCACTGAAACTATATATTGCTTTCAGTCCAATATGGGCAGAAATTGTTAAAATATATAATTAATTAATATTTAACTTATTTGTCCCAGGTTTTTAATTTTTTTACATTAATGTTATATTAATGAAATATTAACGTTTAAAAGGACTGCTTAAAATAGTTAAAGTTTGTTTTAACATTACTTGCAATTATTATTAATCTCTTCTTTTTCCCGCCAAATATATTATCGTTTACCAAACCAAACGTCTACGAGCATATTTAAAATGTTAATCCCAGTTGAGAATGTTCCAAAAATATACCTAATTTATTACCTAATTCTGAAAAATCCCTATTACGTTGGTCTTTGATCCACAAAGTAATCCCAGATTAGTCACAATCCAAACATTCATTAATCTTCATTAATTTGTTGCGGTAGTCCGCTCAACAAGCTATCATCAATGTCTACAAAAGATATAGCTGCACTCATTAAGACTCAATAAATGTGAATTTGAAACAACTGCATTAATTAGTCGCGTTATGTAATATTCATAACCTCAACATTTTAGTCATACTGCATACATCATGGTTAAAACTTAAAACGTTCACTGTAGATGATTTTTTTATTAAAAATAACTACCCAGGAGCACACGTCCACTGGCATACTCTTTTCAAGTACTACTACTAAACTCGTATATGTTGCTTTTTTGTGTGTAGAGTGTTTTTTTCGGCTTGTGTTATTCAATTGGGATGAAGAGTGGGCATGTGATCATCACCTGCTGCCGGTTCAGGCTGTGGTCTATTTTTATTACACTGTAGCCGTGCGCGTGTACCAGCACCACTAGCATTTTAGAGATTAAAAAAAAAGAAAATCACTGGCCACTATAGTGTTTAGTTATTTTCCGTTATATTGTACTACATCTAATATCTGGTATATCCTAGAGAAAAACATATTCGTAATTTCGTATTTAATATAGGTGTGCGTTGGATAGAGCAAAGCCCAAAAATATCATACGCAAGATGAATATTGGCTGCAGAGAGCAACGTGGAAAATGTTTGAAAATAGAAAGAAAAACCACACACAAAAAGTTGGACGGGCAAAAGTTAGGAACGCAAATAACTTGGTCAGTTCGCTCAAATCGAGCTACTCTCTCAGATTTATTCTGCTGATATAACTTTTTTTTTAAGTTTTAGCACTTTTATATGTACGAGTATGTGGTAAAGATTTTATTAAGATTTATTTTTGGGGCGCCACAAGCAGATGGACTTGTTGTCTCGCCATTATATATTACATGCGTGATAGTTCCAACATTATTTTTCATTCGTAATGGCACTTTTCATACAGGGGAAGATATGAAAAAAAAAGACGAAGTGAAAGCCAGAAAATGGTTTGTCTTCTATAATATATTACGCGTGTTTATGCAAATACACTACGTTGACGTATTATAAATAGTTTTCCCCAAATCTCTCGCCCAGTTTTTCACCTTCCAATTCCGCCTTCTAGCAAACAACTACAAATACATTGGCGTTTAATATGCTCCGTGTGGTCTTTTTTTATATGCTAATTTATTTTCAATGTTAAAGATTGTTTAAAATTTTGAGTTCTGACGCTCCACAATTTTCCGACCGAATCCGATCATGCTCAATGATTTTGTTCTCAGTGTCCCCCAGACTATGATCAGAGCTTGTAGAAAAATACGTACATTTTGCAATCCAGATATGTGAACGCTTTTAAATTTCTTACTCACAACAGTTAACTATTCTATTAAATAATATAATATTTGCGAATATTAAATTTTGTGGGTCTTGTTGGTAATTAAGTTGCCGCAGTAAACCTTCTTTAAATATGTTTTGAAATCTTTAAAATCTTTTTTTTTTTTGATCGGTAGAGCACTAGTAGTCATTAGTCAAATAAATTCATTAGCATTTCGGTCTAATTTAATCCTTTGAATTGAGTTCATTTGAAATATTTTTCTTCAACTTAACGATTTTTTTAGGTCGCTTTGGGCAAACGATTCACTTTAGTAATTTCTGATGATTTTAAATACACTTGGCACATTCGGAGTTATCCAACTCAGATTTAAGTTCCCAGCACGATATGCTTTAAAAATTCTATCATAACTGTTAAATATTTTCTTAAAATATGTCACTGTTATGTAACGGTACATTAAATAATATTGATTAAAGCAATACGTTAACGTGTATTCCAATTTGCTTCAGATATTTTTTTCTTAATTGTACTAACGATTGATAATTATTATTAAATAATTCTAAAAATTCACACTTGCACAAGCACCATAATAAAAAAAGTTGTAAAAAAAAAAGTATTTAAAATAAATATAAAAACCACTAACAAGTGTCGAAGATGAGGAAATAATGAAGTGACCAACTGAACAGTTCGACGTCGACTGAGCTGTCTTCTTTTACGTTAGTCGCGCCGCCGTGACGCTTAATAGTATATTTCGGCAAAGTAATTGGCGCAGAGCCCAGCCGAAAAGAGATATTATGTATGTGACGACGTCGCCAATCGAGAGGACATGCGCACCGGCGAAATTTAACGGATATTTAATGCGCGTTTATATGAAAATCGTGGCTCCTGGGAGAGCGACCACCATTTCATATATTACAATATTTACGATATATGTGCAATTATTTCGGTGTGGCAAGTGGCTCTTTTTGAGTATATTACAGAATACTAATAGCACAAACACACATATATGTGATCAGTGATGGGCATGTAGTAAAAGCGAGAAAAAACGATTAAGCTCCTTTCAACCCCGGGGAAATACACTTTTAGCCACAGATCAACTGAGAATCGCCTCTATGTTTGTGTGCAAAATGTTGGGTTAATGTTATAGTCCGATAGCCAGAAGGACAAGGTGGTGAAGATTAGGATTGAAATAACCAAACATGATAACATTTAGGACGGTGAGTTTTGCGCGCAGGTTCCTCCTCGTGCTCGCCAATTCGAACAAAAACGCGAGTTCTCCCAGCTGCGCGATATTTTTTCGTCGCTTCGGAAGTTTAATTTTTTTTAAATTTTATAATCATCATCATCATTATTTCTCAAATTGAGTTTATTATTATTTTCGGTGAGACCCAGGAGCAAAATAAATTTTACGCTTAAACTTTTCTTTTATGCACCAAGCAATTACATTTAAAAATCTTTTTGATTACAATTTTTACATATGATTTTTTGATACGCATTCTTAAATAATCTGCTATCCCAGCAGTACGCGAATTAAAATGTTAAAAGGCTCACAGAAAAGAAAATAGAAATTGTCGTGGGCTATTTTTACAGCAAGAAAAAAAACAAATTCAATTGCATTTGCAGAATTAAATGTTTGTTATTATTTTATGTCGTCAGAGATTTAAATCCCCAGGGAGCTCAATCTACTCTTTAGTGTTTTTGAAATTGTGTTCAACTTCTCCATTAGCACAGTTATAATGGGATGCAGACTTAAATAATTTTCTGAGTTTCACATCCACAATCATTGACAGCATTAACAACTCCCATTAATAAGGAAAAACAACTGAACTGCTATTAAGAAATCATCAATCTGTATTTTAATTATAATTTTTGTTAAAAAATGTCAATATATTCTAATTAAAATTTTTGATTATTCTACTTATGAATATTGTAACAGATGAATTACATAACGCGTGTATGAATATTTTGTGTTCATATTCCTCGTGCTCTTACAGTTTTCGTTATTTTATGCACATTTTCACAATCCGGTGAGAAAAAAAGAGCCTTCAAAAAAGAATTTTGTGGAGGTGGACGTTTTTTTTCCACATATTTTCCACATTATATATCTTAACTTTACAGCGTCATTGCGAAGTTCATCTCATTACCTCTGTATATTTTTTCACGGTTACTTCACGCAGAGATTATATTATGTCGTCAATACAGAAAAAGAATACATAATGTTTTACGTTGAGTATTTTAAAACTTTTGTAAGATCATATTAACTTTTATCGTTATCTTAATATTAAATTTTATAATAATTACGAACAATCATGAATAAAATCCTTAAATTTTGATATTATTGCGACATACGTTTAATATCTGCTCGTACTTAAGTGCAATTGTTATCATCATTTTAATTTAATAGAATTAAATTTGTGATAACAAAACTGTTATTGAATTGTTGAAAATTTCTGGCGTTTTTATTAGGGCGTAGTATAAATTACATGTTCCTATCAGTTAAATACTATAAATAAGTCTGCATTTTAGAAAAGTTAAATTATGATACACCAAAATTTTAAATTGTTGAAGACTTAAAATTGGTTCCGTTGTAATTTATTATTCCTTATTAATTAACTATAATTGTCAACGTGTAAACACAATTTTACATTGTTTACACGTTGACACAAGAAAAATTTCTCTTTTGAATAATTTCCCTTGGGTTGGCTATGGAAATTAGCTTTTAATTAAATAATAATTACAATTACGTAAAATTAGGCCAAATATACAATCGACATTGTATATTTTGTAACAAAAAAAAAAACGAACGAGTTCTCATTTAAAATTCTATTTTAGATACACCAGTTACATATATGTTTATTATCATGCATCTTTGTAGTTTGTTTACAATTGAAATTAACTAAATGCGCCATTTCGGGATATAATACAATGCATATTACGAATGTAAATAAAAGACGTATTAAATCGATCGTTCGATCGCCTTAATCACGTTGTGGTCTGAAACACCATTTGACTTTTGGTATATTGAAATGGTTAATTCAAATTGTCAGCTATCTTTCATCATTGTCGTTATATACGCAGTGTGATCGCATCTAAACAAAGATTCGGCAATTGCCAAAACGCAAATTGCAAATATAGACTAGACATCCTTACACACCAATTGATTTTACGACCAATTGATTGATTCAATTTTTCGTTTCTTATTTTACTCATCTCATCTCAAGAATTCTTGCTATTGTGTTTATTTGCATGAAAAGCTCGCGTACTAATTGCGACCCCTGTCCGTTACGGAATGTAATCCCCCGTCATATCATCGTCTCCCTATGATGTTACCATGAACTGTTTGTCGCTACACAACCTGCGCGCGGCGGCATTCGCATTTAGCCACGTACAAATTTTTATAGCATGTAAATCGAATTTTGAAACAGTAATTTTGGGTTCGCCATAAATTTGGCAATACCTTGTGCAAACAAATTCGTGCACCTATGTGTATATTATACTACATTAACAAACAAATTCGACAGTGATTAGCAGTGTGTGACGTTTACAAGAAGCTGTATATATAGTCTGTACTATCCGTGTGTGTGTGCATTAATTACGCAACGCGAGATCAATCTTCGATAATATCTATGTACTCGTCCACACTAAAGTGAACTTTGTTAAAGTTTGAGAGATATGTATCGAGTGTGTGGGGTAAGAGGCGGACTGCATGCGGTATTTTGGCGCGTATATGTACCAGCCGCGAGGAGACTAGGTGAGAAAATGTGTAATAATAATATAATATTTGACCGTCCGGCTCACAGTTGACAAAAGGACCTAAGTGACAGAAATAGATGCGCGCAAAAATTTAATTTTAACTTTTTCAACACAAAATACAGCCAGATAAATATTATAAATTTTTTTGGCCGCTGTACCTAAGGAAAAGCTCAGTGGTGGCAGATTGAAGCGGCACCGTAGGCTATTGAACGAGCGTAGGCAAAAAGCTTTTCAAGCACATCTTATTTCCTTGGAAAAATACGAGGTCGATGTGTAACGAAAAATATTTTGGACATGACATTGAAATTTTGTATTTTACGTCAGAATATTGATAGGATTTTTTTTATTTTGTAAAACCCAGTGCTCAACCTAAATTGCAAAAGCTATTGACCGTTGAGCTTTTTTACCGATCCATAGATTAACTGAACATGCACTTATTAATTCACATTAAATGAAGCAAAAATTGAACGCTAGACATTTCCTATTTGGTTCTTGGAGTCAGAAAAACGTTGTTGTATCACTTGAAATTCATAAGTTATTTTAGGTTTTTAAATTTTCTTCTCTTCTTGTTCACAATTTCTGTAGAAACCACTTAAACTGCTTTATTCATCCGCATTTTAAAACTTTTTCTTCTAATTTTCGTGATCTAACCGTTTATTTATCGATTTCTTTTTAATTTTTCAAACATTTTTTATGAATTTTTATTACCACATTAAAAACTCGCTTATATTTGTATCACTTTTAATAATAATCCATTTGCTTAAACTAAATAATTAAAAATGTCTTAAAAATAATGTTAAAAATGTATAATAAGTTTTAACAAAAGAAAAGTAGGAACCGACCTTTTGTGCCGTGTGTGTGTCCACAAAGTGTATTGAAATGCGCCCCGTGTGCAGACGATCGAGTAGTCTGCGAAAGTCCGGTACCAAAAAAAAATCGTGCTATAATATTAAGATATTGAGAAAAGCGCCCAACTCAAAAGTGGTGCGGCCCCTCGACGCCGGAGATCAACGAACGTAATAGCGTTCTCCTCTCGAAAATTGCTCTCTTTCTTTATGATCATTAGATTTTCCGTATCCAAATTTCCCTACAGATGAATCGTACCGACATTTTCCTATTGCATGTATTTTTTGTTTTTCCCATACTAACTACTCGCATGAGCCGCTTTGCCATCTCTCTTCATTTTGACTTTTTTAAATGTAATAATAAAATTAAATTCTTCTTCATGAAGCGGTCTGTTTTTTAGTGATCTCTGCCAAGATTATTGGCCAGTGGCCAATTACGTACTCATCTGTTCATGCCATGCCGGTGCCTGATGCTGTTGCATCTAAGCCATTGCCATCAAGAGAGTTTATTGGATATGGGCACCAACGGACGCTAAATGGAATGATCGGACACAATTTTTTAAAGAGTCATTTATATCGTCTTGAAGTTTGAAGGATAAGGATTCGCAAAGTGCTGTAATCTTTAACAGTCTTGATTTTTGTTCGTTTCTGGGTATTATCTATTATTGTTTGTTCGTCGTGTTTGGTACGTGCTACCTCAATCGTTTAATTATTTTAAAAGACAGCAAAAAAAAGGATAGGAAAGAAAAATTAAATTAATAGCCAAAATTCATAATGGTTATGGGAAAGAAATTTATATGATTCATTGTGTTGCGTATTGTGTAGGAAAATATTTGAATAAAAAAGCAACAGGTTGAAAGCAGTAAATAGCCGCGAGATCTGATTAACAGTTGAACTTGTGATAATTTTTTTAAAGGGGGGTTTTTGTGATTATTCTGGTTAGAATAAATTGGTGTTATTAAATGTTGTACCTGAAGGACATTCCAAGTGAAGCAATGGAATTTCAATTAAATTGTGAGCTGTTCGGCTATCACGCTAAGTTTGATTGATTTTCAAATATGGACTTAATTTACCGTATTCGTATTCAAATAATCTAAATAGGTTAAGGTCATCATGTCTAGTCAAGCGGAATAACCAAAAGGTTGAACAATTAAAATTAAAGTCATTTTAGTAAATGAAAAGAGTAAATTGAAAACCAATTTCACTTACAAACTAATTTTTGAAAGGATCTTTGGGTTCTATATGTTTTAATTTGATTGGGGTAGAAAAAAATTAACGCTTGTTAGTAATATTAAAATATCTAATGAATTAGGTTCTTCGTTTTAATATTATTTCTTTAGTACAGACTTTTTAATTATTCATTCTTACTCAATAGATTAGCTTACTTAAAAGAAAAGTTTAAAAACTCCTTGAAATCTAAAATTTAATTGAAAACTGAAGTTATTGCATTACAACTTTTGTCACACAACCAGCAATGCATCTGATCAGGATTCTAATTTCTTAAAAGTGTGAATTGAAAATGCGTATAGTTGATCGACCTGATGTTTATTTGCATTTACTTTTATCGCCTTGTTACTCAAACTATTTTATTGCCTACACAATGTTTAGAGTACATTCATCTTATTTTAGCATGCCAAATGATTATACACAGTTTACAGTTAAAATAATTTCCAATAAACAACAAAATAAAAACAGTACTCAAATACACAATTATAAATATGCAAAATAAATTTAATGCGATTTTCAAGAGTTCTAAAACTGAGACGCTGTAATAATATACACTGAAAGTAATTAAAGTATAAATTAACAACCCGTGGTTGAGTATAACAACACGCTGCTCTTTATATTTATATGTATTTTGTATACAAATGGATATTGCATCAACAATTGATGTACACACATCATTATCGAAACAAATAAATTTCATTTCGGCATAAATTGGCCGTTTTCCCATATGTTAAATCCTTTAAGGCTGCATAATTGAATATCAATAGATTATTAATTGAACAATTTTTTTTCGAAGATCAACTCAATGCCAACAATATTAAATTCTAGCCGCTGGCGTAGATTTGTGAGCAGCACGGTTTCCTAAAATACTTTTTTTTTTAATTTTGAGGATTTAGCTACAAGGTGAAGTGATTAAAATTTTTGATGAATTTCGCCTTGGTTATAATTTTAAACGGCTACTGTTGTGACTTAATGAAGGTGCCTGTTCCAATCAGTCAGTTTGGGCGAGAATTGAGCACATTTCAAGGGAGTCTTAAGCGTAATTAATTAAGTTGGTACATATGTGTTCATTGTGGACTAATGAGTTAATGTTTTGAACATCAATCAATTTTTTTGCTATTGTAAATTAGAATAGGTAACTGCGAAGTTTTTCTTAAACTTTATTGATTTCCTGTGATCATACGGGCACTGAAGATCAAACAGACTTGCCGCATAGACTAAAATTTAAATCACATGCACGAAGTCCTTTGATTTTTTTGTACAATAGACAAGATACAAGATGTAACAACAAATTTTGAAATTTAATTTTTATATTTCGCATCGAATTCGATTGTTAAATTGCTGGGCCGTTAAAATTTTAATACGTTTTTAGTAGCTTCACATGTAACAACTTTGACATGACAATTTAAAACTAATTAGTAATTACTTATTAGCAATGCGTGAATCTGAAAATTATTCAAGTCTATTAAATATTAATTAGAGTGTGTATGTAAAGCAGAGACATTTTAAATGATGGGAACAAATATTAGCTAGAAATTCCTTAAATCATACATCGCTCTTCCAATACACACATTTTATATCGGTATTTCCACCCACATTCAACTTTCAAGATATTTGTCCGAATATTTTCCACCATTAAAACTTTTCCGCGCTCTCCATCATTTTAATGATTTTAATTTGCTATTTTAATTTCTTTGCATTTTCTTATATCTGACAGATCACTTTTAGTTCTTTCTTATGAAGTAAGACGCAAATCTCAAGTAAGATGTAAATAGGAAAAAAAACACTCTCACTCATTCATACCACTGAAAAAAAATTAATTTCCAATAAAAAAGAAGAAAACAGCATATATACCGCGACCCAAGACGATATTTTCTCATTTTATTTTTATTACTGTGCAGAGAGGATAATTTTGGATCTCCACGTATTTTCTATCATATATACCTAAACAAATAGTACATATGGTTTTGATCTTTTTTTAAATTTTCATTTTTTTTTTTACACATAATTTCAATAGGGAAAGTGGAGCTTTTATAACACTATAATATACATATATGTTTATATTATTTACACATTAATTTTGTTTAAATCTTTTCAAGTTGACGAAAGGTCAGGATCATCTCAAATGAGTATGTGTTCCTAAAATAAACGCACGGTATGAGATAAATATGGCTTTGGACGACACCAATTATCAAGACATCTAAATTTTTAAACTTAGTTCATTAAACGGTATTTAAACATGAAGTGTTGATGACTTTACGGCTTTTATGGACACTACATTATGAAGCGGATCGTCTTTAAGATGTATACAAAGTTTCTTTGATGTCTTGTCAGTGTGATTATAGTTCTCCGTGACCGTGCTTTATGATTCGCATACAGGATCCGGTCTGTATAGTTTAAGCTTAATTGAAGCAAATATTTTCTATTGCTTGGCTTTTGCAATATATAGTTTATAAGCCATAAATAACAGAATGAGTGGTTCGTCAAACTTAAGGAAGTGCATTTATGTGATTTATGTATGTTTTTGTGATTTCAATTTATTAAATATTTATTTTCATTTATAGGATTTGTTCATTTGTGACTTTAATTTAAATTATTACATTTAATATAATAATAAATGATAACAAATGTGTTCAAAAGTTTTAAAATCTTTTTGTAAGCATATCTCAATTTAAAAAAAAAAAATTTGTGTTAAATATAAAAATAGTGTTTTTTTTATAAATTTATAAATATACAAATGTGCATTAAAGAATTAAAATATCATTAAAATAATAATTTATTAATTGATAATTTAAAAAATTCTAATAAATTAAATTATGTTTATTAAATTTACGAATCTTTTGTATTGTCTGTGTATTTGTAATCTTATACAATTAGGGAATAAGTTAAAATTAAAATGCATAGTAATAATCATTGAGTTTACAAATGGAATGATTGCAATATGGATGAGGAATTATAAAAAGGAACTATCATACGACACAGGCGACTAAATTATTTTATAAACGCGTTATGATTGCTATAAACATATAAATTCCAATAGGTGAGTATTTTAGGAATCATCCAACATTAACAGAAATACAAAAATATATTGTTTAGATTTATTGAATAATTATGTGGAGTTTATTCAACTGTGTTAATGTTTACTGTTGCCAAGAAGATTTTGATTTTAGGATGAATTTGTGTGGTATGCTAACTGTTTCCGATAGACACACGCCGAGAAAGAAATGCTAACAACATATTGGAATTTGTTTACTCACTCATACCTGTTGGATTGTGAATCAATGGGGATTTCTTAAATTTATTTTTATACTCAATACGAATTTGGGCAAAATGTGCAATCCAAAATTGTTACTGTACCAATAATTTCTATTATATGCGTAATTAATATAACATGATAGCATTATTCACCCACACAAGTAGACACGTGGTATCGTACAAGAGTAGACAGTGAACCTAAAAATACAGCATCATACTCATTTGTCACAGTATAAATCGATTCGGTTAAACAACAACAAAAATCGAAGCCACTTTGTTAAACTCACAAAACACTTGTTTTTATTCGGATTTCACGATGAACTCTTTCCTCATGAAAATAATGTGTTTTCACAAAATTAAAACCAAGAGTATTGCGTGGCTGCAGAAAATAAATAAATTAAAAGCCGCTGCCAGAATAGAATAAAACACTGAAATAAAATGCAAATGTTAAAATTCCTTTGAAAATGGTGTAATTAAATAAATATAAATCTTAACTTTTTATTTGCATGCGTTAAGCGTTAAATTTCCTTTTTATAGACATTGAGGCGGGTGAGATTGAGCTTTCGTCCACCATGCGCCCCTCTTCATGGGAAAGCACACACATCTCCAGATCTCAAATGTACCGGATTTTCCGACGCGTCGGGTAGGTCCGATCAGATCAAAATCGATTTAGTCTCAATAAAACACATTTTTGATCGTGGGTGGTGGCCGTGGGATTGCGGCGATGCAATGCAAATTGTGTAGAATGTTGCAAGCTATTTATAGTTTTAATGTTCGGAAAATGTGTAACAAAGCGTATAGTCACGATGAACAGTACAATCTTTAGACTAAATTAGTTTTTATTATATTTCAGAGAGTTGTTAAGTTCAATATACATATTATCATCAAATTAAATTTCGTATGCACACACTTATAAAAAAGATAACATTTATTAATTATTTCTTTAAGAATTTGTGTTTGTAATATACTGATTGAAGTTGTCAATTAACGAACACATGAATTAGCCCATTCAATAATCTAATATTCGAGTTGATGAACTATCTTAAATAAAATAATTTTTTTTCACAAATATTCCATATACATAGCTATATGTTTTCTAAGAAACTTAACATCTTTGAAATCAGCTTAAAAGCTTATTCACTCCATAACAAAGCAGACTACATGCGTGTTTGTTGTCGTTAGACCAGAAAAGTTGCGCAATATTTCCAATTTGACTTTCACGCTTTTTCTGCGGTCTATCTCCTTTACAAAATGTCGTTTCCGCCGTATTTTTTGCTTGAGCTGTTCTTGTAATTTTCTCAGAATATTGTTGATTTTTTGGTATAAAGATAATAGCAAAAAGTCAAATTACACGTGTCCGCGTTCATATATGTTCATTAGTCAGCAGAAAGTGCTCTTATGTTAACATATGCGAATGTGACCTGCGTTTGCGATTCTAACTGTACAACCCTTGAATGGTTAGCATTCTTTGGCGTATGCAGCATGCGACATGCCGTCATACATGATACGAGTGTTAGAGAAATTTTAGGCAACTTAAAAATGAGAAAAACACAAGTGTCGATGATTCGTAGTCGAGCCTTGGCGCGGTGTGAATTATGACACAATATTTGAGTGATTTTTTTACAGCTGTGAAAACATACAGCATTTAGCTGTTAATGTGAAAATAAATTGATGATTTAATACATTTATTTATAAATTAAGTTTATGTTGAACATATTTTAGGTACAATGAATTTGGATTGAAGCATTAAAAATTAGGTGAAAAATTATAGAATAGTTTAAAGACTACAAGATTATGTTTAACTTATTAAGTACGAATAATTAAATAATGCATTTTAATTTGATACAAATTGAAGTAAAACTGCACTGGAAAAAATATCCTTTAGGTAAAACAATTATAACGATTGTGGTCAAGAAGCTGCAGAACATTTATTTACGACCGCGTGTGTGTCAAAAATGATTTCACTGACCAGAAGATGTGTAGCACTTTAAAAGCGCGTGTATTACACGAGCCAATATACAAGCGACGAGGACCTTGTGTATATTTAAGACTTGAAACATTAATATAGAACATTATTCTTCACGCTACATAGGTTTATGTCTGGCCTCAAACGCAATTTTCGACAGCAGCGGTGACAACGGAAAATTTTCCAATTTAAATATTATCAGCGTTTTGAAATGACAATATAAACCTATACATTTCAACAACATTTATTTAAGTATTTGAATTTTAAAAATGCATATACCTTCTATATACTAGAGTTTAATATTTTTCATTGTAACCGTAACGCTTCAAGATTATCCCAACGTGCAACTGTTGGTTGCAACTCTTGCAGGAACACGAGCCAAATTTTTTATACCATTTAATTACAACATATTATTAAGCACAAGCGTTACATAATTTTATTATATTATACACATTACAAATATATAAAGAAAACAAGTATTCAGAAGATGGATGACGATTAATTAAAATAACCGCCACAAAGTGAACAAAAGAATAGCGTAAGTATACAAAAGATAAAAAAAACACAAAGCAAAATTTTGAGTAAGTTTTTTTGACTTTGTATTTGAAAAAGGCTCGCAAGTTTCTTGGCATTTTGTCAGGGAATTTCTCCCTCCCATATCCTCTCATACCTACTATACGGTTTACACATTTTTACATTGCTGTGGCTTGTTAAAATGAAATATAACTTATTTTTTATAATAAATAAAATTATTTTTCTTGTATTATTAAAAATAATTATAAAATCGCAAAATGGTCTCAGCTCAGAAGAGAACAGCCGCATTACATTAGACTAGAAAAATGTTTGTAAAATTATTCCCGTGAAAATAGTATTTCAATTAAATTGTGCTGTGAGACGAATCGGTTATAACTTATATACTGACAAAAGACGTCATTCGCGGTTAGAAATTGCTGCGGGAAGGCCGACATTTTACACCCAGCGTCAAGTTTTAACTGAATGACGTAGTTACAATATATAGTATTCGAGTAGAAGAAAATTTACAGATGTTGAACCGAACGCATTAAAGATCTTGGTGATGATTGTGATGATGAGAATAATAATTGTCGACCGCATGCGAACAATTAACAATTATGTAACAGGGAGAATTTTAAATATAGAGACTGCACTTCTCGTCGTAATTAAAATTATTGCAGAAGGTACACTCATGTGGCATGCATAATATGATGAGTGTAACTATAAGGTTATTGGTCTTGACGACACAATTTTAATTTTTGCTACAAATTTTTTATTAATAGCTAAAGAAGGTTAAATTCATTTTATAATTTTTATTAGGGCAATGGTGTCCGAATGTACAATTGCAATTTAAAGACAATATTTGGTATAGAGTTAAAAAATAAAGTTAAGGATAAGAATTATTATAATGTAAATCATGAACAATGTTTAATTTTTTTTGCTACAATTTTACTGTAGTTCTTTTATATATTTTATAATATTATATTTTTAAATACAATTTAAATTTTATTTGGAAATTAAAAATGTTTTCGCATCAACCACGTTAAATTTTTTACGCCATTTTCGGAATGCCATTGTTATTAAGGACATTTTAGGGAACATTGAAAGATTGACCTAATTATTACAAAATATGCTCCAAGTAATTATAGGAAAAAATGGCAGCGAACCTTAGGAGATAGAGAACACATTATATGCACCCTTGCACTGCAATTAATGTCCGGATAATTTCAGAGACATAATACAATATATTTTATTGACTGCGCGTGATATTATAATAAAGTAGCATCAAATGAATATGCGCATCTACTCATTATCCTCGAAAGTCAAACTGCAACAGAAATAAATCAAAATTTCATTGGCACTAATATTTTGAAAACTACAAGCAGATCTTCTTTTAATTGGATTAATTCGCCGAAGAAAATCATATTTTTAGAAAATATTTGGCTGCATTCAGTTAAAAATAGATGGTGTGAAAATTTGAGTTAATAAATGTCTGAAAACTGCATCAGATAATAATCATTTATCAACATACATTAGTGTGTATGCAGCAGTGCTAGTTAAATTCCACACATCATTAAACTACACTGTAATATTTAATTTCTGAGTATTTAAACCGTGTTTAATAACCCAGCATTGTGTGTTTATATTTAAGTTGAATGCATTTATATCGTTGAGGTTAAATTTTAATATGTTTCTGAGATAAATGCACCGAAATAAACGCTTATTGGTTTTCAGTTTGTTTCGCTAAATTTCATCACAATATGCAGCCACCTCCTGACAACTTGACCTAGAAAATCGAATCACAACAGCTCAAGCCGAAAATTCACGCAAATATTTTGCAAACGCCACAACCACCATTATCACTTTGTTGTTTTTTGCACTTTTCCTCGTACATACAGATGTATTTTATTACTAGCAGTGCAGAGTTGTAAAATCCACATGAAAAAGCACAAAGCTAGTGATAAAAAACAGGACGATAAATTCATGTAATTAAAAGTGTCTAAGAAAGTAAAAAGAAGAAAAAAAAACAGAGAAAAAAATAAGGTGAAAATACGGATGGCGTGTGTCAAGTCAAGCTCGATTTGCCGCGAGTAATATACCGCGCACAGCTTCATGCATTTGTGTGCGATAATATGCTACTTTTTATCATCTTTCTTCTTGAAAATGTTGTTTTAAGTTGAATATTATTAACAGCAGCAAGGCCTTCGCTGTGAACCAGAAATAACCATAAACTATTTGAGGCGAGCATCGACCAATATTCATTAGCGCGACAATGTTTTTGAGGGGGGTCGAGAGAACACCAGTTAATTACAATAAAACTATAAAGACAAATAATAATGAGTATGTTCATGATATACAATAAAGACTTGCTCATAATGGTATCAGTAAGGCGATCACAAATAGGTGAAAAGAATTAAATCTAAATTAAAACATTTCTCAGGGTGCCATGCCAGCCCAGCTTCTTCTTATTTGTTCTCGCTGTTTGATGGCGTCGCGACGCGTCTTGCCCAGTGATCGCTGAGCCGGCCACTCTGCAGTGGGTTTTGTGCTTTACCGAATGGCAAAACAATAATTATACAGATAATTAAATCAGAACTGTGTACTGACTAGTAGGTAAAATAACACGTACATAAATACGTGTATACAAAAATTGCGTTGTAGTTGCGTGTTAATTGCCAAATGCCAACATGTTACGGCTGCATTATGCACACATGCATGCGCATGATTTATATGCAAAGCTGCATAGCTTGTGATTTTATTCGCAGTGCACCGGTTTCCCGGATAATGTCCTTATTATTTGTGCTCAAAAATGGAAATCGCGCAGTTCGTACACATGTACGAGCACATTATAACTCTTCGTCATATCGGGGTACGTCTAATGTTTTACGTATTTGTAAACTCGAATTTTAGGTCAATTATAAATATAAACTGCAATGATTTCGATCGACCCAATTATTGGGCAATTCACAGATTATATCTTTTTCTATGCAATACTATGCGAACAAAAATTACTATTTATGCTTATTCTGGCGCATATTTACAACACATTGCTTTCACGAGCATAATTTACATGTGGTCATATGGGCGTAAATCGTGGAGTTATCGACTTTTTATTTTCAAAAAAAAAAATGTACGAATATTACAATTTTTCTTAGTTGAAATGATTGGCCACAAAAACCCGATTATTTACCTTTGTTCGTTTTCTTTTAGAATTATGCAGAAATTGTACCGATTTTAGAATATATTGTGGGATTAAAAAAGGGGAAAACGCGGGCAACTATAAATAATTCTTCTTGTGAACACAGCGATTTGTCTCTATACACCAAACTTTAATAGCGCATCTTCAAAGCATCAAATATGCGCGTAAAATTATTTGCTTCGTATTTTAATCAAAAGTTTGCGCAGCGATGTCTGATGTGTTCAAGGTCTTTGCAATTTGGAAGGACGCCACATATTATTTCAACCACCCACATTTAAGCAATTTTCCAAATGTATTTATTGTGTGCAATTTATAATAATTTTTGAATACGTATTCTGAGTACTTAACATAAAATGCAAAATAATTGGTAATTAATTTTAATTGTAATAGTGTAAAATGCATAAATAAAATATGAATTTATGGTACAAACGGTATGCTTTGAAAAAAGGGGAAATCAACAATTTAATTTATGTGCAATATCATGTACAATATTTCCGTGAAATCATTTATTATGTAATAAACTTTCTGCATTTTTTGGAATACTTTATTAATCCTTGCATGCTGCAAGGAATTACACCGCAATAATGAATTTAAGTTCTTCGAATGGTTTAAGAATCACTGAGTCTTAAGACAATTAAAAATCAATTATTTTCACATTAAACTCAATAGAGTAGATCTCGTAGTTACTGCTTACTAATATCTTCTAATAGTTCTTGTTTCGGGCAACAATAGTTTCCAACTAGGACTACAGTCTCCGTATGAATAAATATCAAATAATTGCGTGAAATATTAAACATTTAAAGCATTCCGGTGCAATACAGAATACAATTTCAGTTTACGTTGTAAATAGACAATATAAAAATGTTATTTTAGATAATAAATATGTTCAGAAAAATTATTGCAGAACAAGTGGTGATTGTGTTTTTTTAAACTGAATTTAATCATATATTCGTGAGTCTATATTCACTGAAAGAACTACTTTCTTAAATCACATGCAAATGGGCTGTAATTAAATTAAATGAACAATAACTATTTCTGCATTATTATATAATAAATAAAAGCGCACGACATTATTTTATACTTACGTTTAATAAGTGACATTAATTGTTGGCTAAATTAAATGAAATAATTGTCACGTCATTTTGGTTAATATTTCCTACAAATTAAATTAAATTACGCAGGATGTTATGTACATTATTTAATATTATTTAATATTACAATAAGTTGTATTTAAATTTAATAAAACTCATTGTGTCGTTGTTTTTGTACTTAATTTATTTTTATTTTTTAAGAATATTAAAGTATTGTATTGTAATAAATTGCATTTGTAAACACATGACATAAATAATAATTATCTCAGCGCCATATTTCTATTCTTATGATTCTTATGAAACGGGGACAAATGACAAATCTTATTTTAGCTGCATAAGTGTTCCTGTTAGGTACATGAAAAATGTGTGTCTTCAAATTAAGTTACGACCGCAGACATGGTACACGAAACAATTTTCACATGACAATATTTCATCGCATGTCCATTAAGATTTTTAAATATTCGGTAATGACTTTTGAATTTTCACTTCTAAAATTGAGTCGTCTAATGGTTTATGTACCTAGGCTCAATTCGTAGAAAAGTTAAAATTTTTGGTGAATATTTTATGTACATATGTGCAGTGGTTGAATAAATTATGATTTCAATTGGTTTAAAAACAAATTAAAATATTTGGGTTGTTAAAATGAATAAATAATGGATTGCATAAATGTAGATTAAAATTGCAAACGAATTCGTCAAAGATAATGAGTGTAGTTCCGACGTTATATGTAGTTCTTTGTCTTTTATTCCAAAATATTACGATAAATTATGCAAAAATGTTGAAAATATTATGAGAGGTTTATGAAATATTTAATTAATGATCTACAAATTTTGGGATCAATATCTTGAAATCGTTTTTAACTCCTATATACAAATTTGTTTCGGAGAACCTTTTTCAAACCTTTTTAAAATTAAACTTTATACTTTTTATTTTACATAACTTTAAAAAACTTCATGTAAATTCATCTATGGGTACACGATATCTCGTAATCAGAAGGAAAGTATTGATGTTGATTGTTATTTAATGATACTCATTTGTCATACTTATAGTTTTAACCATATTCTTTTAATTCAGGCAAAGAAAAATCTGATCTGAAAAAAAACCGCCTGAATTCATGCAAAAAAGCTTTGAAATAAAAGCTACCCCTAATTCGTACCTGGCGGCTGGCACTCGACATCTTAGTGTGAATTGTAAACGAGCTTAATAATATGCTGATGTCCCGAGTTCTAGATTGTAGACTGCAAAATTGGTTAATTTTATAATTTAATTTCTCAACTTTTTGAAATCAAAACTGCAGACTGTAGTTGATTCAAAATGAACATAATAGACAGGCAAATTTGTATTATATCTTTATTATTTCATCATTTTGTGTATTAACCACATTAAATAGTTTTAATACAATATTAAAGTTGATTTTAAATCAAAGCATTTTAAGTTACATGTTTAATTAATTATTTCACAAAATACACGTGTCTGACCAAATTTTCAGAAGACAATTAAGAGCAAAATATATTTTTTTATAGTCAGACGCTTTGTAAGCTAGGAGACTTCCGAAAGCACAATTATAATTGACAGAAAAAGCTTTCACGATAAATTATTTATATGTAGTTCAATATTAGGTGCCATTACAAATAATTATTATTATTTTTAAGTTTAATGTAACAGTTTATTAAACATTAGTTAATCATAAAAAATATTCGTAATAATTGATATTAAAAAAATACATAGAAAAATGTTCTTTTGAGTTAGTTGTTTGAGTGTATGTTTTAAAAATAATTGAATTTAAATATTGACTCCTTCCATTTTCGTCGTTGTGTTCGCTCTTCTTCAATGGCACTTATAAGAAAGCATTCTTTTCAACTATGTGGCCTGATTGCATGACCGACCTACACACAATTTACATAATAGTGCACGGCATGGCGCAGCAAAGCGGTAAACATACAGGCACAACAGCACCTCCTGATTTCGATGATGACTTTGACTTGCTTGCAGATTCGTATTCATAGCGCCCGCTACCCTTTGCATAGCCGCCCTTAACACAAAGAAAAACAAATAAATTATGCAAACGACCTTGTGACAATAAAAAAGTGCCAGAAAAATAAATAAATCAATAAATCCCACCTGTGATCGCCAACCAGCTTGAGACGACGACATTTCCATGCCGCCACCACCACTACCAGCATTACCAGCACCGCTGCCAGCAAACATTTGCTTACCGGGTGGATAGTAAACAGGTGGGCCAGCGATGTTCTTTGACGGCGGTTTTGGTTCACCAGCGGCAATTGGTTGTCCCGTACCAGTCGCAAGTGCTGTATTGATTTCCTTGCGTGGCACGAATGGCTCGCCAGGACTTCTGGGATTTCGATTACCATTATTGTAGCCGGTGTCCTATTTGTCGTAATAATTGTATTGTTAATTAAATATTTTTAATTGCTATTACTAATACTAATCGCTGCATATTGTTATATTTACATCATTGAATGAGGCCATTAAATCATCAACTCGTTTAGGTGGATAACTCGCACCATTGGGCGGCATACCGTCCACACCATCCACGGGGAATGGTGCTGGATGCAACAGTGGTTGCCTCTCCGGGCCATCATTGGGGCCACCACGAGTGTAATTATTATGCGTGGAAGTATGATAGTTAACAACTGTTGTTGTACGACCAACTGGTGGTTCGTTCGGATAGTTATTGTTTGGACTGCTCGGATAATTATTTGGATAGTTATTGGGACTGTTTGGATAGTTATTGGGACTATTTGGGTAGTTATTCTGGCCCGGATACGGGTATGGTGATTGATTTTGGGGTGAGAGATCGGTCGATGTGGTTGTCGTTGTGTTTTGAATTATGTGCGTTGTTGGTGGCGGAAGTTTTGGCTTATAAACCGTATTCGTTGTGTTGTTTGTTTCCGTTTTGTAGTAATAAGTGCGATTGCTGCCGGGCGGTAAGTCGGAAAGTGGCAATGTATTTGGATAATTTCCAGGTGGGCCTTGTCCCATTGGAGAATCATTGTTTGGATAATGTTGATTATCGTTAACATTGGTTGTTGTTTTGTTAGTCTTATAGACCACCATTTCATTTGAGACATCACGCTCTGGTGGATACGTGACAATTGGCGGTGGCGATGATGGCGACCCAGCGTTTTGATGAAGTCTGGTGGTCGTTGTTTCAGTGGTTGTCATTCCTGGTGCAGCAGGTATCTCGTATGTGTAGGTTTTTATCTGAAAATAGAATCGAAGGATGTTCAAGGAATTCAAAATGACATAATATAATTGATAATTACCGTGGTTGTAACCTTAGTACCGGGCATCGGCATAATATCATTGTTGAGAGTTGGCAATTCATTGAGCTCCTGAGGCAAAGTTGATGAATTAATTGTTCTACTAGTGGTAGACACTTGCTTATGAGCTCCAACTGGCACTACGTTACATACAAAATTGATATTAAATTTCAATTTAAACAAAAAAACTATTTTGAAACCAATTTTTTTAACTTACCAACATCAAGCGAAATATCACGAACTGTATTAGAGTCAATATTGCGCTGATAATTTGGACTACGACCTCGTGTTGTATGAGTAGTAACAGTTGAAGATTTTTGCACATCCATCTCCGGAGCATCGTAGATCAACTCACGATTAACAGTCGGACGTCCAGCATCAGTTGTATACGTCTTAGTGGTCTTCTTGATAACTCGTGTTGATCCTCTTCCAGATGGTTCTCTACACGTTCATTTAATTGGATTTTTTTTTAATATAAATTTAAATGCAATGTCATAGAAATAAATTGAAAATCTCCTTACAACAATCCATCGTCAATGCCGACATTTGATGAGTTTGTTATCAAATGACTTCTATCCAAAGAAGTGTCACGCTCATGTTTTAAATCCGACAGTAATGTATCCAATTGATTGACATTTTGATGTTGGATAGCATCAACATTTGGGTAACCGCCACCGCCTCCCCCTTTCGTTGTGGTTGAGTATTCATAGTGCGCTGTCTTGTACACTTTGCGGTTATCCTTTAAAGAAAATGAGAAAATGAAAATATTGAATTAACCTTAAGTAATTGAGTATAAGGATAGTATAATGTTACACTCAAGTGTACAGCTTGTATAACAAATCAAACAACTATTTTGAAATAATTACATACCCCCATTGGACTGACGGAGCGCTCACGAATAACGGTACGCTCATTAGATGGAGATAAGTAGGTCATCTCCCTATTAGACGATGAAACCGTAGAGTAATTTCCAGGATTATGATGATGCTCTAATGAGCTACCTGGTCGAGATACGCTTGATTGCAGATCGTCTAACAAGTAATCTGTAATGTACAAGTCGGTAAGTTTATTGGTTGCAATTATTATGGAAATGTTGAATATGTGGGGTAAAGTTGTATTGTTCATGTTTTCGCCCACAGATTTATAACAAAATGCTTGAAATGGAATATGGCAAAATTAATATAAAATAGAGAACTATATTACGTATTTATGTGTAAAACTTTCAACTGGAAAATGAGAAAATCATGTTTCAATTTACTAAAAAAAACTCCAAAATAAAAACCATTTAATTTGTTTCAATTCATATCATGATTTTGAACTTTAATTAAAATTTACCCAAATTGCTGTCATATTCAGTCAGTACAGTTTGGCTCTGATGTTGCGGTGGCGATAGCGGACGACTTCCACTCGATGGATGTAGCGTACGCACCACATTTGATGAGTATTCCTCGCGATAATCTCTACTTGTCATTTTTGTGAATTTATGCAAAAGCCAGTTTCAATTCTAAATTTAAGAAATATTATTGTAAAATAATATCTAAATAATTCAACTAAAATTGGACAATTTAAATGAGCCTTGTTTCAAAAAAATTATTGCTTAATATAAACCTTAAGTACCACAAGTACTTAAGCGGCAATTTAATTTTTTCAATGACACTTTATGTGAAGCTGCGGGCGGGCACCACATATTATCACACCATCTTCTCAAATAAATTTTGCAGAAGTCGTAAATTTTATTAAATTAACCTTTTCGCATAACTTTTTATTTTTTGGTTCATGGAGTGACAAAATTAGAGTTTATTTGGTTGCGAAAATTCGCCCGACATTTTGGGAACATTTTAGCGATGCTTTGCTGCAAATAAGCAGTTATGAATACTAAGTTCTGATGTTACTTTTATAATAATTAAGACTTAACTACATGACAAATTTTGGAATTAAAAAGAATCAATAAAATGTCCAAAAAGGACATATATTTGCATTTACTTAGGTACATAACATTTCCACAAAAAGTGCTAAAAAATTATTTAAGTACACACCACACGATGGTAATAAATATTGAAATAAAGCATCGTTCGTGAATGCGCTTAATTTCCACCAAGATGTACGTAATTGTTTTAAGAAGAATCAAGAATTCAAGACAATTAACGCAAATATGTTATTATTGATTTATAAAAATGGCAAATGTTACGATATAGTCGACACACCACAAGCGACCAGCAATAACAAAGCAGAAACAATATTCATTCAATATATAAAAATGCCAAATCAGTGTGTGGGCATTTGCGTTTCATCATCATCGCTAAAGTCAATATCCAGTTTTATTAGTACGCAAATTTCAACCATACATAAACTGTCATGTGACTGCATGGGTTTTGTGCGGGGGATGTGATTTAAGAATGTTACACCCGTTTTTATTCGGAATTCCAAAAGTAAGCGCCTGTATACATTTTCAAATATTGTCACCACACGAAAACACTATGCAACATTTCTAATCTCACAAGTGCCCAACGGAACCATTCACTTTGATATTCAAACCACCATATGTGACTACTAAAATCCCCACTTGTTCAATTGCTCTAGTAACCGCAAAGTTAATTTCATTTCAACTTTTATGCATACTGATACATATGTGGCCGATGTGCTTTAAGTGTCACTTCAAGTACCGTTGCCTGCAACACAACAACACCATTTTGCGGCCATGCATTTGCCTGTTGCACTATTTTGCTGATGTAAAAACTTTGCATACATTCGATGGTACCCGCCATACACTCTCAAAACATATTGTAAATTTATATTATTATGCATGAAACAAAAACGGGCCATAGTGTGTCTTTAACTGCACCGCAGTGTATAATAGCTGATCTCATCGCGAAAGCGGTAATATTATTCATCGGCGGCGGCGTTTTTGCCTCCTCTCCTTTCACTTTCCGCACATACATTCAAATTGTTGCGATGTTCCGGATCCCCTCTACATATATACATAACTCTGACTTCTGTGTTCGTTTTAACATCATTTTATTTTTCTGATACTGCACGGTCGTCGCGACGATATTTTCGTTACAATATAATTTCAGTGTGTTCATTTTCATTTCATGATTCATCATGTTGTTTGTTCAGTACCCTTCCCCTTTGGGGCAGCCATACAGTCAAAAATGAAATAGGAACAAAAACAAAACGAATAAAAAGTGTACTGCCACAAAGGATGAGTCGATAGGAAGAAATATATCTAGCTGAATGTACCTATATCGACTCATAAGTACATATATACAATATGCAAAGCGTATAAAAAGTAAACAAAATAAAACAGCATTTGCGCTTTGAAATTTATTGTTACATTGGGCGAGATTACTTTTTCCCCATCCGTTGCAAAATAGGGGCTCACGGCGATGGCATTTTGGTGTCTATATATTGTGCTTGCAGCTGAATGAGAAAATTTTCCTCATGGGATTTGACTCTTCGAAGTTTTAAGCAAAAGCATTAAAGTCAAAAAGTTTGGTGATAGTGATTAATGGGGAGAGCTCTCCCGACTTAATTAGCTAAAACTTGAAAATTTATTTATATTTTTTATTTGATTTTCATTCTATACACATTTCGATTTTCAAGTATAATTTGAATTGCGTAATAATATTGAGGGACTGCTTCAATATTCGAGTTGTTGAGATTTGATGCGTATTTTATGGTATTTAAATTTGTCCTCATTTCAATGTCAAATCTAATTGTATTCACGAATTTGGTTTTAGAGTAATAAATTGTTTTAAATTGAAATTTTCTTATATTTTACAAAACGAAATTCTTGAAACTACATTTGTTTATATTAACTTCAAAAAAATGAAAATTAACAATTTTTTTTAAATTAAAAGCTTTGTGAAAAATAAATCAAAAGCAATTTTTTTTTTAAATTTTAAATATATTTTCTACAGACGTATAAAACTTTGAAAATTAATGAAATTAATTAATTCTTTACGCATCGTAGTTTTAAAATTTGAACGAATTGAGTAAACTAAAGTTATATACAGAATACAAACTACAAAGCACAAACAATGTGTTAGTCATAATTTAGGCCCGGCGCCAAAATGCAGAGATTGTCACACTAAAGTATTTGGCATTTGAAGTGATCTTTTGATAAGCATTCTGTTTCTGAATATCTTCAAAGCTCTTTAAATAATCAAAGCCAAATAAATTAAATTTTTTTTCTTTAGTTTTAGAAATTACTTTAATATAGTTCTTTATTATTATTTACATAATGTGAAAGATGAAAATTAGATGATCTCGATTAATGAGATTGAACAAAAAAAAGAAGTTAATGTATATGTGATTAGTTTCTTTGATATTACATATAGAAATAGTGATTCAATTACGATTTTCCGAGCAACTACATTTTATCATTGCTAATTTTATTTTTGTAAAAATACCAAAATCCTTATTTAGGCGTGCATTTAGCACGAGCAATACGCAAAGTATCAACAATTTCGAAGAATTGAAAGCGAAGTTAATTGTACAATTTCATGGTCAGACTTATTTTGTAAAAAAATGGACTTGACCTAGTAGGTAAATTATGGATTGAAAACGACATAAAGTTTTGTCAAAGGCTGAAACCTGTTACCGTATTTTAAAGAATGATTTCCATGTTCCATCGTATAGATATTAAAATATAAAATAAATCCCTCGTCAAAAAATGTCAAAATAAAATCGATCTCACAAATATTTCAATTGAATTTGAATTCAACAGTCTTCTTGGTAATTGAAAGTAGTCATACGTTAAACTTAGCTTTAAGTTCATTTAAAGAAAATCTTAACACACCCACTCAGCGAGTTAATGTTCGCGACAAAACCTACACACAACAATATGAATAACTACGTTATGAAAACGCTGCAAGGTGCACACATGCAAGCTGTTCTCGCATAATAAACGTTATGTGCTCAAACTTTTATTATTTAACTAAAAGGCTTTTGTCACTTCGCAGATGTGAAGACTTTCCGTCTAAAAGCGAACATGCAGAGGGCGGCATCATCAATTAGTGCATTTAATTGAAAGGGCTTATCAAATGTAATGCAGATTACAAAACTGTGTTTGTTCAAATTGTTAGAGTGCTTCGAGGGAAATGACTTTATGAATTTTAACCTTTATACATGGTTGAACACAATTTTTTTTTGCTCTTGCATACTTTAAATTAGTCTGGGGACTCAGGTCTCAGACAGCAAGATGAAAATACTTTTAAAAATTACGCACACAATGGTTATACTTGCGCGTGATAAATAAATTTATGAACGCTAATAAATTATGTTATACATGAATCTTGAAATGACATCATCCAGAAAACGAAATATGTATGGTAGCAGTACGGACACAAAAGCGAATCAAGTATGTATCAACATTCAAAAATGGTTGTGGTTTGAAGGTAACATCGCTTGGTTGTGAGTGTAGATGAAATTCGTAAGAACCTGCTTGCAGTGTCTGAAAGATGCGGAGTTAAGGTATTTGGTTTGAGGGCGTTGCATTTTAACGAAGGCACTAAACCTCTTTATGTTTATGTGATTCAGCTACAGAATTAACTTCTGCGTGAAATAAAATTTTAAATTATGCGGGAATATGCAAGATTGAATTCGATGGCAATGAATATTTAGGAACGGGTTTTGGGGTAAATTGTAAATACTTTGGCCAATCGGTAAGAGCTTTTCGACGCATTAATTGTTCTAAAAAATTATAATTAAAAACATTTTCTGTGGGGATTTCAGTTTACTTTGTTTTATAACTTAAAAATTTAGTTTTTTGTTTTTAGGAAATATGTTAAAGGACAATGAGCATTAATTATGTTTAATAAAATGTTTCGGATCACTTTTTTGCGATTCTGAAGTTAAATACATACGAATATATTTTTAATATTGTGTAAATTCTAACTATTCAATTACTTACAATATTAATTATACTCATACCACAATCCTACGTGCATAAGTGCAGACCTACAATTATTACGCAACTTCTCATAAAGCATACATCCGACATGCTTTTCAATTCAAAAGTCTACAAGCTAAACCCGGGCATCGATATACTACAAAAACATTGACAGAACATGAGCCTAAAGCGAAATTTACATAACCATTAACCGCTTGGCCTATCCGGAGTCCGGACTAACAAATGCCAGTGCCGACTGCTCCCAACTCCCAACACCGACAAATTACATGTACACTTTTACTATGAGTCTATTGCACACCATTTATTGCATGATAATTGCAGCAATTTGTAGTAGTTAAAAAATTTAATGCGTGAACAAGTCATTTCAGTGAAAAATTCAAGATTACAAATTCTGTTTCATTTTTTTGATTAGGAATAAAGAAAAGAACAAAAATAAGGTCATTTCGGAGATGATTCCTTTTTTTCTTTAAACATTGAAAAATCTGTTAAAATAAACATATTTTACAAACACCGCTTTACGTTCGAGGCAACTTGATTATTATTACATTTTTGAGAACGATCGCCATATGTGTTGCGGTACAAATATTTGAATGTATTAAGAGCATGGGCGCCGGATTGCGCTGTACACAAGTTTGACTTAAAAGATGCCAGCACTGAATATTTCATTAATTTAAATTTAAGACTGCTATAGCTGGAACAGTGAATATCACTTTATTTGGGCAAAAATATTTTGGATCATTGTTGTGTGGAGCTACAGCACAACACAAAATAGTAAACAGCCTTGGAGGTGTTGACGGCCGCAGTCAATGACGCAAGATGCGACAATATGGGAGAGTTTACATTTATTGCAATATGTATTTAAAAAAAAAAAATTCAAATATATTAGTCGGGTAATCTTTAAAAAGGAATATTCAGATCCTTAAAGTAAAAATTTAATGATTCTTCCTTAAAGTTGAAAAATAAATTAAAACCAATTAGATGAAATCATTTTAAACAGTTTTTTTTTAATGTGCAATGATTTAATTATTCCGCTTTGGGTGTAAATTTAAACGCATTATCCTAAAAGGAGATTACAAATAAATGCATAAAATATTAATTACATCCATAGTTTATCGTTCGAATACATAACAGTACCCATTTAATTCTTCTCACACACGCAATGTTGGGTTGTCCAACCACACTTGAATTACATGTCGGTAAAACTACTTCCATTTTCGATAAACCAGTATTTTAACTTTGGTAAATTATGGTCTAACTTCTAACTACAATAATTATTGAATGCATCCAGCGAGTTGATGACAAACACACGCACGCACCGAATCTGCTATAAACTCCTGATTACACCGAAGATGAGAAAATTTGCTCCAATTTTAGGCGACGCCACTGTGGTAAAGCACACCGCAAATTCCAATTGGGATCATCAGAATTAATTTTAATATTTCATTGGATTACGACCGGTTAAGCTTTAAATGCTGCTTTTAAACCTTATATACGCGCTTACATTTACATGCTGTGCAGCTTAAAATTGCGTGTTTAATTTTGGCATGAATTTGTATTCTTAATTACACGAATACGGCCGTTTATTTACGACAAACCTATTTAGCGTAGTGCATTTATGGATTATGTGCTAAGGAATTTACATTCCCGTTATTTATGACGCTAAGACGTGTTATTGTGTTTTCATAAAATCCCACTATCAGTGCATATATTTTGTTGCGTTTTATTTGATCACTTTAACACACTGTTTTTGTTATGTTATGCTCAAAAAGGCAATTTATCTTGTTCCAGTTGTGTTAAGAACTTATCTTGCTATTGAATCTTTATTACAACTCGTGTGGAATGTATAATAATTTATTTTAACAACATTAAAGCTCCGAAAATAGTCAGGTGACGTCACACAAAGCTCATTTAATATTAAAATTTTAATTAAATTGGGTTGTTTGATATTAAAATAATTCACAATTTAACACACCTTCACTGAATTTTATTAACAACAATTTTTTTAAATATTATTTTCGTGTGTGTTTATCAATATTATTATTTTTTTTATCAAAGTATTAGATAACTCCAAACTTGATAGACACCAATTTACAACCGCGACTTAGACAATCTCCGACGCAACTGAAAGCAGACGTAGAAACTTACATTAAGAGAATTACAAATATAAGAAAAGACGAAGAATGAAAAAACACACGAGGAATATAAAAATTAAACAGACACACTCACACACATACGCACACCCCGTATAGTATAATAATTATTTAATATAAACACGTTCTATATGAAGCGCGAAAAAGCACATATCGAAACAACAAACTAGCTATAAATAAATGAAACCAAATTGAAAAGGAACGATCTCGTGTCAGTGTGTCGGTCTGTCGGTGTTTTCACTTCAGTTGTGTGAATTCGTGCCGCGATATTTTATGATCATGTTCACGTTATTTTTGAACTGATCTCATCATACAATGCATACAACCACACGCACCCCCACATAATATTTTACAAGGTACACATTGCACGTTTATTCCTTGGGTTGTTTCCTCATCTGACCAGCATGTGTGCACTTGATGTGCAAAATTGTGGCTATTTTTGACATACATGCGATTTTTGTGGATGAAATAGAACACACCTTGAGTAAAACGATCGCTTCAAAATACGATTATAATTGAAGTTGGTTTGAAATAATATTTTGACGCGGTTTTCGTGTGAGACTGATATTTCAAAAAATTGTATGGGGAGATTAATTTAAGCGCAGTAATTAGGTACTATTTACTTATTGTATTGTTGTACATATAATAATTATTATGTTTTACATGATTGCAGAATGCAGATGCCATAATAAAGTAAATAACGAATTAACATTATTTGTATTTGTTTTTTCCAATCATTCAAATAGGAGAACTCCATTGTATTTTTCGAATTTTGATAAAATAAACTTTAAAATAAATGTACATATATTATTATTTGTTTTTAATATTAACTTAAATTAAATAATATTAACTTATTAAACATGTTTTAAAATGATTGTTTAAAAATAATGTCGAATAAAAAACTTATATTAATTCTTTTTGTCTCCTTTATTTTCGAAAATTAAGCATTTTTCAGGCGTTTTTATTCAAAGAACTCTGGCGGGTAATTCAAAATTACATTTCCAATTTTTTCTTATTCAAGTTTGCATTTGTTAAAACTTAACCCTGCAAAAAGATACCAATTTTTTAACAGTGAAATTTGTAAAATATTGATTTAAAATTTATAAGCTAATATCTTTTAATATCCGAAAAAGAAAAATTAAAAGAATGTTATAGAAAAGTTCTATAAATACGATTTTTTGTATATTTTAAAAACGTTAATGTTAGTCATTCTAATTATTGTGAATTAACATATTGTTTCAATTGCCCTATTTAACAAACTTTCTAACCCGGCTTCATTGGATTGTTTATTTTTGTTGTGTATATTTTAATACACATTTACTTCATGTTAAATCAGATTATTGTGTAATTGCCTGCAGTAAAATGTGGAAATTGCACTCAGAAATCCTTTTATTTTCTTTAATGTATGCATTTTAAATATGCATTTCTATTTTTAAAAAAGCAATGTTGTCAGGTATTGGAATTTTTCTTATTAAATGTCAGTGCAGTGCAGTTCTCGAAAAATAAAAAAACTTGTAAAAGATGAGTGAATACCAATTTTTAATTAAATAAAACTTATTAGTAAAGAAATGATGACTACATTGTGTGACGTAATTTTATATTATCAATCAATTTCTTGGTTTTCCTTTAATATAATTACGCTATATTCTTCAATATTATTAAAAAGAATTGATTTGTTGTACATTCCAAATACTGTATTGAATTAATGCTCATTCGATTACAAAGGTCAATAAGGCAAATGCTATCAGCATAACACTTGCATGAAAGGTCATAATAAATGCTTGAATGTGTGTCATGCAAGTAATTAAGCTCCTTTGTGACGCCTCGTTAATAATTGTAATTATATTTGCATTTCAGAGAACGTACAAATTCTGTTTGATGAACGCAACAAGCTACTGCATGAAATACGGATTAGGCATTCACTAGGGAACATATAAGTACTCGTATTGTGAGTTTGTACAATTTTCACTTAAGTTTGATTAACTGACCTCGCAAGGATATTAATTAATTAAGCTTTATTATACATGTAACTAATGAATGTGCTTACAATATACTTGCGTGGATACATGAAGTAATGTCGAAAAAGAACTATAGCATATTAAAGCAGCTAATCCTTTAAAGCAAACTTGCGTTCAAACACAATATAAAATATGATAGCAAGGACATTTTAATGAAGGCCAAATTGAGGTAGAGGAAAATAAATAGATGATGGCATCTTTTCCCCAAAGGGATAACCTCGTGGTTACATAAAGCACAACCAAATTTTTCCATATACTTTTCCGCCCTCATACTTTTTCGTGCGTTATATTTACTCACATAGTGGAAAACTTTGACTTGTCTTAAATTAAATTTGTCACTCATTTGGGATTTAGGGACTAATGTTCAAACCATTTTCTTTTATCTATTGCTGGGTTGTAGATTATTACGAAATGTGTGTCATATCATCATATGTGCGCTGTAATTTATTTAATAACAAAGTTTTGTGCGTTGTTGTAAATAGGAACTGCACGAATTGTAATACATAACTACAATAAGGGTCTTATTAGTACAGGCACAATGCACATATTTAGTGATTTATTTTTGTTTAACTTCAGGATAAAAAAGCTTTTAAATGCCAATTTATTATAGAGAATTTATTTATCTGAAACATTTCCTCTCACCCTTACTCTTTTTAAGTTAATTATTACTCATCATCGTAATGCCTATATTTCTTTTATCAACAACAACATAGAAGGATGTTATATGTCAATGTTCCAATGATATCGATTCCAATTGGTGAGTTCTCAACATTTATAGATTCTAATAATTGTGATATAAAGAGTTGTATAAAGGGTTGTAATGTATAATGTGAAATACCATCTTGAGAATTAATTTGTACGATAAAATAACAATACTCTAATATAGCAATTTCAAAAAGTTCAAGGATGAAAGGAAATATTTTGTAAAAACATTGTAACTATAGCAAAAACAAACTCGAAGTACTTGACTATTCAGTCGTCGTATTCAGATAATAAATAAATAAAACGTCAGGTACCACGACTTCATTCAATTCAAGAATTGAAAAGGTCCTGAAATAACAAAATATTACGGTTTACACCCAATCATCAAATATTAGTGTTCATACAAAACAAGCAAAAAAACTTAATAACAATAATTTTCTGTTTGTTTGTTCTGTAGGTTTGTTTGACACGCACTTAGGAATTTTTCATTTAACCTGTTAAAATCCCCTGAAATAAGAAAAATAGGTTACTTTCAATATTACTACCTAAATATGTGTGTAAAAATATTAAGGAATTGTGACTAAAAATAGAACATCTTGATATGCAAAACTCTTTTCTTATTAAATATATATATTGCAAAGTTAAACCAATTACATTTCACATCATTCTACTTCATGTTTGCTTGCAAATTGTTCCTTATTCTGCCTTTGACCGATTCGTTGATCTGCAAAACCACTGAAGCAAAAGTAAATTCATAATAGACTAAAAATTACTGCGATACATTGTCTTTCCTCCAACAGTCAACACTAACATTGTTTCAATGCCACTTTAACAAACTCTCAAGTCTCAACTCTTAATCGGAGTGCAAGAATGAGATAAAATTCACACCGTAGAAATAAATTCGAAGTGAAAGCAATATAGTATATACATTATACAAGTAGAAATTGTCTTTCGTCTTCAATTATTATTTTCATTCTCAGTTTCCGTTCAATTAATTTATTCTTGGGTTGACTTTTTCCGTTCCAATTATATCCAGCAACGAAATATTGATTTTCTATCAGCGTGGCCGTGCGACATCTTTGCTGCCTACAAATTGAGCCCATCTGCAATAGAACCTATAAATATAATACAGAATTCTTGGATTCTTCTTTTAGTTTCGTTTATCACAACGTTTTCCATTTTGCTAATTTGACAGAGTTTTGTCACTTTATTTGTTTTGGGGGGTTGTTTCAATTGAGCAGTGAAAAGTTGGCAATGTCTGTATGCGCCATTAAGCGTGCGGTTTTGACTGTTTGCGATTGTTGTTAATAAGGAACATTTATGACTAAAAAAATAATTACAGAAACAATCAATTTTCAAGTAGCTATGCGATGACATTATTTTGTAACATTTTTTTGCAGTTACTCTTTGTCAACAAAGGATTATCAACAATATTTCACCTGCAGGAAACTATACCATGTTTAAAAACGACTGTCGAATACATAATGGACGTTTTTAATTGTAACACAAAGTTAATTAAAAACGTGATTGTTTTCAACATCAAAGAATAATGGTATGAGTTTCACAGCAATGTCAATAACATAACAATAAAATTATAAGCCCTTTTTAGTTAGTACTTAACATATGATTTGCGTAAAAGCATTTTTATATTAAGAAATTTCTTCTCAACATAATCCCTTTAAGTATAAGTCCCCATCAATATAATTTCATGTCGTGCAGTCGGGCACAACAAAGATGTTATCAATGTTTACATTTTATAAAAAAAAAAAAAATCTGAGGTTATTTAGCCTTAGCACGCACAGGTGAGCAGAGAATTTCTTGTTATTTGTAAATGGTCTATACACGATTGTATTTATAAAAAGAATTTATCAAACCAAATAAAATCCCATAAAATGAATGTATAAAAATATCCACCCTCCATCGGTGGTGCACACATTCATAAATACGAAAATTCGTAAATTTGCACACACGTTCATGGATGTGTGTGCACACATGCAAAGCGGGTGTGTTGCTTCAAAATGTAAATGCGGGAGGGATATAAAGGAATGAGATTTAATATTGACCCAGTTTTGCAATATTCAAGGGATTTTGAAAACGGCGTTTATGTTGCATTATAATTTATAAGTGAAGAATGTATCACTGAAAAGATAAGCAGATCCTTTGGGTGGAAAATCAGCATAGGCTTTAAGCATGTTTTAACTATTGGGGTGTTCGCTGAACTACATCCATTTGCAAAATTTGTATAATATTATGTAGAATTCCACCTATCACATACTATCATGACTAGTTACAATTTAATGTATAAAAATTGCACGGAACTATATTTATATAAATTTGCATACAAAAATACAGTGTACGTTATAACGAAAACATTTTTAGCTCCCGAAACACAAGGTATATATACTCTTAGACGAATGGCAGAACAAGAAAGAAAGAGGAAACCCGAGGAGGAAACAACGTGTGAACCTTGATGACATTACTGACGATGACAGCGAAACAAAATGGTCTCCAAACTTTTGGCTGTGATATTTGGATGAGTGTGCGTTAAACGGGGGTACCTTTCTATTTTATACATCTATGCGTATGTGATAAGTCTCATGTGCTAACACAACACCAAGTCATTATTTTCGCAGGGCTTTTATAAACACAATAGACAAAAAATGAGGAGAGCTTGAGCGGTTGCTGGCGTATGCTGGTCATGCTCTAGACTGTATACGTATGTAGATAAATGAGGGTGTGCCACCGCGCCGCGCCACACCGCGTTTGGCGGATGAGTTCGGCTGCAATTGAGATACACAATTGTGAGCACAGTAATTCCAGAGAGAGCATCTAAAACGGGTGAAAGCAACGAGTTGCGCACAAATGCCACTTGTTGTTGAAATTTTACGTGGTGTTCACCTCTGCTAGGGTCGCTGAATTTAAAATATTGTCTCAAACATCAAGATTACATTAATTTTAATATTAAACATAATTTTAATTAAAAGTTTAATTTTTTTTTTACCATTTTAAAATAATTCATAATTCAAAAAAATGTTGCAAAAAAACAGTTGTTCGTTTTAATTTGAATGATCAGAGTGTTTATTTTAATCAAATTTTAACAATTTAAACATATATTTAATCGTCGATTGTCGTATATATTAAAATTATCGTTGCTATAATACGTAATTACTGACTACAACTGTAAAGCATTTTCTTAAATTTTTTGTGTTGTTACTTTGTATGCGAAAAAGCAGGAACAGTAATAAAATCTTTTCTCCTTAAAACACATATTTATTTAACGCGGATAAATCTCTCAGTTTTATCCGGATTTTGCGCAAATACCAGTATGCGTAACGATATGATCTCACCGTAATGTTCTCATTACTAACTTCCAATTATCCATACATATTTGTTAAAGAACTTTAATGCCAATGAAATAAAATTGGAATTCATATTTGACATTTGCAAAATTTTGCAACAATTTTATCAGCAATTTTGTTGACTGGAATAAACTTGTAATCTGCGTTACAGTCGTATATATTTCGAGGCACTGGTTTCAAGAAGTATATTACACTTAAAATAAACCGAATGACATTGCAATAAAACAGGGGAATATCATGCGAGATTAATAAAGCCCATATATATATATTTATAGAGAGCGCGAGAGTAAGGTTCAGTTTGAATGAACTTTGAAGTACTCGGTACTTACCCTCCAGTCATCAAATGTTGGCCGTTCGTTGCAGTCGAATTGTCGTTTTGTTTGTGAGTTAGATTTGCTTCAGTTTAGTGCCGTATTTCATTATTATTTTTTCGTTTAATTGTTGTGTTATCTGAATAATTTATCACCACTTCACCACTTTTACTATTTTTCGTGGTTTACAGCGAAGAGCTTTTCGGTAGTGAATATTGTATGTCAAATTGAATTGAAAATAAGAAAATACAACTCGACTGAATGATTCTGTGAATTTATGTTTGAGTCCTTTATATTGTTGAGGATATGAAATTTGTGGTTAAAAACATGTTGTAAATAAAAACAAGAAATGTATTGGAGTATATAATCTGATTGAATTTCATGAATGTTGCAGTCAAAAACAAATTTACCCTCTAGGGTTGCAGTGCTTTGATTTTGACTTGATGGAATATGTGTCGTTGTGTTGGCTATTGTGTTTTAAAGTAAATTGTATATATATACATATGTTTGTGAAAACAAATATCAATTCAATTTTTACTTATTAACTTACTGAACAGAAATCCTGAATTAACAAAAAAAATTTAAAACGCTTTATTTTATTTTAAAGCTTTAAGTGCCTAATAAAAAATATTAAATCTGTATACAGTATACTAATATTTTTCGGCTGGTTCAAGGAAATAAATGACTTTGTAGCTTATACTTTTCAAAAATGATATTTTAATAGAATTAAATTTCAATTACATCAGCCCGAAAATTCCCAAGAACAATAAGATATAGCCAATAACCATAACCTATCTCTATGAATACGTGTACTGTAAATTCCATATTACAATTTACAAGGGTGAGTCTGAATCTTCAGTTGGAAAGCGGGCATTATACTTACTCGTATATTGCAACATTCAATTGAATTTCATTGTTTTACCCAACTCTTATGTACAGCAAGTGCCACAAATACACCAAGCCAAAGAAAATCGCACTTAGTTTTTCGCTCTTCAAATGAAATGAAATGGAATGAAATGAAATGAAAATAAAACTGCGGCGAAAAAAGGAAGAATGCCAAACGCTGTACAGTTTAAGATAAACTTTCCGAATAAAACGAATAAAATAACTTATATTGTATATTACATTATATGCAAACAATATTGTTATATATTTACAATTGTGTATAAATTGCTTGATATTCAGTCGAGTTTTATTTTTATTTTTATTATTATCATCATCGCATTATTAAGTGAGTGTTGAGTGTGTGTTAGGCGCTTTTGTGATGCTGGGTGAATAAATGAATCGACGACGACGTGTGGTGACCATACAGGAACAAGTTACTTAAAAAATTAAATTGCTTTAAATTATAAATGATACAACGTATCAAGCGAATACAAAACGCGAGCATAAATAAGAAATTGAATGTGATTTTATACGTATAGTTATTATAATATTTAAATGCGTATAGAGTGTGATTAGATAAGATGTATACAATTTCTTTAAACTACAAGATTCCTGAACATTTTTTAAATTAGTTTTGTTAGAGAGTTTTATTTAATATTTAAGTTTTTTATCAAAAAAAAAATTGCTTTTGTTGTTAATTACGATATTAATGAAATGATTATTTTATTACAGTGAATTTGAAAAACAAATAGTGATTTTATCCCACAATTTAAACGCAAAGCAGTCAATGTACAATATGGATTTTTTGGGAATTTCAAAAAAATACCCTAACTGGTGAGTTTGATTTTGTGAATAATTAATTAAAAAAAGGAAATTCGTTATTCTATTTAACTATAAAATAACACGCTAATGGTAAGAACATTTTATTTATGAGAGAAAACTAAAAATATATTTACAATGAATCTTGATGGTTTAAAATTTTTTGAACATTTAGTACAAAAAAAACAATTTCTTGATCCTTAAATTGTCCTCTTTCCATTTCTAAATGTTAAACTATTTGTTGTACTAATTAAGCTGAAAATTATTTTGTTGCCACTTGCTTTCTTTTGAATTCATCGGATTTTTACACAAATTCGTTTTGATCTTCCTGATGATGTATTTTAAGTCATATATTTTGGAACAATTAAAGATAGTTTTGTAATAAATAGCTCGTATATTAAAGAACACAGCTGAATCAACTTACAACTTTATCATGAGTTATATTTACTGAAATTGATATTCAATTTGAAAAGTACGCTCCCAAATCGGTAAAGTTGCTAAAATGCTACATGACAAGCTATGATAAATTATTATTGTTTTATGGGAATTTGCTTTTGTAATTAGTATATAGTCAAGAAGTTCTTTCATTGTACAATGCACAAAGGTTAGAAACTTTGATTAGGAATTTTTTTTTCTACAACAATATATAAACACTTTTTATGCGAGTATTTGCTATTTCAAATTGTTTAAATTTCACATATTTTTATTTCATAGCATAAACATTACTTTGTAAGCAAATAAAATGAAAAAAAGACTTTAATAATTTATAAATAATTAAATAACATAGTGCTACCTAATTTCGAAACATCCTTTTGAAATTCACATAACATATTTGTGATCACGAACTTTGTTGGGGTGTGTTTGTTTGTGAAAACATTGTTTATAATGCAACGCAATTTCGTAGACATGAAGTGTCATGACTCATGACTTATAAGTTTTGAGTTATGAATACGCGATTTCATCAACTATCATTTGATGTTAAACAACAGCAACGTCAGCTAACATAGAGGATAGAAATCATAAACTAAACAATTGGTATAGTCGTTGGTTTAGATGTTCATACACAAATTTATCTTCCTTTGATAATTGATTGTAGATAGAATAACTCACCAATTGTGTGTTTTGCACCTGATGGTGCAAAATCGACTACCTATATAACATATATAGAAATGTTTAAGGAGATTAATCAAAGTAACGAAGTTTGTTACAAAATTTTCGTTTTTCGAGTTTCTACACATTACTAGTTACAACAACGATTGTGTCGACTTTAAAAAAAATAAAACTTCTCCATCTTGAATAAAATTAGAACGTTGTTACGCAAATTATATTTAATTGTGGTCGAATTGCTAATTTTAATGCGTTACAACACAAATTAACGACGACTAAACCTTATACTGAACACAAAGTGCTCCATAAATCTATGCGCATTCCAATAAGGATCAAAAAATGTATTTAACATAATTCAGTTTAATTGCACCAATTACGCACGCATCCTGTTTCACCCTTACCGAAATATTGAAAGTGTTTTCTCAAATAACCACACTAATTACCGGGTTTTCCTTTAAATTTGAGTCCTTAACAAAATGGGACGTTTTTTAGGAAGTGTTCTTTAAATTTCTTTAAGCAAACATTATAAGTTTTGAAAAAGGAACTTTACAAGGACTATTACAGGATGTTTATCTTAGCACATGATAAATTATTTATTTTTGTAGATGAATACTCTTCAAGAGCATATTCGGAATTGACTGAACGTATATAATATTGTATTGATTCCTTTGACAAAAATAATTCTTGTAGTATGTATATATTAATAATACCAAATCGTTTTGAATAATTCAAGAAAAATCCTAAACAATATTTATAGGTCCCTTTTTTAATACCTTTTTTGGGACATATGTAAATAGCTATGACTATGTAAATTGTTCACTTCACTGATAAATTCCGCAATAATAGCATTTTGTTTTTTTACCTTTTTTGGGATAGACGAGCACATGCCACATAGGTCCCTCCAGGTCGATTCACCCATCGCGTTATACTTTAAAGACTCGATCTAAAACTTTCTTGGATTATTTTCAGAGAACCTTAAGTCTTTTTTCTTTAACTTCAATCTTATATGGGGTAAAATTAGTCTTTTAACTCGCCGAGTCTTTAAAAGTTTTGATTCCTGTAATAAAACTTTCAAAGTAAGTTCTTGCACATCTTTAAAAGCTGTGTATTTGGACAATGAATAATAAATTTGCAAATACATTCTATTGAATATAATTACTGAAACCTTCATTATAATTAACAAGCGGGTCATTGCAAGACTGTATAAAACATAAATGCGGTTATGTCTGTACGTTTTCGCCTTGGCTACTTCGTGAAAATTCATAAATTATACATTTTTCATGTTATTATCACCCTTATTTTGGCAACACGAAATGCGAACACAAAACAGCACCTTTGGGTACACTTCATCGTGGTATTAATTTCATCTCCTAACCTCTGCACTCTACACAGTCTACACTTTTGTTATATTTTTTATGTGTAGTAAATGTTTATAATATTTCCATGTTATGCATCATCATATTCAAAAGTCTTGCTGGGCTTAAAAATAACTAAGAAGAGCTTTTTGTGAAAAATTAAATTTGTAAAATTTTTTTATTTATATAAATTGTTGTTAAAGCGAAGCTATGCTTCATAATACAAAATTAAATTAAGATCCAACATTGAGAATAGCTGAACTGATGCTATTTTTAATTTACACCCTTGAATACAAAAAAGTGGTTTAAAAAAATGTGCAAATGTACGTTTGTGCCTTGGACTGTGTCAATATTCTATACATAACTGAATTTAAATTATATCGCTAAAAGTGATTCTTCTAGCGAGGTGTAAAACATCAATTTTTTTGAATTTTTTTCGCACAATATTATAGCATTTAATAAAAAGGACATTTTTCATATCACAAAAGAACTTTATTAAATTGTAGCTGCAGTCACGTATTTATAAGTGAAAAAACTTTTATATAGTTTAAATAAAAAAACTTACTATGATTAATATTAAATAAAATGTATAATTTATGCCCTTAAAGTATTTGCAACAGTCTTGCATTTTATTATTTAGTATTCAGAAAGAGCTTAACTAAACTTCTAAGTTTCCAGAAGTTTTATGTTTAATGAATAGCATACATACCTTGTATTTGAATTAGATGAATAATTTAGAAACAATGTGGAGACTGTTGAGTGCTGAGTTTCAGTAGGAATATGTGCTTTATAAAAGTAGAAATATGAAGGTGCCTTAAGAGATACGCTACGTCCGATATACCCACGCATGTATACTTATAGTTTATTCTATATAAATATCCTTGAAGGCCTTTTAAGAGTTTGTACATACAATTTGTTTATCATTTTGCCAAGAACCGATCTAAAAGGATTTAAAATTTTATGAAAATACAAAAATATTTAAAATAAAGCTTAATATTTTGCTTCTCATTTTGCCATTATATACTCGTGATTACAATCTCTTTTACTTATCACGAAATTGCATTCTATAGTTGTCAACAACTGATTTTTTCTGTCTATTCTGTCAGTATCACTGAGGCGTTATTGACAAATCATTATTCAGTATTTTTTGAAATAAACTATACAATTTTTAATATTTATTCATAATAATAATGAAATCTGTTCAACACTACTTGACATCTTGAAAGATGAAACAAAAATACGGTAGTCTTAAAGAGCTTTCCCATTTTTATTGAAGGCACATATTTTCTTTTCCCAATTTCATGTGTCACGTGCAGGACATACCAATGTCCTTATGTTTAAAAAAAAACAATAATTATTTTGTGTAGGTATTTTGTAACTTGTGTTCCTCGTGTGCTCAGTTTGTGACATCTGTTGATAGAATAAATTTCCAAAAAACTATGTCACATTTCAGTTGCATAATATAAACATAACTCGCGGGCAGAATTTAAAACTCGTAATTACATTATATTATTTGAGTTGTCTCCTACATATATATTCTAAGATGAAACTAGATTTTTATTGTACGAGTAGTATTCAACAAAGTTAATACTCTTCTAGATAAATCTCAGTACAAACAATTTATTATTCTGTGGAAAGTTTAATTTAGAACTTGACTGCACAGATATTTCTTTATTGTTGTTTGTATTTTATTACTGCACTAATAAACTGGAATTATTATTTAAATAATCAAAAATAAGTGATAGGTACCTTGATAACAGTTAAGCAAATACTTTTTTTTAAAAGCCACAATAACCATTTTGGTATTTATCGATATATACATCCTAGATTGGCTTATCCTTATTATTTCGTCAGTTTGTTCTATATTTGAACTGAAATACTAACTATTGCGTGCACGCCAACCGATTCGCATTTGCTTCATGAATAAAGTTAAAAACAAATTATTTGAGGTCAAACGGTTCCAGCTTTCATGTCACACACTTTATGAACATTTGACATTGGGCCGGTTTTCAAATAAAAATAACGTTAATTAAACGTGTATTCATTTCCTCGATAAGGCGACAATGTGTCGACTTCTCAACCTCGTTACCACTATCCATTCTTTCATTACATACCATGCAATAGTTATGTACTAATACATAATGATTATCAATCAGTTGCGACGTAATCTCTATGCCTCATAGTTAGTAATTTGTTTAACATGCAAAATCGGTTAGTCAAACAGTATGTTTGAATTTGTGTTTGATAATACGTTTTGTCATGTTTTATTCGTTAATCCCTAATTCCCACATTTCCTCGTTTTCTGCACACATTTATATATTTTCTAATCATATTCGCACCATTATACAATTGTCATCTTCCATTGTCTTCATTCTTTGTGTAGGTTTATCGTTTAGACATATATTGAAGAACATTTGTATTTTTATTCAGTCTTCTAAATTGAAGAAAATCAAAAAAAAAATCTGTGTTCGAGCTGCATTTGTCAAGCAAATCAATAAAACAATGTAATGGAACATGAGAAACTGCCAGCCCCTTTTGTTCAATTTACATGCTCAATTTCACATCCATTCTCGATTTGTTTTAAGAAATATTTCAATTGTTGTAACATGAAAAGATTTATTTAAAGACAAATTGAATACTAAGATTGTTTCGTTTTATTTCTTATAATATATATACTGTGATGTGCTTTAAAAGCAAACGACTTTTTCAGGGATTATAATTTAGTAATATTGCTTTTTAAAGAATTGGTTGCTGTATTTATTTGCTATTGTAATTTATTATTTTACAAAATGTCGAGTAAAGTTTTTTTCATTTAATTTTCTATCACTTTATGTCGTGTTAAATGATTTTGTGAATTAGTTTAAATTTTAATAAGAACATATATTTCCTTCAATCCTGTTAACGAGAAAGAAATAGCCTTGTCATTAATGTTGTGGAACTCTTAGGAGTTAAATTTAAAAACAAATTCTTTAATGTTTACAACATTTAAAACCATATTAATAAGATATTTTTAAATTGTCCAATAATATTACACAGTTTTTTAAATGACTTTTTAGAGTGTTTCTGTTAAATGTATTAAAGTGATACTGTATGAAGGAAAAGGAAGTTCAATTTAATGCATCAATCAACACCAACAAAGTTTCAATGGCATGTAATATAAGTATAGTGATTTTAACTTTGGCCAAAACATAATTGCCCCCACAATATCAAATGAAATCAATTTATAACTATACCACGAAAGAGCCTCTTCAGTCTTAAATGATTGCCCTTCAAGACAAAACTCAAAAAGGTTGTACCGTACAACATCACCGTGAACGAACCTTAATTTCTTTGCTCTTTCCGCTCGTTGGTCAATTTTACGCTGCCTTTTTGTGGCAATAACTGATAATCAATAATCCATTGCTTCAAAGGCACTTATGAGGCGTGTCAGAAATTATATACATTTATAAATTAATTAGGTGATTTAATATGGAACAGGTCGAATTATGGATGTTTAAAAATTTTGTTTAGGAATGTATTGAATTTGCTTTCTTGCCATGTTGGTGCAGCCTTTTTACAACTATTTCAATACATTTGTTTAATAATCAGTAAAAACTTAGATCCATTAAAATAAATAAATCATAAAATTATTATGATAATTAAATAGCCTTACGCTTAAATAATTTTAAATGTTGAGAATACGAAAAAAAAATATTTCAGTTGCCGAATATAGTTTTATTAGTTGCTCATTTTTAAGTATCAGAAGTATTCATGTAAATTTCGGGGACTACTCAAGTTCTTACTGTATGTTCATATTCTGAGTTACTTGATACTTTATAAAATGTTAATGCGAATTTTTATGGATTTTTCATACAAAAATAAAAGGTATGCAAATGAAGATCGAAATGTATTGAATACTGAAGTAGGTAATGATTGGCATTGAAAGTAAATTTTCTGTGAAAATGTATAATATATGATTCATATTTTGGTATGGTGATTGTTGAATATTGATGCTGCCATATGAAAATCGTATGGGATTGAAGGAAAAGTACAAGATCGTGAAAGATATCACGAATTATGCATAGAGATGAACTTTATATTATCCTTCCGTATATGGAATATTTAGTCATGTATGAATTTTAAACCAATGTTTTACTAAAGAACCAAAATTTTAAAGTTAAGTAAAATATTGTTATTGAAATATTTGTTTTTCGCTTATAAAGTTTTGTATGCATAAATAAATCATAAATGTTATTGTATTTATAAACTTTTTCACAGGATTATTTTTAAATTATATAAAGTACTATATGAAAGAACGTAATCCATTTAAATTTCTTGTGTTAAAGTTTTTGTGAAAATCGCTAGATCGTGGTTCTTGTATTTTGGAGGAAGATATTTTAAATTCTCAAAGTTATTATAAGTGTCGGTTGTGCCAGACGCTTATTTGTCAACTTGGTAATATCCAGACAATAAAGGATAAAGTACATAATATTATATATGCACTATTTATAAACATGAATGCAAGACTTTTCGTAAAATACCGAGTGCAATAAAAATAGAATCGGGTGTATAAAGAATATGATATGCTTTGTGTAATTTTGATTTATTATGAACAATTTTTGAAATTTAAATATTCCAAAATAATAATTTATAAATTCTATAACGTGCTGATATATTTTTCAAAAATTCTTAATGTACAGTATATTTTATGATTAAAAATTTCATATTTTGTATTCAATTTAATTTTCTAACCTGAAATTCAACCAGTGGCTTGGAACTTTCATACATAGTTGCATCTAAATTTTGAGCTTTTAACTAATCTAAAGTACAACCTATAGCATCTCAAGTAAATGCTCGTTCTGCCAGAAGCATAAAGTTTAAGTACTAAAAGGATTCACCTCTTTTATATATTTATGTAAATGTAAAGATGTTCTGCAACGCATATTGGTATTATATTTTCATATGTGGATTTTAATACGTTTATCAAAATAACGCTGCGTATTATGTATGCTATTTTGTATGCGTATACGTACTTATGTAGAAGCACACATTGTGGCTGGGATACATTATACAATACACACACTTGAAAAAGGAAACAAGCACCATGTGTAAGGCATAATGTTGTCGTGCTCACCTCCCCCGTAAATCGTAATACGTGAGTTTATCGATTTCGGTTTTGGCTTTCTTTAACCCGCTTTTATTCAACGTTTCGTCTAAAAATAATTTAAAGCCTTGTCAAAAATTTGCCCATCCCTATTTTTGTGAAACGTTTTTTACAAACTTCATTTACAATTTAATAACGCTTTTATATCTTTAGTATATTTTTCAGAAAATAAATTTTGATGAAGCTATGTGTTGTGTAACTTCATCATATTGATTTTATTTGAAGTTAAGTAGGAAGTCCGCATACGAAACACGTATAACATGTATAACATTTACACAAGACTAATATTTTAGCAAAATGTTAAATTAAGCTAAACTGAATTAATTCCGTTCCTTTTGATTTCCCATTTAGTATATTTTAAAAGAACGATATTTGGTTAATATAATATTTTAAACAGTCCAGTCGACTAGAGGTGGCGCCTTTTTTTCTTAGAAGGTTGCTTCACTTAAATATTATAGTGCGTTTTATTTAGTTAAAACTTCAAATAGTTAACAAGGGAATTACATAGTTTGAACATAGTAAAATCTAAAATTCCATTCAAATCGTACCAACCACGAAGACCCAAATTACGGTTAATTGCTTGACTAAACTATTAAATATTTTTCAGCGCCTCTTGCGGCCAATATATTAATAAATATACCGAATGACAGTCAACAGTCGTAAATGCAAGTTTTATTTTGTTATTGCAAAATGAGGCCTAGATCAAACCTATAGTGAATGATTTTCAATGCTGTATAATTTTTTGTACGCATAACTTACTTTCAACTTTATTTTATTCACAAAAACGGAACGTAATTTATAATTTACAAACTTCGTAGGATGTATTAAGGAGCATAGATAATTTATAACCTGTGGTAGTGAAATCAATATCTATCAGGTAATGAAGCTGGCGTTATACTCAATAGTGTATTCGCCTTTGAAAATAATGAAAATGAATTATTTAGCTCCCCAGTATTCAATTGAGTGTCCATTCGTTATTTACGTAATTACGTCGAACTTGATTTTCCTTAAATTCCAAAGAAATTCATAATTTAAATAAAGAAACAAATGCATACTTAAAAATATTAATTCTAATCTGCTTATTAAGCAAGGTTTGTAAAATATTGCGTTTTTAAGCTTTCTTCTGCAATGAAAGATAAGTTACATATTTTTTTGCAGCATCACTAATAGTGTATGTGATAAAATCTTTTAAATATTTAGAAACCAAATACTTAGAAAGTGTTATTCTCATGCCATTCGAGTTTTAAATTGACTTGTCTTATAAACGAAGCAAAATTTTGCACATGTTTCGGTTCCAATGATAAATTCTTCACTATAATTTAATTATTAGGCGCTTTAATGGAGACTCGCTTAAAAACAAACCTTAACCTCAATTTCCAGTAGGTTTCCCGACAATCGGGTATTCAAAATCCCCACAGCCCACACTGACGTTTATTAACTGAGTTGACCTTTCTTGTCTGCAACAAAATCTCTCAACGGGATCAAGGCAATACTAACTCACATTAGTCTCTCTATATATTATAAAAAGGGTCAAGGAGCAACATATTTGTACGTATGACAAAAGTAGGTATATTTGATTGTCAAAGTTTGCATTATCAAATCATCCATATAAAGGTAAAGTTGATAATGTAAACAAAATAATACACGAAAAGTTTATATATACAGACAAGCCTTGCAAAGTGATAAAAATTACCTGTCCAGAGCGTTGAAAAATTGTTAGGCAAAGTTACGTGTGCAGATTTTGTGAAATATTTTATACCAAATTATACATCCCAAGTCTTCACTACAGCAGCAGAGTATTTTTGCATCACCCCTGGAGTCTTTTGTGCTAATATTATATTGTTCCCTACATTTCCGACATTCGTTTTTCTGTCTGTCCCAACTCCCAACTCCCATGCCATTACGAATATGGCATCGTAAAACGAAAACGATGCGGTACCCTAAAATTTTTGTGAGTTAAAGGGGGACATGTGTTTCCTCATACATACACAAATCTACAACATTATTCTTATTTTGAACAACCCAACTAAACTAATTTTCTTTTCTTTCTCACTGTCCCAGTGTCTGAAGAATGTTATTTGTTTAACGCGCGTACACAGTTTTGCAGCGTCATTAAAACGTCATCATTTTCTTAGACATTTCGTTCACTTCTTGTGCTGTTGCCTGTATTGTTTATCGTTAAGTCTGTCTTATCACACCCACGCGTACATTAATCTTGTAATGATCGTTAGTGTACACTTATCTTAGTTTAATCGAGTTCGTCAGGGATTTAATGCTTTTGCTAGTATCATTGCATGCAAATTTAATATGCTGCTTGTAAAGACCAACAGTGTCATTGCTTTAAAGGGTGACCATCTTTTGTTGAGGCTTTCGTTAAGCTTTAATGTTTGTACGTATATCGAACAATCAGTTTGTGGGCTTTTCAATTATTTTATAAAATTTAAACAAAATTAATTTAAGTATTATTTAATTTATAAAATTTATATTGGTACAATACAGTTTAAACATTTTTATGCAAAATTGTTTTAAAACTATAGCTATTATGTGAATATCTCAAATTAAAATCAACCACTGATATTTGCGTGTTCACGACTAACGTAAAATATAATCACTTATAAAAAAAATATGCAAATACGGCTCGTATTAAATGAGAATTCAGGTGGTAGGGGAAGCTACACTAAAAATCTCTATAATACAATAAACACAATTTTGCACTAAAATTTTCAGAAAAACATTAAATTTTTTAAGGAAAGAATTATATTAAAATATTTATTAAATTCAGTTGACAAATCTTATTGGCATAAAGACCACAATTTTTTTATGCACTTTAAATATAGTTGTATTCTGTTTATGTTATTAAAAACACAAAAATAATAATCACACTCGCGTAAGTTCCTTTGCATTCAATCTTACTTTTCTTTGCTCGCCTTTCTTTAATAACCTTGCGCATAATGTTAATACAACATGTAGTGGGAGTTCACCAAAAGGTTAAAAAAAGTGATTTTAACCTTACACCTGTTCGTAAATTGAATGTTCGTAGTATAAACACATCAAATCCTCCCAGGAAACCGACATATGCGTAATTGGAAACATATATTGTAGAAACAAAAGCAGAGTTTTATGAAATATGCACTTGTAAGTATTGTATTTTGTTGGTTGGTTCGTGGAATGAATTTTACGTTGTGGCAATAAAATCAACCCTCGCACAAAACAAACGTGAACCCCAGTTTTAATTTATTGCCTCACGAATTCCCTGTGGATCGTAAATGCGGTAGAGCTTCAGAAAATATTCAAACCCTGTCAACCTGTTTCAGTTTTTTAATGGTTTTCATGTGTTCTTGTTTGTAACTGAATTATCGCTTTTGATGCTTGTGCAGACTTTTAATTTATAAAAAAGTTTTCAGAACATAGTTTTGTAATTAATAAAATTTATGCCATTTTTTAATTTGAAAAGCTTCGGGATATTCAATCAATACCTTAATATAATAAAATTGTTAAAGAACCAATTGTAAATCCTTTATTAATTAAAGTATTTTGAAATATAAAAATGTTAACTGATGTTGAATTTTTCCGCCTCTCCGAATATGCATAAAAAATTCATCACATGGTAATAAGGCTGTCCCAGATATTATTGTTAAAGTTCATACACATAAAAATCATTTGTAAATTCAATTGATAAAAAAAATGTCTCATGAAAAATTTTATTTCGCAAATAAAATTTTGCCGTAAACTCATTTTCATTGACAATTATTAAAGGCAATTCGACAGCAAACCCAAAACAACTAGGCGCGGAATTATTTATGGAATAGCGCTGGTTAAAGGGAGCAATAAAACGAGAAAAGCGCAAGTGAAAAAGCTTTTTACTGTGCGAAAACATATTGTACATTGTTATACAACGAGATTATTTGCGAAAGCGTAGCATCAATTACAACCATTCATTTTATATTACCCGACGACTATTAATATAAAATTATAACACTCATTCTGATTGAAGACTGGTTTTACATTTTGATGGTGGGATACGAGACACCCAAATTATTTATTGATGTTTGGTGCGATATCGATGAAATTTAATTATTGCATTACCTGCAGAGAGTTAAATAAATAACAAAATGTTAATAAATAAATCATGATACATATTGATATATATGATATAATCGCATTAATCACATAAATTTGAATTAAGCTCATAAATATTTGGAAGCTCACAATAACAAAATAATTCCGATTTCCTTTCATTTTAGTCAATCCATAGATTTTTATAAACTGAGCATTTGTCAATACAACATTCTGAGTTTTGTCAGTTGCTGGTTAAAAACAGGTTTTAATTATTAAGTAATTATTCAAATAGCTTTAGCTACATCCTAGTCATATTCTACACCAATTTTAATAGTATAGGGGGTTGAACCCTGTACAGTCCTAATCAAATTATCACAGCGCTCTGCCTCACCATTCTTTGTTAATTTAAATGTTGTGCTATAATTATTTCTGGTGTGAATGAAACACTATGCGAAACAAATTGTGTTACTTGCGTTATACTATTATTGCGACTAATTACCATGTCTCTTGCTAGGGCCTAATTTGGCAATATGGTAATAAATGCCCAGTACTGCATGTTTTAATGATTTACAACAACACGAGTTCTATAATAAAATAATCAGTCGTTGCTTTCATGTCAGGCATGTGTATTTTTTTTACACAAATCCGCAGAATTTTAAATGAACTCTGCCATATTGATTAATTACACAAGTAAATCATTTCTTATATTTAACTGAACAGAGTCATATTATATTGTTATTTATAATGCTTGTTTTTCTAGTCAACTTGTATGGCATTTACATGTTTTAACTATTAGTCAAGCCGTCAAATTTGAAGTCACTGAAAGGTACAACGTTTTCTTTGCCTTTTTTATATATCAAATACCGATTTAGATGTAAAAAATGAGGCAGAACAAACAATGGATTGAAGGTTTCGTTCTATATATTTGATTTTAATGCAACGATTCCATTAAGCATCAACATATACCAATTTAGTAGTCATGTATTTTTCAAATTTGACATGTCGTTTGGATTTCCTCAAGGGAAAATCAAATGACAAAACAAATAAACATATAATTCTTTGATCACCCGGGTTGGCACCTTTTGTTAATACAAGTTGAAATACATCCCCCAAATCAACCTGAGTCTGACCTGGTAAAAACGACCATGTTGTACGGAGGCGTTTGTAAATTATAATATAAGTACCCGCACTAAACAAATTTGATACGAGTAGAGATAAGAGCCTTAAGGGCGTTTTACAAGGGCAAACACATATTTGCAGAAGCGTTTAGCGAACAAATGTTTAATTATACTCATTTCATTTAGTTAACAAATTACATGCAAATAAAAATCTGTTGTTGAAAGTCAAATAGGGAAGTTTTTTTACATAAAATGTTCTTATAAATATTTTAGCCAATAGCCAAAAAATTTAAAGTCGTGGTCAGAAATGCGTTTTTCTGATATATTGTTTTAAAAAGCAAGTTATCATTATACGTTGCGGTGCAACTCGGTCCTGGTTTTGGCTTGACATGTAGTTTGCTCCAAACATGACGGTTGCGCCCACGGTCCACCAGTTTGATATTTCAAATGCTCTTACTTCTTAATCTTAAGATTTGAGAAATTGTTTAAAAAATCTACACGCAAAAACAAATTTTGCTGGGTCATCGTCATTCATTTTAGCTAAATGCGAAGCCTGTCGAAGTCTTTTCAGGTGCTGGGTTTTTACTACATTGATACTGTTGTATCGTTCATATATCATAGATCGTTATTGTAGAGAATTCGATACTGTCCTTTCTCTTTCGAATATAAAGCTTACATTTTAGAATTTAGCAGCACCAGGGTGCAGAAAATTCTCCCTGCATATTGTGCTCTTAATAATATGATGCATATATGATTTATATATAATGTGTATGACAGTTAAAAAACATTGAGATTCAAACTCCATTTAAAAGTGACTTCGCAAATTATTAAAAAAAAAAGTATTATTCTTATCTTTAGATATACAAATTCACTAATATAGAACAATCGATGCACAAAAGTAGTTACATTCATCACGTATACCTGATTCAAAATAAATTACTTGTTGCACCTTGGCCCCAATTACAAAGCTCCTTGTTGCACTCGCAACGAATTAAATATGCATTTTATTCGGATTTATATGACAATGCTCAACATAACCTAACTTTAACCAAATTTCCACAAATTACAAAACCACAAACCACATTCTATTAAACAAATATGCACTGTGCTTTGGGACGCATCATCAAATTATGCGAGCACTTGTAACCATAATGATTTAATAAAGCACCAAATGTGTAACACAACCACCCTCACACCATTGCCTGCCGTTCATTGTTTTATATAAATTATTTACAATACATTCCGCATTCGTCCACACCGCATTTTATAAAAGCCCCACGTTCCATGCTGCAACGAATAATTTATACGGCGTTTTTATGTTCTTATATGCATATGCGAGTAAACACTATCTGCGAATTTGCCGTGCCTGCACCACTGCGATGTTTATGCAATCCAAGAGGATACGTGAAGCCCAAGAATAATATATATGTACTGGTGAGAGTTTACCAACTAACCAGCATTTTAATATTGCGATAAGGTCGCACAAAAGCGTCGCATTTCTTTGTGAATCCCTGTGCTTCTTGCGTAAATTTCGTTTACGTTTTGAATGGTAGATGTGAGGTTGTGTTAGCTGGTACTCAGCTTTTATGTGGCGTCGCAGTCGTGTCGTGTTTGGATGAAAAAAAAGCGTACTGTAATTCAGGAGGAAGTGCAGAAAGCTTTCCCCCTATTGAATATTTATCGCGCGGTTTCAGCGAACAAAGCACATTATGTTGGTTGGGAGTAGATGGCGTATAAAATATCGCACTTCGATATGTACGAAGTTGATTTTAAGGCACAAAGGATTGACTCAAATACATGTATACGCAAAGATCGATATTAAAAGTACGTGCTGCAAATAATAAATTGAATAGTTTCTGAAAATGCATTCGTTGATAAGAATTTTATTAAAATTATAAGGCCCCATTCAATTTATTTCACAAGTTCCTTGTGTTCGAATATATACATATATGTTAGTTAGACGGTAAAACTCAGATACATATTTATTTATTAAATTTTCCGTATAGTCTAACTGTACATTGCAGCTGCATGATGAAGATCAAGATGAATGTCTATTTCGTATACGACGTGTGTTATTAGAAACCTGTTATTGTGCAGCGAAATTTTCTGCAGCCAATGTGTGTACGTGGTGAGAATTAGAGTTAGGGGTGGCAAAGTAGAAATGAACGTGCTTAAAATTGAGACGAGCTTTTGTGGCGGGTAATACGTCATACTATTTTGTGCAGTTTGCGATTATAATTAAGTTTGGAAATATATTCTAAGCCCCTTTGTATTCAATGTCAATTTGTATGACAAACTGTACCATATATTGTTTGGTAAATGAAAATAGAATATTTTATGGGTATGAAATAATGGGACAAACTCAATGTTGTTCGTGATTAAAAACAATTAAAAACTGTGTAAACCGTTATCCTTTTTTAAGTAAATGGTATTATTACTGAGAAATAATTTTGCAGAGGAACAAGAACAGTTTCATTTAAAACACAATTTACTACACTAATTGGACAATTTCACTGCGTTTAATATAAAATAAATTATCCGTTATGTGGGATCTGAACATTTTCTATGAAACCGTAAGGACAAAAGCCGTATAAAGAACTGTTGCAACTCATTTCAATGATGCACTGTTGAGTATATAGATGCGATGTGTGTGTTCTCGAGTACACAATTGCATTCTGCAGTGTCAACAATGCACATTGCACAGTTCTGTAATATGAAAGAGTATAGTGAGTTAATAATAGTTCGCAAATGTGGGATGCTGTCGTCGACCTTGTCTTCTTTCACATTGTAAAAATATTATAATTGGAATAATGGCATGTGAAAAGCATTGTGTCCATCTGGCAGCATATAGTCTCAGTGGTCGTTTTTATGTTATGCAGGTCGCATCATGTAAATGCATGTTATAAGTTTTTCATGCACATTAATTATTTGTGCGGTTTCGTTTTGAAACATCCGACATAATGAATATATTTATGGACACACCTTATGTTTATGTGCATTTGTTTTATAATGTAAAAAGTGCAATTGGATATTATTTTGAATTATATCAAAATCTTAGCATTTTTCCAATGTAAACCATATTTCTACCAAATTGTTTTGATGTTAATTTTCAATCGAGAAATTTTAAATATTTTTTCTCTAATTTAAACGTCCAGCGAAACGACCGCAAATTTGATATAAAATTATGCAACCAAAAAAGTTATACTTACATGATAGTCAATGTTTCATAAATTATGAAGGGAAATAAATTGCAGTTTGCAAAATTAATATGTTTGTGGGCACTGATTGCATGTAGAAACGTTTCCTTTTTTGAGATATTACGATTTTGGAACTACGTGAGCAAAACTTCTGGATTTAAAAAAGAAATGCATTCAAAAGTGACACGTACCGAAGTTGTTCGTTGCTTTTACAACAAATGGGTGTAGTTTTGTATATTTGTAGTGACAACAGAAACCCCATGGATTTTGCACTGCTTATTGCTTTGGAGTTTACATAGCAATAAATTCTTAAACACAATCTAAATTCGAATAAATGGATCAATAAATCAAGGTTATTTATGTTATTTGTAATGTTGCATGCGTAAATCTTTGACGTTGCGTTTCGTTTCAATTAAGAAAATATACGTACACATATTTGTTGACCTAAATTTTCTTAAAACAGATTTAAGTGTAACATTTCGTTTTTAGCAAAAACATAAAATGAGCTAACGAATTGTTTGTGCGTATTTTGCCCCATTACGTATAGTTATACTAGTGAATGATGCAACAAAGAGAAATTAATTCGTCGTTTGTTTTGTACATCCCCTATTATATAATTTTGTTTTTCTTACTGCCAACAAGTACAAAATGTAAACAAAGGCCAAACCATTCACACAAAAGGTGAAGGTGCCCCGCAGAAATGAAGCAACCTACACAAAAGCATATAATTAAATGTTTGTAGGTTGTGAGGTTTAAACGTCCAGAGTGTATTCTTCTGCGTTGACAATGTGATTTATTATCCCATGCTGTATAATTTAAAGCATTACATTAAGCTACAACGGACAGATGTTACTATCATAAACATTACCAAATGTAAATTAAAATAAATGGAGATACTTCCATGCTGTGAAAGCTTTAAAAAAGCTTTAAGCACCGGCTCTGTGTTTCAGGGATTAATTTTGTTTCATTAAAGTGCAACGTGTCCACAACCCCATGAAACATGTTAAAATCTTTTTTATTTTTCCGTTTCAATAAAGTTACAGAAATTTTTTACGCGCAAAAACAATTGTTGAATGAGTTTCATCGTTAAAATTAAAACCAATAAAAAATGGTTTTAATACCAATTTATAAAATTCAAAAAAGAACTACTATTTAATAAATATTTAAATGATAGTGAAAATATGACCATGAATTTTGACCTTGACATAATTGAACTTTTTATTATGAAACAATGTATATATGTGAAAGAATTATTTTCATATTGTGTAGGGTTGTGGAAATAGAAAAAGTGGGGTTTGGCTTTTTTTTTGTCAGAAGGATTATACACGGATACTTGTATTAAAAATGAACAAAATCAACTGTCACCCTTTTGAGTATTAACGTACATTTGTACATTTTTTCTTGACCACTTTTTGGGACTCAGGGAGTGTCATAATCAATTTTTTTCCCTATAAAATTCGGATTTAAGAACTCTTGTTCTAAAAACGTTGAATTATTTTACTTTTTTTAATATTCCTAGAATATTTATTAATATAGTTATTTTAGCACGAGTTTTTTTAATCTGCATTTCCATTGCAACCATCTATAAAGTAATAACTAACCATTATTTATTGTTTCAGACTGTATACCGTGAGCATTAAGTGCTATAAAAATGATTAATGGCAAATTTGTAAAAGCAAAACATTGTAACTACAATGGTTAAAGAAATTTTATAATAAAGTTAAATACATAAACACCACATCAAGTTCGTAACTATACAATTAATAGCACCACCCATTCTAATAAGAGCTATTAATCAATGCATGAATATTACAAAAATCAATTGACAACATAATTGAAGTAGATACTTCAGCATTCATTTTATGTTTCAATGTACATTTAAGTATCGTGTGTGAAACAAGCTCACCTTTAATGTACACGGCAACGACCAACAAACGCAACAATTTATGTTAAAATGTGCCACCCCAAAATAACAATATGTGAAAGCACATCGACATAATGTTCTATTAACATAAGTGGCTGTATACGATCAGGAGTATTCATCCACAAGTATCCCCCACCCCTCCCTCCAACACATATGTGAATTCAAGTATCGATTATTGTGGGGGTGCGCCATCGCACTTCAATATTTGATTCGGTTAATGTACCAAAAATCCAACAATTTCACCCACAGTCATTGTGAAAACAGAAAACCGGATATAACAATAATTATTTATTGGCTCTTGTGTGTGCTTGCATGATATTTGCCACATGTCTTGCCGGAGGACCATTATAACAAACCATTTACAGCATAATAATACAATGCTCGCAATGTGTAGTTGCATAGATGTTTTTGATAACGTATAATTCTGCCTGACAGAATAATTGACGGAATTCGGAAGAAGCATGACTAGTGACTACCATATATATTGAGTGACGAATTATTATCAATAATTGCCTAGTGCTTCCTTGTATCCTAAAAATTGTATCAAATATCAATATACAAATGTGTATCCCCAATGTTTAGATAGCAAATAGACAGATAGTCACTGTGGCATGGCATGGTGTTGAATCAATAATAATCAATCTAATTTAAACGTCAAGCGAAACGACATTATTTTATGAAAAGGGTCTGAAACAACAACGCAACATACAATTATACAGCACGAGTATACATTCATTTTAGGTTTATTTTAAGACAACTGCTATAAAAGATTATATGCAAAGGATTTACACACAACTGCGTTTGTCAATACTAACTTTATGAATCTTAAGGGATTATTTAGGATACAATTTAGAAAACAGGACATGTGCTTGGTGTTTTGCGCCATTAAAAAACTCATAAATTACCAAGGATGTTACATTCAATTAGGCAAACGTGACATCCCTATTTGTCGTATTACGTGGATGAATCATTCGTGGCATTATCGTAATTTTTCAGTGGCCTAATTGAATATGCATTGTCGATTGATGAATCATACTGTTGAGGATCAATACCGCTGTGAAGGCGGTGTTGCATAATCTTTGTGTGGGCGTCTTTCAACCGTTGCTTATGCAACTGTGATGGTGTTTCTCCTTTGTGTGGAATTTTTTGAATATAATTCTCCCACGAGGATGTCCCCTCAGTGACCGTGGTGGTAGGCGTTGTGTTGTCATCAATGTTTTGCAATGCCATCAACGATGTCATTAGCACGAACCAACAAGTGCCAATTACCAGAAAATATAACTGTCAATGAAAGGATACAAAATTTTTTTTTATTGATTATTTCTCAATAATAAGTGTGCGTGCTTTCAATGTTTTATCGCGGGTTGTTACACTTAATGCTTTATGTCAGTTAATGAAATATTTATTGAAATTAAATGGAAACACTGTAAAAGATGTGAGGATAAAATAGTTTACTCGCTATGAATGTAAATACATAGTTGTTGCTTGCATGCCGCTGTGAATATTAACCATGTAATTTTCAATTCCTTTTTGCAAGAATTAAGTTAGTAGTCTCTTGTATCTTTGCATTATATTAATCATGACGAGGAGATATTTTGGTATGAACATTGAACATCCATAATTTATTCTGGAAATTTGTCTTCAACAAAAATATAAACTTTTTCTCAAATTAAAAAATTAAATCTTAATAGATTAATACGCTATTAAGTAAATAAAATATACATAGTCACTTTTCAAACATTCAAATTTAGTCTTAAATATTTTTACTTCTGTCGTAAATACAATTTTTGACTGCACTGTTTCAATAAAATCTCAGAAATTGAAATAGTTTCACTTTAATTACACGTTTTAAGAGACTCTTAAGATTTTTATTTAGTTTCAGATGCTTCATTTTTCCATTATACAAATTATTCTCATACTTGCATGTTGTTTGAAGACTAAGCAATAAGCAATTTATTTAGTTCTGTACGTTACACTGGTGAAATCCAAACTGAAACTGACTACTAAAATGCCAATCTTCTTGTATGGAATTATGTAAATATTTATTTAATGGCATTTTAAATACGTGACAAGCTGCGATTAAGGTGCTTAAGTGCGATTGTAATATCATTATGTTGAAATAAGTAATCGGGCTAATGATATAGTATTAAAATTTAAATAAACATATTTTGTTGAACAAGACATCTTAATCAGGTTCTCTGTTTTTTTGATCAAATAATAAATGTAATAGTTAATTTAGCATGAAAGTCATTATTCACTTAAGATGGCAAATTTAATTTTTTTTTTTAAATTGAGGATGCTTTTAATTGATTGCAAATGAAAATAATAGTTTTTTTTATACATTTTCTATTTAATGATACCATTACCTATACGAGTATTTAAATAAGTATATTAAATTATTATGTAATTTTAACCGACTTTTCAATCGTTATAAAAATATACTATAACCGACTGCATAATTTAACGAACCACTATACGAGTACTTGGTGCCAGGCAGCATTCCGATAATATCTACCAACACTTTATCACCAAGTAGTTTCCACTTTTCAATTTCCATTATGTGTACATAAGAGTTGCCCCCATTTTGAAGCTCAGTTTTACAAATCAATTCAGCCCGAGTGAATAAACAGAATGCAAATTCTCGGTCGCTTCCGATTTTTTCAACCAAATGAAGCTGTTTTCACTCGAATATTTTATGCATATGGACTCCGATGGACTGTAGATATAAATTGTAAACTGATTGTAAGTCTATAGGGTTCGGAATACATTCAGTTCAATATATGCTACAACCTCATGTCCGCATAAATATGGATTTTTCTTAATAATTTGTTAAATTCTTTATCTCTCTCTTGCACTTTTTATTGAATTTTCATATTTTAAAATGGAAAATATATAAAATAATTTAATCAGTTATTTTTTAAATTCTTCTCTTTTGTATAATTATCTGTGTATAAGCGGAAAATTTAATTTTTACAATGAAAACATTCAAGATGCCATGGAGATGAAAATATATAGAGAGAGGAGGTAAAACGAATTTCCAGTTAACCAATTTACAGTTGTATTATTAATTCAAAATCAACAAACAATTAAATTAAATTATTACCAACATGCTATGGTCTCAGTAAAAGCTTCTAAAACTATGAAAGTAAAACAATGTTACACGAAGAACTTTAGATTAAATTACGTCGGACGTTGTGCAGTCAAAATTAATCAGTTTTACCTTCAACTCAATTACTTACCACCGAATTCTGTGCC